>SEMN01000579.1:0-321008 GCA_005408345.1 Macquaria australasica | reverse complement strand
AAAACAGAAAAAGCAACTGTCCTCATTCTATGCAAATTACTCCATTTCCTGTAAATCAGTGGGCACAACATACAAGTAATATCTATGTGAAAATATATCTTTCATCTGACTGACCTATCAGGCAGCTTCTCAGTCAATTAGGCTACAACTCATAAAAATACAGCCTCAAAGGGAACAAAGCTTATGTTTTTGTTTTTGGCATAAAATAAATCTTTTCTTACATAAATAGACTTTTCTTGAATGTTACAGGAGCGTGGTTACATCTTAACATTTACGAGAAATTGAGCTTAACACACTATCTTAGAAATAATAATTAAAAAAAATCTAATAGGATTTCATCATGAAGCAATACAATTCATAAATCTCATAACAAGGAAACCATACCCTTGCATAGGAAAAGAGGTGCAAAAAAGTGCAAGACATCTCAAAAACGCACGCAGTTAGCATAACAGGGGAGTGCGGCTTATAGCGAGCTACGACATGCAGCTACTGCAAGCGGTAAAGTGCTTAAAAGTGTGCCAGACACGATGTGACGTACAGCACTCAATGAAGGATTAACAGGTAGGCATAGTGTATATTTAATATCTTGGGTGAGAGTGGGTGCACGGCCAAAACTTGTTGTGTTCCTCTGATGTCTTTAAGTACACGTTTGTGTGTGTGTGTGTGTGTGTGAGAGAGAGAGGGGGCCGAGGCTCGCTGCCAGGCTCCTGCTCCTCTCTGGCCGTCACCCAGGAGAGGTCAGTCTGGTGCAGTGCTACACAATACGGTAAAAACCACACACGTTTAAACGCAACATGTCTTCATCTGCAGATAATTTATCGTACTCCTCAAAGCTGCGCCGTCCCTGCCGATTCTGCATGACATATTTACAAGACTTTTTAATGAGCTATGGTGAATGAAAAGCTATTCGCAACAGCAAAAGGACACTGGGAACTGCTTTTTTTTTTTTACCGCTTCCAGAGAGAGAGAGATCTGTTTTATCAGCAAGGACTTTCCTCTGAGCAGAAATCTCCAGGCAGCCGCGTCGTTTAACAGCATGGTCTTAATACAGGAGCATTATCATTCTGCTGTCTGATGTAACATCTGCGCTTCAGAAAGAAATGGCTTCTCAGCTGTTGTAGATCCAGAAGGAACCCTCGCGGCTGTGTCAGCTGGCCCTGTTGTGAATCCCACTGACCCCTTGAGACCTTTCACAAGCTGGGCACTCAGAGGTCACGCCACGCTGGATGAATGAGATCAACCTTTGGCCTTTAAGACTCTCATCACTGCAGCTGTGTCAGCCATGCATCCTTGCTGCAGGCCCAGCTTCGATCTGTACAGCAGACAGACAAAGCTTGACATGAGGGTGGTGGTGTGTAGGGTGGGGATGGGCGGGGGGTCCAGCGGTGTTAGTAGGGCAGAGGTTTTATTGTGAGTCCGTACAGGGCATAGAGGGCGGTCCGCTGTTGTTGAGGCAGGTGGTGAACGCAGGAGAGACGAGGCCTGCACACTTTCTGATCTTCTCCAACCGCCACCACCACTCATTTCTTCTTCTGCTGTGTCATTTCAATCAGCTGGAGGACACGCCGGCTTCCTTCTGCCGCAGCCTCTCTTTCTGTTGGCAAGAACCACAAAATGATTCAGCGTTACGACACAAGAAAGAGCAGCTTTCAGGAAATTCCATTTCTCTGCTGTCCGTAGATCACTTCTTACCAGGCTGTTGGCATTGATCTTCTTGGTTTCCACTCTCTTCTCCGCTGTGATCTTCTTGATGTTTTCTTGAGCTTCTTTCAACCTATGGAAAAATAAAATCCACATGTATATTTGCAGACCCTTTAAAACTAGAAGTACGCACTTAAAGCTCTGGAACTAAATCATGAAAATAGCACCTGTGTAACTTGCGAAAACAATATAAAGTCAGAAGCCTCTCATCACTGTGACCTTGTGAAGTTGTTTGTAAGAGCAAGACATTTAAGTATCTCCCTGGGGCACCCTGTGTCATGGAGCCACGTACACACACACACACACACACACACACACACACACACACACACACACACACACACACACACACACACACACACACACACACACACACACACACACACACACACACACACACACACACACACACACACACACACACACACACACACACACACACACACACACACACGAGTTTGCGGTCAGTGAAAGTCCTATAAGTGAGAAGCAGTAGAGAATGACAGTGGGTTGATGAGATAATGAGGCAGCCTTTAAAAAACACTTGGCTTTTATGAGTGTGCAAACAGTATTTAAAATAAAGTTAATTGTACATAAGCACAATCAGCTGTAAGTAATGTGAGACACGGTTACCTAGTAAACAATTAAGAGAGAGAGCACATGGATCCATGGCAGGCCTGTGGAATCTTTAACTCCTCCATCTCACAATGAGAGAAGAAGGCTCCGTTCAGAGAGCAGTCGCATGATATTACAACTTGTATGAAGAGCCATGAAGGGACCACATGATACATAAAACTACAACCTAAAATGACCATGCCGTTCTGCTGGACAGTAACGAACAGCTTCTCACAGTCCCGTCTCTGCAGCGCTCCTGCCCTTTGGGCTGCATGTCCAGCATCATTACAGTGTTTATCAGTTCTCCCATAACGCGCTGCCCTTTAACGGCCACAGGCCCCCGTCCTCTTGCTAGTAAAGCCAGGCGGCCGCCAGGAGGGTCTGCTGTCCCTCAGTGGAATGCCCCCCCAACATGACGCCTCAGGTCAGAGGAAACATCATAAATTCAGGCCTCTAGTCTTTCAGACAGAGGGCCAAGGCCTCAGCCACTCCTGTTTGCCTCCTCTTTGATGGCCCCCCTCTCTGCTTTAATTCCAGCCCAGCATCCGCACATCACCCTTGTACAATTAGTGCTAATTTGACACGATGTCTAGAGGTGGTTAAGCACCTATATGAAGGTGATGGAGACAAGAAGTCTAACCAGAGGCTGAGATGGTTAAGCCTCAAGTTTGGTAGCTAAGTTTGTGTTCTGCAGAGTTGGGGTGCATCCACTGACTGAGGAACAAGATATGCGATCATGTTTCAGGATAGGCCTTCACTTAAAGGGGCACTCAGGCAATTTAGCATTGCACTTTCATTAAGTTGGGGGACTAACAAGAGGCCAATTCAAAAAAAGAATAGAGAAATTCTACGCAGCAAAGGCAGAGGTATCCTGGCTTTTAGTCCCTAGCATGGGTCAAGCTCCAAAAATACTGGATCTTACATTTCCCATAATGCAACTCAATAGCATCTTTCGTTAGACCCTTTCTGCCTTGTAAATGTCTTCCAAACTCCATGTCTCAAATTTGTGACACACGCTTTCTGTTGAAAAAGTTTAAAGAATATGAATTTTTTTAGAAAGCTCCCATCAGAGCCACAGAGGACATTTTACAGTAGTACCCCTCCCGACAAGTAAACTAATCTTCATGTGTCTTTGACAGAGAAACTAAGAAATGGAACAACCCCCACCCAGAATCCGACTAACCTCTCCTTGGAGATGTTCTTGCTTTGTCGTATCCAGGTGTTCTTGAAGTCATTGCAAAACTCGTACCAAAACATGAAAACGTAACTCGGGGCCACTTCTTTCTCCCCGGACTTTGGCTTAACCCCAAAGTAGCTCACCATGTCCTGGAAACTGTAGGGGAAAACAGAACAGAGGCACAAATAGTGTTGTCTTATCACACACAAACACTTCAGGGATAATCTCAGGGATAAATAAGTGTGTTTCAGTGAGCTACTCTAGGTTTTACAAGTCATAGTTATAAACTGCGAAGTACAAGGAAGCTAAGGTGTGCATGCCCAAGAAACGCAGGCAAATACAGGGTAAATAACAGTCCAATACAGACACAGTATCACACACAGAATGATGGATGTAGAGTCAGACAGAGAGGCGAGAAACAGAGCTGGAAGGAGAGTGTCCACCCTGCTGGGCCACGGGGGAGAGCCAGTAGCGGCGGCTCCATTATCACATTGACCTCCACAGCCTGCAGGGGAAGACTGCCAGAGGAGACAGAGACAGCCAAGAACAGGCTCCTCCCCACCCACCCACCCACCCAGCTCCAGGAACATATTTACTGGCAGACAATCAAAGATGTGAATATGATATGATATATATATGCATGTGAGCTCCCTCAGACGGGTATGCACACATCAGATCTATGTGAATAATCAGATTGCGGATTTTCTGTTTTCTGAGACTGCAGCACTGTTGTAGGCCAGCTCCTCAGCCTAATTCAATTGTAACCAAATCTGAGCTCTGTGCAAGGCTCTCAGCAGCACACACAAGGCATTAAAAGCAGCCTGCTGCTTCAGATTCCCTCCCTAACCCAAACATGAAAGACATTTTCTAGCCCTGCCTGTCAAAGGGTTGATAAAAGGGGGCTATGATTCAAGGGATGCTCCCTGTCCCATTGACACCCAGATAGACTCTGACCTCCAGATGCTAGGTGGCTTTTTGCGACGCTAATCTAAGACATGTTCATGCAGAGTGAAATGGCACAATATGCTTCCCAGACGGCCTGCTAAAAGCTGAAAAAAAAGGTGTGTGTGTGTGTGTGTGTGTGCTTCTGCGTGAGCCTGCTTCCCATTTCCCAGTGATGCGTCATTTTGCTGGGATGCTCAAAAAAGGAGAGTGCTGTAGATCATCCTGTACGCTACAAAAGAAATCAGAGGCTCTGGGATGTTTAGATTGACCAAACAGACCTTCCGTCCCAGGTAAGCTTTGTTGCAGCCGGTCTGGTCTGGCATGATGAACGGGGTCTCTTCTCTGTCAGCTCCTCTCCTGACCCTGGGTCATCATGTCAGAGCATGCACAAATCAAGCAACAGTGCTTTTCCTTTTACCCTCCTGAGCATATGCAACAAGCAGAAGCAACAAAGCTTCACTCAAAACAGATGCAAACACACTCACACATGTGGGTATACCTACGAAACCTCAACAAAATAAAGCAGACCTTTGTCCGTTTGCGAGCACACTTCTGTAATCCATGCAATGATGCCATTGCCGTGAGAGGGTTTACTGCGGCACCCAGAGCAGGCATTCCTCGCTGACAGCTATAAAAAAAAGACCCATTACAAAACCACGAGCAGCCGTGAGAATCAGGGAAATATTTGGACTGGCAACTCTGCATTCCTTTGTTTCCCCAGTCAAAAGATTACAGAAGTAAACTCCATGTTGTTGGCTGATTCAGCAGAGGCACTAAGTTGTTTTGTGCCATTGCCGTCACACAATACCCGAGTAGAATAATATACCAACTAACATCTATGAAACCATAGCTGCATGGTGACTGGAGAGTAGGCAGTTGGGCCAAATGAAATTGAGCATGATGTGGGAGAAGGGGAACTTAATGAGACGGAACTGAGGACAGAACCAGAAAACCTCAGTGGAACCCAAACATGAAGCAGACAAATTAGGACTGCATGTTGAGAAAAAAGGAATCTGCCCTCGCCATGATGGGCCACGCTGCCAGAATAACTGTTTTACAAAATGTTAAAAACAACCAGAAATTAACTTGATAGAGATTTCATTGTCATTAGAATGACACTGGTGTTTTCAGTTGAGCAAATTGAAAATGTCACCTCATACAGGATGTCACTAAGTGCTTTCTGACTGGTAGGGCTGGGCGATAGTTAAGTATTATCGTTACGTGCATTCTGTTGTCCAAATGAACAATCCTGAACAAACTGTGATTAAAAATGTACAAAATGAGCTTTCGTGTGAAAGGTTTTGTCTGATGCAATGCAAAAGGTCACTAACATCAACTGTACACAGCAATGCTTTGAGCCAAATTTTTACTCCAGCAGGGCAACATGCTCACAATGACAAAGCTAACATGTTGACGTTTCGCAGGTATCATTTTTACCATGTTCACCATCCGTGTTTAGCGTGTTAGCATGCTAACATCTGCTAATTAGCACTAAACACAAAGCAGCTTCGTTTTGCATCTATTTGGTCACAAACCAAAGTATTGGACAAATGAAAATTCTGACCTGGCGATGGCACTAATTGAAAAGTTAAGAGTTTCATCAAAGTTATTACAATTCACCCTAAGGGGAGCGTGAATATCAGCACCAAATATTATGGTAATCCATTCAATAGTTGTTGAGATATTCAGTCTGGATCGGAGTGGTGGACTGATCGACCGACATTGCCGTCCACAGAGCCACACCACCTGCATGGCTAAAAATGATTATATACTATATTTTGATACTAGTGCCAATACAATGCCAGAGTTTCAATACAAATACTAAAGCCATACTTTTTTCAATACCTTACTTTGAAGAATAGAAAAATGTTTTATTTATTCAAAAAATGTATTCGAACAAGAAGTCAAACTTCTCAAATGTTGTCTAAACACAAGCAGAAGTACAAGAACTTTGCCTGAATAAATTGTCTTAAAATGGCAAAAGTCCAATTTATATCAGAAACAGTCAGTGAAGTCATGTCAATTTTATTTATATAGCCCAAAATCACAAATTTGAATAACTTAAGAGAACAAATCTGACCTGATGTTCAATTCCAACATTCAGTAACTTAACTTTTAACTTTTCTTAACAGCAGAGCTGAAACCATTAGTCAAATAATTGATCTGTTGATCGACAGAAAATTATTAATCAGCAACTATTTTGATAATTGATTAATCGATTTTAGACAAACCAGAATTGTCTCTGGAATATGTGAATGACATTTTTTCACTATTTTCTCACATTTTGTATTCTAGGCGATTAATTGAGAAATTGGCAGATGAATCGATAATGAAAATAATCCTTAGTTGTAGCCCGTTTGACAGTTTTCGATACTCGGAAACCAGGTCAGAACCAGCCCTAATTCTTGCCGATTCATATATTTCTACTCACTGGTGGTTGACTTTGTCTCACAGGCGTCTAAACTCACTGACTCCTCGTGAGACCACGGCCGAGGTATTAGGTAGCACTAAGGATATGTTGTCCATTTCCTTTCCTAACACCGAGCAATAATGTTGCGGCCACTGCTGCTGTTGTGTGTGTTTGTGTGAGGATCCCTCTTGTCCAGCGCAGATGTGTGAGAGCCCACCCAGGGCCCGGTGAGCCCGCTGACGCCCATATTCATCAACAGCGTGTCACTTTTACGAGGTGGCTCTGTGGGAACCTGAGAAAGAGTCCCCCCCCCCCCCCCCTCCTCCTGCTCTACCTAGCGCCAGTCAGCCAGCCCCCTCTTTAGATGAAATTAAAGGAAAACTTCATTAAAGGCAAAGGTGCTGTCAGCTGCGGGGCCCTTTTGATCAATATTCCCCTCCAAGTTCAACGGCTTCATTACAGTGGTGTCACTCATGCACAAGAGGGCACACACACACACACACACGTCAGTCCAGTTCAGCGGATAGAGATATCACTATATGGCGAGGGTGAGGTGAGGGGCCAGGACAGAGAGCGAGAGGTGCAGCAGTCCCTCAGCGATTCTCTTGGCTTAAAAACTGCAACATGAAACAGAACAGTTTGGAACCATTCGCTGAATTATAGTTTTTGTCCAAAGCAATCAACTTCCTAATTGTTTATAGTTTCCATTTTCCTGCGTCCGGCGTCTTTTCACTTTCTCCTTTGTGTGCTTTCATGATTTATTTTGGAAGTGGGAGAGTTACGATATAAAGCAAACAATTCTGCTCTCTATCCAAACAAGGCAAAAAATAATCTATTTGCTTTGTTTGTCTGCTCCACCATCTTTTTCCAATATGAAATGTTCCAGATATGATTTCGCTCAGACAGCGAGCTCAGCGGCTGCCAGTGTGTCTTATGTCCTATAAATCAGATGTCTCTCTGAAAACTCTCGGGAGTCTTCTGCACAAAACATGGCAGATAAGAATGATAGGAACTACAGGGGAGAAAGCACAGGGCGTTCAGGCTTAAAATACAGTATGCTGCACTTTACGTGTGTGTAGAAATCTACGGCTGTCTCTGGTGAGGCTGGGCGTCTTGTTTATTTGTCTTAAAGACAAATTGCAAAAGGCCTCAAAGTGAGCACAGGTGTATAGATACTTAAAATATTGCATATATAAACTGGTGCTTAATCCTGCAAAATAAATCACTTCCACATCACATGCAGCAATCCCCATCCAAAGTTGGTTTGAATTTCTCAACAAGGCAGAGAACCACGATACTGTAACGATAAGAAACCTTATCAGCTGGTGCTAATAATTATATACAACTATACAAATAGCAAGCATAAGTGCTATCAGATACCAGCATCTCAGCTTGGGGTTGTTATAGTTGGTCTCCTACCTTTTCTGTGCTGCATTGAGTTGCCCCTCTTCAGCAGAATGCTCCTTTTGAGCTGTAAAAAAAAAAAAAAAAAAGAGAAAATATTGTGTTAAGATTGTTCATTGGGGCATATTATGGGGCTTTTGGTGACATAGATAACCAAATATTTCCACTACAAGCCAATGAGAACTGAGGCCCAGGCAGAGTCCAGAGGGGGGCGCTATGTTCATTAGCCATCCTTAGAGTTGTCAGTTGAGGAGAAAAGAAGAAGAAAAAAGGCTCTGGGTTGAGATGTCATTGACACAGCCAGCATGTTACCCAAGTGACAGTTAAGCACATTGTAAACTTTGACATCGTTCTGTGCGTTGACGCATGAGAGTGTGAGCCTGTGACGCCTGGGCGTGGGGCGGGGAACGGTGGTCTGTTTGCAGAGGTGTGTGTGTGTGTGTGTGTGTGTGTGTGTGTGTGTGTGTGAGCGTCGACATACATGTGCGTGTTCTAAGCAGAGCTGAAGCAGGGGCGCAGGGTTGAGCAGAGAGGCTTGGAAACTGGAGGCTCCTGTGGACTCCTGCCATGTAAAAGTGTCTAAATGCAAGGCAGATGTGTGCGGCAGGCCAGGCCGAGGTGCAAGAATTTATCTAGGGCCAGAGAGTGCCTGTGATCTCAGATTTATTGCATTTTTCCAGATTCATCCTTTTTACAATGATGGGGGACCTTTCCTACTTGAAGATTTAAGAGCGGGAAGTCTCCAAAAAATTGTTCAAAGGCAGGTTTGGGGGTCTTTTGGGAGAAGGTGAGCTTAAGCCTCGGACCAACCACCCCCTTTTACTTTTTTTTTTATTTTTTATTTTTTTACATGTATGTGGGCGAGGGGGTTAAGGTAAACCTAATGAAGGGAGGTTGTGGCCATGTCTGGGATAGAAGGAGGAGGGGGGGAAAAGTAGAGGGGCCGTGACCAATGGCGTTAGTCTCAGTGGGGGTCAGGCTGGCGCCTGAGGTACCCCTCTGGTGCGACTGTGCAGAGGTGGCACTGGAGCCGAGAGGCTGAGGGAGAGAGAGAGAGGGAGAGAGGGAGAGAGGGAGAGAGGGAGAGTGGCCCAGAGAGAGAGAGGATGTGTGTGAAGTTTCTCTTCCACCGCTCCCTGTGTAAACATGAAACCAGTAGTCGCTAACTAGAAAGTTATGAGATGTGCATGCTGAGAGGGACAATAAATTAGGGCTTTAAAACTCTGACACACTTTTCCAAACTGCTGCTATACCTGGCAGCTAGATAACAAAGAGATGGAAAGCAGTCTAAGAGGGATGCTGAGGATTCCCAGAAAGCATCACTCTCTGTTTCCCTACACCACCTCCATTTGAACACAGATGCATCTCGAAGACTTCATCAAAAACAGGTTCCTTGGACAGTCGTTATCTGCAAATTCTACTTGGTCTACGTAATTCACACTCTTCTGAACAAGTGGAATTTTGGTTATTAGGGTCTGACTCACTGACAATAAAGAAAGCGCGCAGATGTGATGATACACATATTTCCTAAGAGAGCCACTAGAATGAGACTTACACAAGCTGAGATTAAAAGCAGGAATTTGTTTTCAATTAGTCATGGCTTGTATTAAACACAAAAAATATGCCTGTCAGAGTATCCCCAGAGGTTTCAAAGAGCTCCAATTAAAAAGGGAAACAAAAAGGTGGTTGATTAGATGTTGAAATCACTACAGTCTGATCTGTGAGGCTGTCTTTTTTTTATCTTAACCTTAGAGAATAGTTCTCAGGGTCGTGTCTTGATAACGAGAGAAACAAATTGTGGGGGAACTACAAAGGCACATTCCAGAAAATCAGTGAACGAGATCAGATTAACACTACGTAAAATACATTTCAAAGGGTTGAGAGGACTTGGCTCAAAACCAGAGTGAAACCAGTGCAAGAGAAGCAGAGGAACAGCCTTTCAAGAGAGTGGATCACTGGGATTCGGAGGTATCCCCCTGTTAGATCTGGGAGAGATCACACAGGCAAGTTTAAGAGGCAGAGCTCAGGGCGTTTGGGTTCACCTGCAGGCCCCGCTGTGAGCTTCTCCACAGGCTGGGTTATGGGTCAGTGCTACTCAGAAACACAACTCTCAGTACAAAGTCTTAAGTATCTGTTGATTCACTCGTATACTTTGATCCTCTCGTATGAGGAAGAAGTTAAACTACACAGTCTGTATTTCTAATGACGCACACTGTTTCTTAATGGTTCATTTCGATATCTAAAATCATGTGTCAAACACATGCATCTGTGGTCAGCCTCCTGAGCGTTTACCTGGGTGAGAAATTAACTCATTCACTGATGAGTCAGAGTTTAAGAGCCTCAGTCGTTCTTTGATGTGAGGACTGTTGCTTTGTTTTGCCTTTTGAAGTCATGGAATCATCACGAACGATGATTACACACCGCTCCTCCCGAAAGCAATGGGTAACAGCTCGAGGAATTCTGTTTATGAAAGAAGGGTTTACAAGTATTCCACTGGAAAGTTTACGTTCAAGATGTGCCTTCGCTAAACCAATGCCGTTTTGTAGCCAGTGGCAACCACAGTGGTTTTAAAAGCTTTCAAATATTCTGCGATACTGACCACAGCCCAAGGGAGGCTTTGGCACTCAGGAGTAGTTAAGGTGGATAAGCTAACTAGAACAATGTCATGGCACATTTCCATTTCAAGAATACAGACTCGGTATGCAATAACAAACATCTTTTCAGGAATTGTACTTCAAACATGGACTCCCCACACATATTCACTCTGCGCCGCAAACATATGGCTGCAATCTCCCTGTGAGATACCTCGTCTGACTTTTTTATGATAGAGTCTATTGTTTCACCGCTGCGTGCCGTGCTGCAAGTAATGCAAGCAATAAGTCCTTTAACGTAGTCTAGTCCTTGTGTGATAGGGACACTTTCTCAGATCAGTACTATGGTGGTGAACTGAATTTTGTTAGTGGTGCTTTGATTATTACGTTTAAAAACTTAAACAAAGAGAACCCTCTCTCTTGCTCCCCACGTTTCCTGCCTGCGTGTCCAGTTTAAACTATTATATAAATAAAATACCTATAAACTAATAAATGAAACAGCAACAAAAAAAAAAACTTTAAAAAAGAAATTCAACACCAACATCCAGAAACACATTTCCAGTCACTTCAAACAGTCCATAGATCTCGCTATGTACAATTTCCGTTGTGATTATTTCTTTGGTAGAAAATAATTCCAATGAAACCTGTTCTCAGTGAGATCTGTGGATCCTTTAGAGTAGCAGGGACGTTGTTTCTGGAAAGAGAGCCTGCTGTTAATTCGTGCGAACCAACCCTTTAAGAAAGAACAGTGTGCTCCAGTTTCCTTCTGGTCTCTCATGTGGACTGGGATCTACACTGATCTACTGATTTTTGAGAGCAACGGTCCACATGCTGCAGTACAAGATATAGTCCTGTATAGATAAAAAAAAAAGTGGCCCGAAACAAGTAGCTTCTCTTTAACTGCCTGCATACTAATACCAAGTCAGACAGGATTTTGAGGTGCACAAAAATATTTGAGGATTCTTCCCCAAAGCCATCACTGCAAAGCCTTCAGGACAGAGATTGCAAGCAGGTGGCTGCTAAACTGGCCGCTAAACTGGCCAACTGCCCTGTTTCTGGTGCCACATTTACCGTTTATCCAGGCACAACTGAATCAAGTGATGTGACAGCAGGAGAGAGAGAGAGAGAGATGGAGCTCTCTGTGGCAAACTAAGATGCCTTAATGGCTCCACTCGGGTACAGAGGAAGGTTTGTTTACAATAAAGCTTTGGTGAAACAAACGTGGAGCAGCGTATGGGTCTCTAATGGCCAGCATGGAACTCTCACTTTAATAATAAGAGAGCCATAACTCAAGAACATGTGTACACAGTCACCTTCATTAATTAACCAACCAAAGTACTTTAAATTGTTACACTCTGCCGCTTGCTTCCTGCAGAACTAAATTAATGAAGGCTTCTTTCTTGGTAGCTACTACAACTATATTTAGGGGGGGAAGGAAGGGAGCAGATCACCAGCGTCTGGGTCAGAAAGGGGACAGACGGCGACATGATCAGAGCGTGTCGGTGAAGCTCTGCTCCTGTCCCGGTGGTCCCCAGGCCTGATCCACTGAGGCCGGCCAGTCTTTACAAGGCCACAGCCAGAGATGTCCTGCTAGCTTTATGGCAGCCGAGAGTACATGAGAACCATGTTAGAAGCAATGTGATCCCTTCTACAGGCCTGTAGACTCCTGTCCTCATGCCGTCTTACAGCGCACTAAGACGCCCTCTCCCAGCAAGAACCAAAACACACACACACACACACACACACACACACACACACACACACACACACACACACACACACACACACACACACACACACACACACACACACACACACACACACACACACACACACACAAAGAGGCAGATTCTGCACCACCCAGCTGACTGTCTGACATGGCAAAAAACATAATTATACCTTCCTCTTTTTAAAAAAGGTCCCATGCTGCGTGTCTGGGTGAAAACGGGGCTTTTTCTAGCTCTGTAAGCTCGGTTTCATGACTATCTCCTCGGCTGTAAATCCTCTGTCCAAATGAATGTTTCATCTTTGAAGACACTGAAAATAGGCCAGCTTATGAGCAGGACTGAGGGCAAACATCGGCGAGAACTTGAGTGTGTCATTGTGCATGATTTTGGAGGAGCAGGAAAAGATTAAACAACTTGTGCCTCTTCTTAACTGACACGACTCTAATTGTCTCAGGGGTAGACAATATTTTGTGATTACAATCAGTGGAAGAATACTTCACAGGCGTCAAAGATTACTCATACGGCATATGTGTATGTTGAGGCAGCATTAATACATTGTTTCAAAGTGGTAATCAATGAATTCCTAATTTTTTTTTTGCTGTCTTTTGGTGCTAAAGGGTCATTGCAGAGTTTTCTGTTTCTACATTATGTGCATCAACTCCTGTGTGCATGAGAATTTTCCCAAAAAATATGTGAATTGTTTCACCAACTAGATATTAGCTACATAATTAAAAGACATTTATTTACATACATTTGGAATTAAAAAAGTAAAACTACAAAGCGAAGAGCTAAATTGATACATAATTATAACCAGCAAACCATGAGTGGGACGTTTCCGTAATGTCTCCGCATCTACAGTTTGCCACTAAGAAAATAATAAAATCTTAGCTCGACTCACCAGCAGAGACGAATCCTTCCATCTTGTCCTTGAAGGGCTGGAGGTGTTCCTCCGACGAGTTAGCACACACCTTCTGCACGTCCTTCTCACAAACTGGTGGAGAGAGAGAGCGGAAAAGAGAACGGAGGGAAATGATGAATGATACAACAGGTGAAAATGCCTCTTAATAAAGGGAATGGATGATAAGGTCATTCAGGGATATAAAACAATTACAAACTAAAAAAAACTCAATAACATGGTGCAGTTAAATGCTGTGAAATTAGATTCATCAAAATGCATTGAGGAGAAAGACAAGATCACTTGGAACAAGCTTGGCCTGTCTTTAAAGTAGGAGATGTTCATTAAAGTAAACAAGGCTAAAATATCTAACTTTATCGACATTTTATTCCCAAAAAACATCAATATTTTGTGTTATATATTCTATTTTGTTGTCGTTTCTGCAACTGTCTTCTTTCTTTTTTTGTAAAGTGTACTGAGACACTGTGATTTTACACTTAAAATAAACGTACTTACTGACTTACTTACTGACTAACTAAATAGGCCACAGTGGAAAGCCACAGACACACTCCCCTTGTTAAATGAACAGAAAATGACGACAGCAGTGAGGGGAGACAAACTGAATTTAACACAAGGATTGAAAAGGAATAGTTTATTTGTATTGAAGTTATTTAGTCGTTTACCCTTGATCCACTCGTTTCAACGGATGCCATTGGTGGAGAGCATCCCATGGTTCACAAATCAGTAATACTTGCCTGTTGTATTACATGTTGCTGTGTCTGATGTCTTAATATGGTGCATGTGAGTGCAGCAGATGTGTTTGCTGTTTGTGGATGGGTTTTCTGCGCCGTGCCAAATGACCCAACTCACACGAGCTCGGAGGAAACAGCCGTGACTGAGCGTGTTCCAGCCGAACCTTCTCCATTTCCTCTCAACTGTAAGCCTGCGTTACTATACACACAGACGCCTGGTGAAAGAACT
Organism: Macquaria australasica; assembly: GCA_005408345.1. Lineage (NCBI taxonomy): Eukaryota > Metazoa > Chordata > Actinopteri > Centrarchiformes > Percichthyidae > Macquaria > Macquaria australasica. The sequence continues at coordinate 306,562 of SEMN01000579.1, read as the reverse complement.
TTGACATATTCCTCCAACCTGTAAGTCATTAATGGCTGCAATAAATACCTTCACTTGCTTATGACTGCATAGCTAAATAGTTCTGCAACACAACAAGAGCATTAACAGGTCTGGCCCCGGTCTCACTTCACTGCATCGCTGCTTTTAGATCCAACTTTGGCTCTGATATGTTTGCATGTGGAGCCGCTGCACCTGCAGCTCGGTAAACTCAGTCCATTACATCTTCCATTTATTGGCTGTCTTAATAAATCAGACAGGAAACACGACGTCTGAGCATTAAAATTGAGGATTAACTATGTGCAGCCTCGCTGTCTGGATTCCAGGACACTTCTTACATTCGGGGATAGTGAGAGCTGGCAGTTATCAAAAAAAAAAACAGAAATCACCAACCATACAAACACGACAACCAAAATATCCTGTTTGGACAAACCACGTTTCCTTACCAGAAATCCCCCAACTCAAAAGGACCCATTAAAAACAGTGTTCAAAACAGCAAGTCTAAAATTTAGAGGCGGCTCTCTTCCAAATGTGGTCCAGACAGCAAAGGCCGCAAGGAGGAAGCCCACAAAAACACAGCAGCTGTAAAGAATAAAAACTAAAAGCTCGAGTTTGAGACATTGTCTCGGAGTGATACATTTTTTTAAAAAGGAGTAAAGTCAAAAGGAGGATTCTCCTGCGAGTAAGTGACAGACACCATGTATCAGGTTAGACCTTAGAACAGCCTTTGCCTGAAATATTAAAAATTCTTTATTAGTCACAAACAAAGCCAAAATGTGTGTAAATGCAGCAGTGAATGTCAAAATGTTGCTCTTTTGAACAAACAGTCCCACAAACTTTGATGGGACAAACCAAGAGAAATCAGATTCAACAAAAGAGAAAGTTGTGGTGATGCTCTGTGTATTTATATCTTACATTTTTTTTAAAACGTATTTTAAAGTAAAGTATTTTTAAATAAAGTATTTTCCAAAAGTGTGTATTAAATGTTTGTATTAAAGTAATTGTACACAATTTCCGCTTTAATGGGCTGCATAAATATGGAGAAAATAAAATTATGGGATATTTATGTGGGCTTACTAGTTAGTACTTTGCTTGGAGTATTTTTTAACTGTGTGTTTTCCTTAAATTTTGGACCAAGCATGTAATTTTGACTTAATGACATTTAATTCCTGGCAAGGGCTTAGTAATGAAATAAGCATAAGCCTGTGGATCCATCTACAAAGACCCTCTGACTGCTTAGAACTGTAATTTTAGATATTTTATGTGATGATTTAATCAGCTGTATCTCCATTTTAGATACCTGAACTACTTTCTAACTATGGAGTAGAGTAGCCTTTGACATTAAAGTAAAAGTGTAATTACATTTTCACTGTCCACTGTATCACCCCTCCTGTTAACTGTTACAATGGCTTGCCTTCTCTTTTTGGGACCAGTGAGGAAACACAAAGCTGATTTTCCAATTTACAACAACAACAGCAACAACTACAGTGTCGACCCTCGGCTGCTGGTGGCACAGTTTGACCCATCAGGCTCTCTGTCCAGTCATGTTGCCACACAGGACTAGTTTCCTACCACAGACAGACAGGATCATGATGCGAGCCACAGCACCGATCTTTAAAGCCCTTCCACTGTTGTTACAAGGAGAAAATGGACGAGATTACAGCCAGTGGACTCAGCATCGTTGGAACTAGGCTGCTAATGTGTTGTGTTTTTATGTACCGTGTTAAACCAGAAGAAATTACAGCTTTTCCTGAGCCAGATTTGAGCTTCAATGTGCAAACACATCCAACCGGAGCCACAGGTATAGTATGCCACATTGTGGGAATGAACAGAGTGAATCAGAGCTGATATCCTGAGGCACTCAAGCAACACTTACAAAGATGCATCTATATCTCCTGAGGAATCGTTGCGCAATCCATCATATCGGAATGGGAGAGATTCAACAATGACAACAAGCTGTGGTTAAGAGGGGGGGTGGGGGTAGGGGTGGGGGTGGGGCTGTGGTGGTGAAGTAAACGGGAAGAAAAACAAACAAGAAAGCCAGACTTGTGCTCCAGGATTTACCCTGTGCGGTTTGCAAAATGGATGACTTTGATGTCAATGTGTACTTATGATTTTAACCACAGTAAGCAAGAGCCCCCACTGCAGCTACCAGGAAATCACAGCACACCAAGACAATGCACAACTGTGTGTGTGTGGATTAGAGAAAATGCTTAAACAGTGGATGGGGGAAGCCTGCGGAGCGCTATACAAGATGAGGGGACTAGCTGTTGGATGAATGTTTCTGTCTCCGAAATGTGGCCGTAACGCCCCGCCACCTCCTGTCTCTGTAGCTCTGGATCATTATTAAAAGTAAACACTGAGGGAGCAGAGAAACGCCTGATAATACACAGGTGATTCCATTTTTTTTTTTTTTGCACATTCTTGTTAAAAGAACATCAGATGTCAGCTGAACTACAGTTCAATGCAATTATTCATTTCAAATATAGTTTTTTTTTTTTTCAGTTTTACAAATACCTGTATGTAGAATCAGATGGCTCTTAAATTGTTTTGGGAGGAACTTGGAGGAAAATATTGAACTTTTTTACCTTTCATCAGGGGTTACACCAGTACAGCGCTCCAGCCCTGGCATATTCTAGTTATTTATACCTGGAAAGTGAATTCTCTCACTTATCTCCAATCCCAGCAGACTGTCAGACTTCCAGCTCCCCTTTCCATGGGATGAAGCCTACTGCCCCCCCCCCCCCCCTCGGTGAGGCCAGCCAGGAGACTGCCTCAGTAGGGAAAGCTAAGACACTCTCTCCCCTTTCCACTCCTCATAAATAAACCCGTATCCATCAAACTATAACCCTTCTCCTAAATTTTTACTGGAGAATACCGTGCTGACAGGAAGAAACATCAGGCAGGTGGAGCATTAACCCTTGTTAAAATGTGGATTAGTCACTGCTAAATGTATCTATAATCATCACACTAGCTCAGTATGTGAAGAGTCTTGTTTGGTAAAAGGAACTCATCATGCTGTACTGTTAAATAAAGTAGTTTTGATCAACCTTTTATAAAGTATAGCACAAATATGGACACATTTGATTTATAATTAAGGTGCACTCAGTTCAGACTTTTCTTGAATCATCATTTGCAACCAGTCAATGACAAATATCCCAACACCTAGCATTACATTCGTCTTCTTTGGTCAGACGAGCGGCGACTGTACTTCAGCCCGCTGACTTCACACATGCCGTTCCGAGCGGAGCCTCCCGTCGTAAAACTGGGCTCAGGCTAAAGGCCCTGCCTGAACCTGACATTAAAGGCCATTTAAAATCAGGACACTGTCTGATTTGCCACGGTGATGAATGCCTAACCTGGGCCAGGCCTTCTGTGAAACACTAAACTCCCCTGAGCAGCAAATGAGCTCTGACTGTTTCTTTTTATTTGATCCTATTTCATTCGGTAGCGTCCCTGCCTCTCTGTCCAGTCCAATTACGCTGCAGTTAAAGGGATCTTTATGTTGGTACTCGCTGGTCTGAAAGTGGTAATCTTCCAAGTTTGATTAGCCACTCCTTGTGATAGAGCTGAAGCTGTACAGGATTTTTAAAGATAAACTTAATCTTTGTGTTTGGATTCTGGGTTCCAAAGCCAATTTGCACTACTATACATGATTCGAGACAGAAACAGAATAGAAGATGTTTGTCTTTATGGGAGCTGAGAGTCCTACAGTAGGTTTAGGTCCTTGTGGCCTCCCACTCATCCCTCTCTCCCTGAGAGGAGCACAGAGAGAGGTCATCACCCTCTCCCCAAACAGGAAGCCCCATCAAAAGAGGATCATGTTTCTGCACAAGCCAGTGAAGGAGAGGGCAGCCAAGACGGATGGGGAGCTGCTCCTGAGCATCACTGATGACTGGACGCTGCACACACACGCAGTCTGCAAACACACTCTTGCCAATTTAAATACAGTATGCTGAGATTTGTATAAGAGAGGCACCCAGTGATGCACACAGTGAAATTCTGTCTGAGGTGGAGGCTAAGCTAGGAGAGATGAATTTCTGACTGCTAGCACCAAGTCTCCCGACCTTTGACCCGAGCCTGGAGGGCAAGACACTGCAGTCGCCACCTCAGGATCAGGTGAGGGGCAGGCAGCCTCGCCTGTCTCAGTCTAGCAGAGCGAGTAAACCAAAGTGTGAGTCAGTATTAGCCTCTCGGTGTCAGACACAATTCACAATGTCGATGGAAATGATCTGTGTTAGCTTCATAATTAAGACCACTTGCTTTCTTTAGGCTGGTTTATAATAGCAAGGCATAAATATTTATTCCTGGCGGCTGGAGAGGATAAAAAATGGTGGGAGTCAGAGGTGGAGCTCACCAAACATCCAGAATCCGACGCTCGCCCTGTGATGCTAATACCCCCGAGGACTACTGTGCCAGACTGTGCTGCAGCAGAGATCAAATACGAGGGCCCTTATGTTGCATTTATTGTCTTCAGGTCTTCCATTTTTCCTAATAAATGAGTGACAGCTTGAGGTGGGTCTGGGTACTTTAGTAGACTCTTTGTATTTTTCCCCCGGGTCAGAGAGGAGAGGGCTTTAACAGCGATCTAAAAAACGTAGGGGAGAGCTGTGGAGCATATCTAATTGCTTTCATATGCCATATTATTGGTTGATTTAAATAACCACAGACACCAGGGGCACTGGGGGGCATCGCCTTTAACCTCAGCATGGCCCTGGCCAAGACTGACTGGCTGGCTGGCTAGGCGCCCCCAAACACACCAAAATTCTGTTTACTTGTTTATCCTCCAATTATCACTCTGATGCTTCCTCAATGAGCTGGATTTTACTCCTGCTTTTAAGTGCTCTAGAAGAAAGAAATGTAGATGCTTCTTTGGCTAGCTGTTCCGTCATTGGTCCTGACACAGGAGAGGTTGTGGTGTTATGATGACACGGCTGTTAAGATACAATGTCTGGAAACTGGGAAAAGCTGCCTCAGGCCATCCAAGGTCCTGAATACACCCACGAGCCTCTCTGCACAGGGCAGGAAGAGTACAGGGGATGTACATTTACATTCAAACTGCTCTGGTGAAAGATGGTAATGTATACAATTACACTGACTGATTTATAATGAAACAAAGATGACCTGAGCAATAAAATGCAATGTGGTGTGCAGTTTAAGCCTCGATAACCACAGAGAAAATGAATGTACTTCTACTGCAGGGCATGTCCTACCAGTCAGATCTTTCTTCAGCTTCCTGATGTCCTTGGTGAGGTCATCAAACTTAACCTGAGCAGCCTGGAACAAATCCTGAGGGTCCGGCAGAGGGAACACACTCTTGTCTGTGCCGGCATGCTGGAACAGTGGAGCAAACATAAAAGTGTATGAGCATTGAGGAAGAGATGTTTTAAAAGTGTAACATTTTGTGGATTTGACTGAGAGTACCTTACCTTGTCAAAATTACGCAGGTAGTATAAAACAACATAATCCACCAGGTTCATACGATTGTCCTAAAGGAAGAAATGACTACAATTATACTTTCCATTACATTCTGATACATCACTGTGATTTGATTGTATGGGCCAATGTAGCTAATATTTACCAGGAAATTATGGCACTTTGGTAAGAATTATAAGTGCTGTGTTACCCTGCTCTTGACGTCCTTTAGTTTGGGGAGGATCTCCAGTCCAAATCCATCAGCCTGACCTCTTGTCCTGTTCCCTCCGTTCATATAGTTCCCAAAGGCCAGAACAAGACCCAGTACATCCCGCAAACGATTACAATCTAACAGATCCTGACACACACACACGCGGCCTTTGGGTTAGTAAACCTTCACATCGCTTACAGACACCTTCCTGACGCAGTGTTTGTTGATGTGAAGTTCTTACTTTGCTGATATTTGAGATGATCTCCACCTTGCGACGGATGGAGGAGATGGTATCGAGGAATACTGACTGGAAGATGATGCAGTGGGCTCGGCCTGTGAAGTCAGGAATCTGGGAGAGCTCATAGAGAAACCTGGAAAACAAAAGGGGAGGAGGAGGAGGAGGTGAAAGAGAATGGGGTGTGATGTGTTATGACAGAATTAAACAAAATGTCTAACAGGAAGAACTATTTCGGGTCCTTGGCAGACCGTGCTTCCCCCACGCAGGCCGGCTGAGTCAATGTTGCTGTTCACAGGCAGCTGATAGTCATGAGCGGTGCTGCTCGGCTAGGTTTGAAAGGTCCACGGGGTCGGAGTGGTGGGAGAGCAGTGAGCGGCACACAGAGACTGATCAAAGGTAGCTCTGGCCTGATGCGGGACGACTTATGTAAACAGTGCCGTGTCAGAGGGGAGCGGAGCGGTAACATCCTGCGTGATTAGGCCCTGCTGATGGGGGCAGACACTGAGTAGGGATGACTTGAGCAGCCGCAGTGACAGCTCTGGTCAAACATGGAAATAGGAAGGCCAGGCTGAGCGGCACCGCTGGGTCCAGGCCTCGTTAACTGGCCCGGACTATTTAACCCCGACAGGAACTACTGAAGCAATGTCCATTAATGCATATGTTTGCACACACACAAAGTTGTAGAAGATTATATAAAAAAATAAAGACTCTGAGGGAACAGACAAATGATGCCCTAATGTGTAAATGCTGGCCATGTTTTCCAGCATGTTTATGGTTTGACTTGTTTGACCAATGACCTTTAAGCCCAAATCAATTAATAAATAATTAATACTGGAATCATTTCATCTTGTTTTTCATTAATTGATGGTGTCCTGCAAATTCTCAGAAACCCATGAAAATTGATTTAACTTAGATGAATTAATGGGTCAAATATCAGGCAAATAAATCCTGATAGCACTAAACCCAATACCCGAATATACCTTAATTTCTCTGATAAATACAGGCAAGTTTATCATGATTTATGAATGTATAATTTTCTTCATGGAACTTTTGGTAGAAGTGATCTTACTGTTCAGGTTTGTCCAGCAGTTTGACTTCATCTTCTTTAGCATTCTCATAATGTCTCGTTATCTTGTCCATCTCATCACTGGTGGCCCTCTAGAAAAGACACACAGAGTCCAAAATCAAGATGTATATCAAGACAGCTAAATGTGTTTAGTACGAGAATGACATACAGTAGTAATTTGAGTAAGGTGCTGCAACTGTTGCAGTGCAAGATGCCGCACAATAAGAAAAAATATTGGCACTGATAATAGGCCACATAATATAGTAAAACTAATTTGTAGCAATAAAAACAATAAGGTTTCCTCTATTTTCTTTAAAGCTGTCAGATGATTTTACAGCCTTATGTTTGTCTGTGTTTTTATTACCTTAGACAGACTGCTCTGTCATACTTACATTTTCATATAAAGCCTCAATGGTCTCCAAATCCACCACAGAGTTGTCCACAGTGAGAACAGCTGGAACAGTAAAGATATTCATTATAAGCAGTCAGTCTTATAAATGGATAAGATCTTGGCCAAAGCATGCTGCCTTTTAAGTGCTGCCAGTGCTTGAAGAACAAACTTGTTTTTCCCGACTAGGGACTTAAACTCATGATAGCCCTGTAATTTTGTTTAACTTTGGTTAATAGAACATTTTATTTCTTGCAAATTATATGCAAGACATATTATATATTGTAGGGGAATGAAAAACTAATGTCAAAATCAGGAAAAAGGAGCAATAATTGACCAAAACCAGGGTGCCAAAGTAACCAAAACATTCCATGCAATTCATTAAATTACCATGTAGTTGAATTATACACCTCAATTATAATATTAGCTTGAGGTGGAGAAGCTGGGAGTGTGGTCAAGTTGGGAGGCAGATACTGTATATGTGGGGCAGACTGGGTCTGAGACCACAGATGCTGGCCCAATGCTGGCATTCCTCTCCTCTGGAGAAAGCAGACAGACTGGGGGACGAAGCCCCTCGCAGCAGCTCAGAACAGAAAGCCCGAAACTGCCTAACCTCTGGTCCCACAACTAGAACCACCACAGCCAACTGTAATGATTTTTGAGTGAGTGAGGCAGCAGAAGGTGAGCAGAGCGAGAAACAAAGGATGCAGGAGGAGGTAAAAGGAAGAGGGGGAAGAGAGAGAGAAAAGGGTAAATAAAGGCTGGCAGAGATCATGATTCAGACACCAAAGGACTGAGAAATAATATGAAAAAGAAGGACATTTCTTGACCTCCTTCTCCTACAGGCTGCACGTTTGTTTAGCTTGACTCACACAGTAAAAACTAAAGTGCGCAGGGAAGATAGAATATAGAGGACGACACAAAAAGAGAAAGTGACTCCTGTTCTGTGTCTGAGAGGTGTCACAGGTTTATGGCTTAGTGAGGGAGGAGGGGAGGAGGCCAAGATGGGAGGGATGGCTCCAGCACTGCTGGATCAGCTGACAGTTGTCTGGTTGGCGTCAGCTGAGGAGGGCTGCACACCACCTACTGCTCTCAAATCCGTCACTCAATGTGACAAAACATCACTGTCACCAAGAACAAGCACACTTCAGGATTTCAAGCCCAAGGATTGTGTGAAGTATCGGAAAGTGTCCAAAACTAAAAGTTGGCGAGAAATACTTAAAGGGAAACTATGTAACTTTTGAATAAAAGCCACTGTGGTCACAAGTGACTATTACAGTATGACTGTAAATAGTAGTGTGTAGTAGTGTGACAGTAGCACAAGTAGAGAAAAGTCACAAACTGACTTCAGTAATGTTAGACACATCTAGCTTAAGTTTGCTAACATTAGCTAACATTACATTAGCTTCTTAACATATAAACATTAAAGCGAAACTGGGCAACTTTTGCTTAATAACAGCCACAAGTGACAATTATGTGGTGAAGGTAAATAGTAAAATGTATTCTAACAGTAGCACAATGTCAGTTAAAAAGCAAAACCTAGCTAAAGTTTGCTAACATTAGCCACCATAAACTAGGCCTACTGGTAATAGCAGTGAGCGTGTTGAACTGAGAGGCTGTATTTTATTGCTAATGAATTAAACATTTAATTTGTAAGAGGAAGAATGTTATATTTCATGTTTAAAAGTATAGCCCTGCTTTAATAACTGTCTCGTTGACTTAAATTAGGATTAATTTTGTTAATTTTATACTGTATTTATTTAGTTTATTATTTAGACAAAATTCATGTATGGTACTCTAAACACTAAGGCATTTTGACTTTTGAAAAAAGTTTCAGGTAGAAAAACATGTTTATAGCAATGTAAAAAAGTTAAATTTCCTTTGGTATCAGCACCATGTCATGTATCGTACTGGTACAGGTAAATGTAAGTTTAACCAACATACCCTCGTCTTTTCAATCACACACTGCTTCCAGCTAACAAGGTAATACTTTGCATTCTGGTTTCCAGCTGTTCCTGTTGCAGAGAAGCTGTCAATGTGGGCCCAATGTCTGGATCAGAGAGAACGCTGGAGGTCCATTTCCTACATCTTATTAGAGTGGATTATTCAGTCCCTCAGCCATGCAGCCGTCAATCACACACCAAAGGGGGGCCTGCTCCAGTGTGCACAGGAGCACTCTGATCCGAGGGGAGCCGGATATCTCTCTACACTCGCAGATCAAAGCCTGCCAACCGCCTCACACCCTCTCCTTCCACTTTTCACTCATCGGCTTTGGTGTGGAAGGGCATGTGTGGTGTGTGAACATGTGTGTGTGTTTGTGTGCGTGTGGTGAGGTGGTGTATGGGGGAAGGCCTCCCTTTGCCCTTGAACCATGGTGGCCCTTGAGGTCCCCCAGTCACTCCGGCGGGTGCAGCTGACCCCCTCTCTCTCTTAACCAGAGTGCTACCTTCTCTCTCCCTCCCTAGTGGCTCTAATTACATTACATGTCCCATGTCCTTTTAATTTGGCAACAAAGGGGAGGCAAGCAGGCGAGGCCAGGGACTAGAGCCCTTAGAAGTGCTTATTAAGGTGCTGTCCTTCATTGTCAGATTCAGATTGTTAATTTCACATACACCTCCCATTAAGGCACAAGGAAGCAGCCTCACGCTGGGTGTGAGACGGCCTTTTTACCAAACCACCTCTACAAACTGACACTGGAACAGAGAGAAAAGGATTGAAGGGAAAGGAAAAAAAAACCCAAAACAAAATGGGAGTCCTGGTGCTATGTGCTGTTTGGCTTGTGTTTGAGGTGGTTTTATGTGGTAGCGCAGTGTCTGTTAACTGTGGAAGGTGGTTTTGTACATGCTTAGATCATTAGTGGGGTGTCAGTCCCATTAGGCTTGTGGAAACCGTCACTGGCTACAATAAACAGATCTGCTGGCCGCATGCTCAGACTAGCAGGCGGCAGGCACTCTCCGCCACAGTCCCAGGACAGGACCAATTCCTGGCCCATCTATGCTGTCCCCAACACACACATAATGTGTTTACACACACATACAGCCACTTCAACACACAAAAACACATGCACACAAGCCTGCATTTTCCACAGAACAACCAAGCATGTAATCAATCCACGCAGCTCTTCAAATGAAGGAGATGGCACTTTGATTTTAACCAGTGCAGGAGGGATTTCAAGCAGCCTGACAGAAAAAGTGAAAGGCTGCTTTCATCCCAGTGCTGCCATCTGACATTTTGACAAATCGAGGCATTTTCTTTCCCACCCTGGTAACTGGAAAAATCATCCACGTTCCACTTGAAACACATATTAATCCAAAGAAAAAAAGTGTCTCCAGTTACAAATTAGTAGCTGTCAAGAGGTCGGAAATTGTTCTCCGCTGCAGGGCTCGCTATCTCATCTCTAAAAATAACTCTGCATTTCATCAGGACTCAGCCGCAATTTCTTGCAGATATGGGACTGTAAATTCAGTTTATTACCATTGAATCTAAATAAGATCCTCTTCCCTGAAAGAGATTTAAATGATATCTTAGTGTGCACAGGTTTCTAGACATGCTGAACAGAAAATATTTTTCACCTTGCTGAATGTCCTTCATCTCCAGATGCAGGCTGGATATGAGGATGCCGACTGCTTGTGAACGCTTCCCGTCCAGCAGCTTGATGATCTGGAATAACAGACAACAAATTTGTATTGTTAAGGTAGCTGCAAGAGTATGAGTGGGATTCAGTGTAAAACCCACAGTATGGATTTCTAATAATAAGGCCTAAATGGACTGATTACTTATCAATTTTAAACTCATATTTTCTTATGTTAATCAGAGAATGACACTTTATTCAGAAAGTAACATGATTTCTGTACATTTATCTAAAAACAAATTACACCTTAGACTTCTTAACACCCATGTTTATAATCAATTCCATTATTCAAACACTGACATAAAACAAATTGAGGAACAGATGGCGAATAAAAAGTTAATTTCTGTGATGAGAGGCCGGGTAAAAATCACTTAGTCACTCCGCAGGCTGTGGAAGCAGATGATAGATGATGAGCGAGGCGGAGCGCCTGAAGCCCCAGTTAGTCTAAGTATCATCTGGATTGACCCAAAGTACCAGACTAATCAACACACGTTGTCATAACCTGTCATCATGATACAAATGACTGGGAAATGTAGAGCACACACACACTTTGTCAAGTTACATCAATGAGGGAGCAAAGTTAAACAGAAAAGCACCTCCTCCAGTTTACCGAAGAACATGTGTGAGATATAATCAAAAAATATCAAGTCGCAGTGAAAGTACAAAGGCAAAAGTGGCACCATAAAAGGACAGTCTAGAAGAGCAAGGCAAAGAGAAGCAGGGCTTTTATAACAAACTATAAATTCACAGGATTTTTATTTGTGCCTACACATGGTCACAATTACTTATGACTGAATTAGCCGTAAAGCCAGAGAGAGTTTTGGCAAGGCAAAGCCCCGCTCTAAAAGTTAATGTGTCAGGCTTCTTCATTAGGTATTATGGCGTTGTCGGCTACTGGGCTGTCCAGTGGGAGCTGGAGAGCAGAAGCCTTAGAAGTGGGTATTGCATTACAGAGCGTTAGTGGGTGCCATGCTGCTTCCAGCTCTATTACCTGGATCACTGGGGATCTCCCACTCTAAGGACTTGAGACGGCTGAGTACCAGGCTTTCCCAACACCTCTAATTAACCACTTCGGACGGGCCACACTAAAAGCAGCCCAGGAACCCTTCCCGCTCACTGTGGCTGCAGAACTCGCCAATTAGCCTAAACAGTTACGTTAATGAGAAAAGACAACTGATGCTGGATGCTTGGCTTCAGACACGCAAACAGCTTGGGTAAGCGGAGGGAGCCGGTGATGCTGATGCTGAGACAGGTAGACATCAACAGCTGCCGGCTCCCTCCGGTGGACAAAAAGAGAACTGAAGGCACTCTGAGGCTTTCGCTTGAAACTGCCGTGGACGCTTGAGTAACACAGACAGGTCAAAGGAAAGAGGAGAAGAAGAGAGAGAAAAAGCGAGCAGCCTAAGAAAATAAACAAAATGATGGAAGGAGACACTGGGAGTGTCAGCCGTTTGAGCTGAAGCAGGTGGCTGATGTTAGGCGAGGTGCGCAGGGTGATGCAGGTTCAGAGCCGAGCGGATAGTTTACACAGCCCCGGCTGAGCAGCCAGCCTGCTCCCGCGGTGACTTTGTGTCTGACTATCTGTCTGGAATCACCCAGGCAGATGTTACAATAACAACTGGATCAAGACTTCCAATCAATAACCACCTACAATACACTCAAACAACCCCAGTCTCACCCATCGGTGTTAGTCTTACACCCACTCTCCCACGTCATAGCCAGACCTTCAAATATGTCTTTAATAAACGCACAATGATTGCTCATAAGTCATTTCCATAAACCGGTTAAAGCTGCTGTTTGTTTAAGGAGATCCGCTATGTATAAACTTGATACATGTTTGATTTATGTGGGTAGAGGAAATTGCTGTTTCTGTGTTTACTGATGTGCATATCTGCACGCATACAAACTCAACAGCACATTTAGCTCGATTGATTTCTTCATCTTCATCCATCTTTCCCTCCCTTCTAATCCCTTAATCAAGAATGCGCTGACATGCGCATCCTCCCCGCTCCCCCACTCCTATAGGTGCCCCGTCTCCATTGCCTCCTCTTGCCAGTGGAGTGGAGCCACATGCCTGCAATTATACCCCTGGTCCAGTCCGGTCCGGTCTGCTTGGGTGGGAGAGCTCTCTTCCATGTCATCTCCTCTGCTTTGATATGCTAATCAGCAGAGAGAGAAGCGCTACAGAGTAAACAAGAGCTTTGATTTTTCTATGGCACACATGATAAAGATTAACTCACTCATGTAGGCATCGGCTGCATCCCCCGAGTTTCAACTTTTGCAGTGTGGAGTTGTTGGAAAGCGGGGAAGTGGCTCATATGCATAATGTACACACACATTCCATTCCCTACCACTCATCTCCTCTCGCCGCACGGAGCACCCCACCCCCCGGGCTGTGGTGTTAGCATGATCTGGCAACACTTTCTGAGCAAGTGCATAACGACTCTCAAGGACGTGCCGTCATCACACACACGCACACACACAGAAACAAACACATGCCGGTGCACACTCAAAACACACATGGACACAAACAAACAGACACAAATGTGGTCACTGAAACATACTCTCCTTCACACAAATACATACACAGATTCAACGGCAACAATGTAAGTGAATTCTGTGCAGACTCGGAGGCAGGTACTCTTCATGAGTGTCCACTGGTATTGGTAGTCACGCAGAGGGACAGAGACCACAGTACTTTACTGGTACTTTGTATTTAATCTTGGTTGTCTGGTCTTAATACTTGCTTTTTGCTTTTGTATGTTTGTTGTGTGGTTGATTATGAATGTTTCTAGTTCTGAAGTTTCTCTTGACTGATTCAATGAATTGAAATAATCAACACATGAAATTAATGGCAAGGGAGCGCCTTGATAGCCGAATTGGTTACAGCACATGCCACATGGCCGCAAGGTTGCAACCGTCACCGGTTCGATTCCAGCTGGTGACCTTTGTTGCATGCAACTTTCTCTTCGTTCTTTGCTTCCCTTTCTTTCTTTCCCACCCGTTAACCAGCTGAACTTCTTGGAAGCCATCGGCTGGTGATTCAGATGATTTCTCGCTCAAATTATTTCTCTCTCTTTAACTCAGAGTATAAACTTTCAGGGATAAAAAATGATTACGTAAACAAGTTTCTTTTATTTTGATGACCTTTCCAGCGAGTTGGACTTTCTAAGCGGGCTGAAAACAACCATGCCTTCACGTATTCACTTTCTCTCTTTAATCGTAGAGTTGGACTCTGAATGCTCTCACTGGCTCTATATTAAATATAAGACTCCTGTATAATCACAGTACTGGGGACAAAATGTCTAAACATAGATATCAACCTCAGACAGTGTACCATAAAGGCCCTTCTCTCAAATGCTGTAAAAAACATGTTGGACATGGAGTTTTTTGATTGATATAAATTTGTTTCAGCAGTGTTTCCATTAGTGGGGTCAAACCTCCTCCAGGCTGATGTAAGCCCAGACAGGAGACAGTTGGCAGGATTTGTGTCTGGATGAGGCTGTCTGAGTTGGATCAAATGTTGGACAGTTTGCCACTTTAGAGTGACCAGACTGAACTGAGAGATCTAAGGATGGAGATCAGGGACAACACACACACACACACACACACACACACACACACACACACACACACACACACACACACACACACACACACACACACACACACACACACACACACACACACACACACACACACACACACACACTGGAGTGGAGCCTTAAATTGATCAGAATAGGGGATGTGTATGGATTTAGAGGGGACAGTCTGGGGCAGTGGCCGATTTTTAACTGCTTGGACGCCACAGCGAGGACCACGAGGTGGCCAGGGTGCTGACGCGGCGCTGGCTGCAGCAGAGGTGCAGAGTTGCAGCATTTGACAAGACATCAACAAGTGTGTCTTTGGTGGGCAGGGGGGACGGCAGATCAATCTGGCACGAAGCACGTCTTTGCAGATTTTTCTCGACTTGTTTCATCTTTAAAAACTCAACTTTGAAGCTCGCACAGATGGAAAAAAACAACATAATTCTGAACTCCCACCTACATTACAATCCCGCACAGTTAGCTTGGCTTGCCCAGAAAAAACAAGGGAGTGAACTCATAAACTGATAGCCTGTGTTGGCCCAGTGCAAGACCTGGCAACTGCAGGCAACACAATATATTTCTTCCCGGTTCACCTTTTGTTATTTCTTTCTTTGATTTATGATTGAACATGACAGCAGACAAAAAGCCTTTTTTTTTTTTTTTTAAACAAAGCTTGCTAAGAAAGCATGCTAACAACGCCCTCAGGTGGCTGCAGCGAGATCAAATACAAAAATAAGCAATGAAATACGCTTTCCAATGAAAGGAAAAACTGAGATAATTAGAAGATATCACCGAAACTGAGGAGGAGTGAGTGGAGCAACTGAATTTACCTTCTTAGTTTTGGCTTTCTTCTCATAGGTGTCTGACAGGGGTTTCTTCTTTGGCTGTAGCGTGGCCTTGGAGAAAAGATCCTCAAACTCATTGGCGTTGACGAGGTTTGGTTCCTCCAGAGAACCCCAGAGTGTGTTGTTGCTGGAGAAAGAAGTGTGGATTTTAGTCTGTGATTTATTTTATACAGTTTTAGCTAAAATATAAGCATATGCAGGTTTTAAAGTGCAAAAGATTTGATTTGACACAGTCACAATGACAGTGGCTCACAGGGCATGGTAGAAGCATCTAGGTTATTTCCCTTCAGCTAAACAAATTGTGTGTTCTATTTGTGGAAGCTTATTTGATGTTTATCCAACCAGCCCACCGTTTCTCATTTTCCATTTCACTGTCTGGCAAAAACTTGGCAGGAAGAGCCGCAATCTCAACTTTAAAAAGCACTGTTTATGAGCTAGGTGATAAAAATAACAAAAGTTTAAGACGAGCTCGTTTCTGTAAAAGGACCATTTCCAGCAAATGAACAAGAATATGGGAGGCAATGTTGTGTTTCAGAAGTTGCTGAGTAACGTGGAAAAAAAAACAAACAGAGGCAGAAACAAGAACAAGAGATGTCTAAAGTCAAGAGGATGTTCAGGAGCAAAGCACTCTGCTGTTACCAACGCATTGACTTTTCTGTTTGCTAAAGCTCAACACATCTGTCTCTGCTTTTCCTCCCCAAGTCTGTTAATCATATGAACATTAACAGCATAATCAACAGGCTTACTAAGAAATAAACTTATTTTAAAGAAAGAATTTGGAGTGATGACATCTGCAATACACAACACTTCTAATTACTGGTTTCCTGATATCTTTTCACACATCGCGGTTGTCCTCGCAGGTCATCGTTAACTGATATTACAGCGCGTCTGTGAGCTCATGAGACTGGCAGGTCAATCTCCCCAAGTCAAGGCCCATTTACCATGAGAAAGAGAACCTGGACACAACACACTAACACAAGCGCTGGCAGGCTTATCATGGCTTAAATACCAGAACAATCAACTGCATTGCCAGTGACTCAATTAGGGTCCAGTAAGTGCAATTGTTTCTGAATGCAGTTGGCTTCCTATTACAGTGGTGAGAGTATTTATCTGGGGCAGCCAAGAGGTTTTCTGTTGAGGACATAATGATACTGTCCCAAAATCCGCCTTTGATTTTGCACTCCTTACTGAGAGACTGAGGAAAATAAGTTCAATGAACAGCCTCCGACTCTGAGCCCAACTGTGCAGGAATTTAGCTTGGAAAAGAAAATTACATCCAAACCCCAAAGAAATATTTTCATGCAAGACAACTTTCTAATCGAGCAGACTATGACTATGATTGAATTCGAATCCCTTTTTCTTTACGCAGCTTCCCAAGGAAAGTCTGTCCCAAATGCTGCCAACTGTACTTTGTGTTTCGGCCTACATTTAGACACCTGGCATCATTTCAAACCTTACTCTGTTCCCCCTCATAACTCAGAACCTCACACCATTAACAGAGATCACACAGCTGATCCAGCTATAGTTAAACATCTGACCCATTTAATGCCCCTTAACTTAGCCCTTTACAGTTAAATTTATAGCTGACATGAAACTGCTGTAGTGTAGTCATTCAGTCCTCCAGCACTGGCCAGGACCAGGGAGAGAGTGCGAACCGCAACTCAGCTTCCCCCAATAATCCAGCCATGGAAATACAAGGCTATAAAGCTGGAAGCCTGGCACTCAGAGGCAACAACCACAGCCACTGCAAATGGGCTGGATAATCCACTTACAATTACAGAGTTTCTGGTGCAGCAACTGTATCTATGATATCTCTCTGAACAGGAGTGTTCAGGCCTAAACTAAGACCCCATTAAACCAGGGCCAATGAAGCTTTATTAGCCCTGGGATAACAGTTTCACTCTTGCAACTTTGCGTATTGAATATCTTCGTCTCACTCCCGGCTTTCTGAACCTCACTTTGACGGCATTCTGCAGTAATCCGCCAAAGCAATCACTAATGAAAATCAAGGTGAGACCAAACCCAATGAAACATTAATCGTCCAATCAAACGTAAACATGTCACATGCCATGTGCATTCTGAAGATTTTGACAATTGTTTTAGATGTTCTAGTATGTATCCTTAATATAGGCTGACCGATATTGGATTTTTGAGGCCGATACCGATATTCTTGATATTTGGGAGTTACGAAAAATGTATGTAATGATATATCCGCCGATAGTCATTATTTTTAAACAATCACATAACATAAACAATCTTAATACAAATCCCTAGATTCTTTGTTTTTTAAGCAAAATACATACTGAGCGGGACATTGACAAACTATGTAATGTTGACACTGTTTCTAAATCACCTCAAACCTCGTTTGGCATATCTGTACTGCAATGTGTTGTTATTTATTAGCCCACCCACCCACCCACCCACACACCCACACACCCACACCCACACCCACGTATCTGCAATAAGTTAATATCTCTCTAGCTCTAGTCCTTACCCCAGTGTTTACGGTAATAATACATACAAACGTGAACTGAGGTTTTACTAGCCCTGGGCTCTCTGTAGCCTTGGGTTTAAATTAGTTCAGGGAAAAGAGAAGCCATTATGATTTGTGTGTGCTACTAATGATAGTGCATTGCATAATCAACTTAAAGGATAATTCCAGTTTATTACAACTTGGATCTTATTTTTGTAGTTTTGGCCATCATTTCTATTAGCTGTAATAACATGGTACTCACCATGTTATTACAACATGATGTTGTAACATTGCTACATTGAAGTCCAATGGGGCAAGAGATGGTCAGCTGACTGCTCGTGTTTCTTGCCATGTCGGACTTCTTCATAGCAATGCAGCTGCATTCCCAAATCTTTGCAATTAACTTGCTGAGGATAATGTTATTATTACCGACTGAAATGATGGCCAAAACAGTGAAAATAGGACCCAAGTTGTATCAACCACATTTACCCTTTAAGAGTAATATGAGTGAAATTTAATGTTCCACATACTTATTGTCCTGTATCTGTATCCTGGTCCAGTACAGAGGCTTCATGGGACAGGCCGGCTCGATGGCAGGTTTCCGTGGGGCCTTATCCACCTTCTGGCCGAAACTGAAGCCCCCCATAGGGGGAGGAGGGGGTGGGCCACAGCCTGGAGGAGGGGGAGGAGGAGGTGGACCAGCTCCAGGTAGGCCAGGAGGGGGAGGTGGTGGGGGCGGCGGACCACCCCCAGGAAGAGGAGGTGGTGGTGGGGGTGGTGGCGGTGCTCCCATGTTGCCTGGCAAAGGGGGAGCAGGAGGGGGAGGTGGTGGTGGTGGTCCTGAGAGGCCTGGTGGGGGAGGTGGAGGAGGTGGAGGTGGAGGTGGTGCAGGAGGCCCTGGGGCCGTTTCAGCATTTAGATTTAGTCCGATAGAGTCCAAGTTGAGTTTCTTCGGCACGTTCTGGCTGGGGCTTTGAGTGAGCCCGCCGCCGTCACCCTCAGGGCTCTTGATAAAGGTCTCCCTGTCCGTCTGGATACCTACGGTGCGGCAGGTCTTGGGAATCGGGTCATCTGCAGTGGACACAGCAGCGTCGCAGACCTCACCTCGCTCCTGGCCTGTATTGTACGCCCTGTCTCTTTGCATCTTGGCAATGACTCCCTCCAGGTGTGATATTGAGACAGCATTCTCACCTCGCAGCTGGAAGATCTGGAGCTCAAAGTCGGACTGTGGGGAGCAAGAGCAGAGACAAAACAAATCTACAGAATCAGAAACTTTTCCATCATATAATAAAACCATAGTAGGTGGCAGAGATTGCGTTTCCTTGAATTAACTTAATTCAAGTGTATAATTATTATTCCAGTAGACCTACATGAGTGTGATTCTTTGTTAAACAATAACAAAAATATGAAAAACAATTTTCAGCTTTGTTTTTAACTTCATTCCCATTACATTTTCACCAAATCTGAGGTTAATATCGGACTGTCACAGTGACAATCTGGTAACTCCAGTTTTCATTTGACATTTCAAACAATGAAGAACAATCCAACCAAAGCGAAGTATTGATTTGATACAGAAAGGAAATTGTTTTGCAATAAATCTTACACATGTTCTTTGTTAACTTGTGTCATTTTAGAAATAGAATTAGGCACGTTCCCACCCTTTCTTGTGGGCTGACTGTGGTACATGTTTGTCAGTGTCAGCATCAGTCCTTTAAAGGTCAATGTCAAATTAAAGGCTTTAAGCAGACAGGCTGAAAAACCAATTCTGAGGTCAGACTTTTCAAGGAAATGGTCCATAAAGCAATTTATCAGTGGTACAAGAAATGATGCAACATGGCCACAAATACGTTCTTTTGGTTTTCCAAATGTATACAGAAAGTTTGAGTCTTGATTAGATAAGATAAGATAAGATAAGATAAGATAAGCCTTTATTGTCCCACAGCGGGGAAATTTTTAGCGTTTAAGCTTACAGACAAAAAACACCAATGAAACACTGTTCCCAAACTCTGCTTTTGATGAATGAAACAGACACCTTTAAAATGAATTTGGAGAGAGAGACGTCCATCACAGCATGCTGTGTGTGGCAAGGCCTGAACATTTGCAAGTAACATTACTATACATAATACATGAAACTCTGGTCAGTAGAAAGCTCTAGATTTTTTTAATTGACACAGTGCAGATTTAACTTAACATGTTCTATAAGATTTTGCCTCCATTTTGATCAATATATTTTATGTCACTGAAATTATCTTCAGCTTCACTTTTGCTATAAAAGTGAAATAGTTTGATGATTCAAAAGTTATACGTTTTTAATGGTTTACTTACTAAATGCTCATACTCTGGTCTAATGTGATTGTTCTTGTTTGTCATTCTGTGCCTCATCTGAGTAATGGAAGCTTGCAACCAAATTTCATAGACAATATCTCTCTATTATAAAAGACACACTGCAACTACATTTGACAACAGAAATTTGAGTCTGATTTTTTTATATATCTATACTGTTTTTCTAGGAAGGTAAATTAACAAAATTAACTGTAAAACTGTAAGAAAAATAACTTAATTGACAGCTTGACTAATAATATACATTCAAAAGACATTTTCTAAACAATACTGGGAAACTTCAAAACCTGTGACATCTTAAAGCTTCTAGTGCTGTTAAGTAAATACTCAGCAGAGTTTTCACACCAGTTCAGTTGCTGCACTTGAACATTTCATGCTTACTTAGCGCCATCTTGTGTTCAGGAGAGTCAACTGCTAGGACAGACTAGATATTCCACAAGTCCCCTATACATTTAACTAAATTCGCTGTTCATGCATGTCTCATACACATGAATAATTGTCACAAATGTTTTGGTAAACTTTGTTTCACAAATCCCAAATGCTAATTTGTTTCTGTTTAATACTGTACACCAGAACCTCTTTACTTAACCTTTTTAATAAGCACTTTGAATTGTCTTATTGAAAGGTGGTATAAAAATAAACTTGCCTTGCCTAGTCTGCCCTCACAGAGATGCCTGAGCCAATTTTCTTCAGTGCACAATATGTTTTCAGTCTGTGATTTAACATGTCTGCTAAAGTCATATGATAACTTACATGCATCCTCTCCAGCTCTTCCTTGCACTCTCTCTTCAGCTGCAAGAGGGCAGCCTGGTGCTCTGAAAGGAGGCAGAACAAGAACACTTATATGACTCATTCTGCTGGCAGTCTGGTTTAATTAATAAATACACTGAACATACACTGAAGGCTATCAGTTCAACAATCACAGCACATGGTTAGCATTTCTCTACAGACTAAGAGAAAGGATTTATAGGGTTAGAGTGATGTTTTCCTGAACTACTGGCCAAAAGATTAGCGCGTCAAATCACTATCAAGCTAATCTGCAGGTCAAGAGACATCCCAACCTGATGTATTGCTTTTAGTGGTAAAATTCTACAGATGGGTGGATCATTTACACTATAAATGGACCATACTTACAACTCAACTAACCAGTTTTAAATAATACTGCTGGATAAAATGACAGCCAAAAAGAAAATATTTGGTCAGGTCAAAAATGCTGATGTGTTGGTACTAATGAGATGAAGACAGGGAAGTGAAAAAATCACCCACAACAAAATTCACCTAACGTCCATGATGTTACACTAGTATTTGGGAACATGTGCAACTTAAGACTACAACAGAAACTAGACTACAGACTAACTTTGTCATATTTAGTCTTTGAGCATACTTTCACTGCAAAGTTAGGGATGAACTGCAATATCCTACCCTGTCCTATCCAGTGTAACTGGGTATCATACCCCACCAAGTTACACAGTGTCTCGTCACCTGCTGCCAAGCTTTCATTTCAGTTTATCTGAGGACTGGACTGTTGACTTTGGGGCTCATTTTTACATTTGTGAGTCTGAAGAAGATGGTCCTGCTTGTAACTGATGCACTGCTATCTAAAGACCCACACATAAGCAATTTATTGTAATAAGTAACATTATACTGTACCAATGATTCATCTGAGCCAAAGATTAGAATCAGCCTCAACTAAATCTCAAGCTCAATTAAAACTATTGTAACTGTACTTAATAGACTGAGTACTGCATAGTCATTATTTACGCCATTTAATCAGTACTCTAATCTAGGGCCATAAAAGTGTGTGGTGAATTAACAGACAAGTGTTTGAAAGAAATGCATGAGATATGAATGTACGCATGTGTTGGTTTATCTATATGGCTCACAGTCTGGACTTTTGCTCTGCTATTCTCGCACTATTCTCACAGACAAGAGCAAAGCCCGATCGTGGAGCACAAATCACCAGAATAATCCACATCCACAATCCACATTTGCTTGTCTTAATCTATTCTATGGGATGAAGCTGCAGCACCACACACAAGTTCATCCAACAGCTGTTGCACCGCACACTTTTAGTCAACACCATTTCACTGTACCCAGAACATGAAGGGAAAGCTTTTTACTTTGTAATTTAATCAGCCAACGGACAGCCGCGTGTGCTTTTAACCTATCTTTGTGCCATTACACCTTTGGAGTAGAAGGTGGGCCAAACATGGCGTGCTGCCCAGGGTATGCTTGATTCCATTAAATGTTTTTACCTCACTAACACCCACACACGCTATCCCTGTGGTGCCACGAAACAGCAACCACACAAACAGCAGCATTAAGGTGCAGACACAGCCTCACTGTGTTCTTAAATGGATTTAAAGGATGTCTTACACCCCGCTGCTGATACTTACCTAGCTCTGCATGATTTGTCTCAGAGTTTTAGAGGAAAGTGTGAGTGTGCAAGGCTGTGATAGTGGTGGCTCTACTTATGTTTCAGTGTCTTTACAAGAGATCCATTCATAAATACTATGATATATGATATCTGCAACGGTCCTTATCCACAAAGCCCATCAGCGTGAGGTGTGTCAGTGTAAGCTTGACTGGCGTGATCCTCTGTCAGCATTCCTGGTCTTGTATGTAAAGATGTAAAGACAGACAACAGTGTCTAAAGCAACAAGCTTGAGGTTCTTACCTGCCTCGGTGTATTTGAGCCCCACCTTCTCTTCTTCATCTTTAGGTTTGGGTGGGGGCCACACAGCCTGCAGACGCCCTGGAGTCCGGTCCTCACTGTCTGTAGGGGACGTGACCTCCGTCTGCGGGGAGAAAACACAAGCAAAAATGTCAGCGTGTACCCTGGCAATGCAATGATATAGCACACATTTGTCTCATAATTTTCCCCCATGTTTGCACAAAGCACACATGCAATTTAAATTTCCAATAAATAAAGAAAGATGAAAAATAATTGTGTGTTGTTGAGATATAAAATGATATAGGGGTGGGATTTCATACATTATCCTCTGTGGGACTTTTGAGTTCTTTGCCAGGGGATTTGGAGGTTCTCCCAAAAATAGACCTCAGGTTTTCCTTGTCATTCTTGATTTTCTTTTTCACTGCCTCCAGATCCACGTTTTCAGTTTTTTCCTTTTTGACAGTTTTGGGGCCAAAGATGCTCCTGAAGGTTTCATAGGCCAGGTCTGAGGTTTTCTTTCTTTCCAGTGGGGATGTGGGGGTTTCTGGGCCTGGAAATGGATCTCCCACAACCTCGTCTCCATTTTCAGACTCTTTTTTGCTGTGTTCAGGGTCAGCATCCTGTCCGTCATCTGACTTTTTGATCTCCTCCTGGTTGTCGAGGTTGAGCAGCTGACTGAGCTGTCCCATTACAGTGCTTTTAGTTTCTGCAACGGGTTTAGGCTCAGCATGTTTTTTGGCCGGAGTGGCAGTCTTCTCAGGGAAGAGCTTGGCTTTGTTTACTGTCTTCTTCAGGCTGAGCAGGGCCAGGTCGGCATCCTTCTCCCTCTGCTTGATCTCTGCAACCGTCTCCCTGTCTTCCCCCACCGCTCCTTTCTTCAGCACCCGCAACCCACTGAAGAGAGCCGGCATCTGGAAGGAAGGGGGCGAAGAGAGCGATGCGCCCCTGGATGGGGATGAGGTGGAGGAGGTAGAAGAGGGGGAAACGGATGAAGCTGGAGGTGGTATGTGTGCTTCTGGTGTCTTTGGAGCAGTTGTGCGCTGTGAGGCAGGACTGGCACTTGGCTGAATGACACCTGGGGACTCTTCAGGTGCTGATGACAGTGACATGGGTTTTTTAAACCCTGTAGGGTGATTCGTGATACCAGCAGAGTCTGACTGCTGCTCTGGACTGGAGGATGATTGGACTGACACTTCAGGAGTCTTTGGGCTGGAGGGAACAGAGGACACTTGGCTGGAGAGAGGTTCCTCAGTCCTCTCCTCAGCCCCATCCCTTTGCTTATGTGTCTCCTCCTTTTGTGTACTATCTCTGTCCTCTGTCTGCTTTAAAGCAGAGGCAGCATTATGACCTGAAGCCTCCAATGCCAGAGGTCCGGAGATGATGGAAGGAACAGGCAAAGAACAATCTATGCCAGCATACTCATCGTCATCCACTCCCACATTGTCGCTACTATTCTCTCTAGCACCAGATGTTTCTACATCCACAGGCACGGTGGTGGTGCTCTCCTTGGGACTGCAGCTATCTCCCTGTTTGGAAACTGAAGAGGCCAGAACTTTCCTAAAGCCAGTTCTGCTGACGAACCTGTCCGAATATAAAATAGCTTCTATGCGGGATCTCTCCTTAAGTTTGTGTGTTCTAAACACAGGCACTTGGTACTCTGCCTCTGCCTCACTGGCATCTTTTAGCTCATCTCCATCACCACGGTCCCCTGTATTATCGTCCTCCTCAGGTAGGGTAGGCTCCCTTGTCCTCGCAAGCTTCTCTGACAGACTAGTGCTGCTGTGGGCCGCCTCCTCGTCCTCATTTTCTGTGTCACTATACGTTTCCACCATTGTGACCTGGACCAGATCTAGGTCAACAGAGGTTCCAGCTGCTGTTTTAACTTGGTCGCCAGACTCCTTGCAGGTTTCCGATGATTCAGCCCTCTGTCCTGAAGCAGTCACACTGTCCTGATGCATATCTTCCCTCCCATGAAGTTTGTTGTCACTGTTAGTAGTTTGACCACCTTCAGGAAGAGGATCCTTCCCATCTGACAGGTCCTTGAAAGACGTCAGCAACGCCGACTCCACGTCTGCAGATCTATCCCGGCTGAAGAAACTGCCGAAGACATTCTGGAGGGAACTAGGGGGCTGCTTCCCCAGTCCATCTGAGTTATTATTTGCACTGTCCATTACTGTTTAAAGTGTCACACCAACTGAGAGCAAAGTGAGACAAACCAAAACAGGTAGCAGCTCTAGCAAAGTGTCCAATGAAAATGTCACAAAAGGTTCATCTCCCCACCTCCAGTTATCCAAGCTGCTGCTATTCCACCTCTACGACTGGCTGGGAACAAAAGGCCTTTGTATGGACAAATCTCCCCAGCTCCCCTTACCTTCTCCAGGAGGGCGCCAATTACAACAACACTACCCTGTATTCCTGTTTAGTGACACACAAACAGGTTGCATATAGTAGACTTTCTTAATATCACATAAAGACTACTTCTGACTCTATGTTGTCAGTAGTACAGTTCAGTCTCCTCTGTGAGAGCAAGATTCCCATGACGCTGCAAGTGAAATCAAGCTGTTCAGTGGCTGGAAGCATGCGTCCCACCGTAATCCTCCCTGGGAGAGCAGGAGAGCAGAGTTCACCTGCCTTTCACAAAAGTATTTCCAACTGTTCCGACAAGTTGAGCGCTATTATCCATAAAGTTGTGGGTTATCCTTCTCTATGCGCCGGTATACAGTCTGGAGTCCATGAGTAAACTGTTCTTCTAGTTTGGGTGGGCCTTCTTTAACTTGTCTCTCAGTTTACAGAAAAGCCCCGTGTGCAGAAAAACCCTCAGGTTGAAAAAAAATGTGTCTCACTGGTCTACCCAGTCTGGGGACGCCTCCCTTTAGGTTCCTCCCTTGCTGGGAGGGGACCTGCAGAGCCCGGCACCGCAGGTGTCTGATTACCTCTGCTCACTTCCGTAAAATGGCTGCTGAGGTAACAGAGTAAAAACAGAGGGGGAGTAGTCAGGTGGAGAGCTGCAGAGGTCCATTAACCCAGCATTGCAGTGAGCTGCGATACAGGGCTTAAGAAGTAGTGATTAGTCAGCCTGGCCTAAGCCAGCTCTAGCTAACATGCTAAGACGCTAACATGTGTGATTAGCAGCTCATGAACATTCAGACAGAACTAGACTGAATTCAGTAAGGAAAAATTCACTTACCATGAGTCTCTATACTCACTGACAGTTTTGATTCAAACTGGAAGTTTAGTTTTTAGGACACTTTCTTCTAAGGAGAAAAGCTTTAAAACATTTGCAGGCTAATGTTAGCTAGGCAATACAATCTATGTGGGAAAGGGGACTACCTAAATAGTTTATATGAGAAAATAAAACAGCAGAGAGAAACAACCTCTGTGGTGTTTCAAGTAGCTTATGCTTGATTTAACCTGCTCTAACCTTTGATAGGTTTTTGTATAAATGTCAAGAAAGTGGTTAGGAAAACACAGCATTCTTCAAACTGTGGTTGCCCTTAGCAACCAAAGTTCACCCTCCTTGAATGCATTCCTTCAGACTGCCTGATTGAGCACTGTCTAAAGCTGCACCTACCAAAGGGCACACTTCTACAAGCCTGTTTTAAAGAGTGCTTTTGAAATGTCTTTCATCCAGTTTTATGACAGCTCTAAATTAAACATTTTGAAATACTATTGTTTCCCCCGACACAGGACCAATGACTAGCAATTAATTGTTTTTCCATTAAGAAATCTTCCTAATGGAAAACCACAGGATGCTACAAGAAAACGCAATAGGAGAAATGGACATTTTTCAAGACTCAAAATGGTGACTTTTAAAATGGCACTAATGAACCCAGCAAAAAAACTGCATGAATGATGGAAATACTGATGTACAAGTATTTCTTTGTATAATTTAATGTTGGAAATGTCTTACCAATAAAAACCTACATGAAAACATAATTGTAATTGCATTTTCCTGGGATTGGTGATCATCTGAAGAAAGCCACAAATAGAGAGGGGGCTTCTGCGGCCGAGGAATTAAGTTATGTAAGAACAGTGGTATTTCATACACACACACAGTAAATCCCCCGAGGTTGTACTAGAAAGAGGCACCACTGATCGACAAGACCGTGATGTCACACAGATCTGATGCATACAAGCTCAAAATAGAAGTGAAATTATTCATTTACAGGTTGCAGGTCATATAAGCACCACAGATGTAAAAAACTACAGACCCTCCCTTTGGGTATTCAGCTGTTACAACACACTGAGAATACATCATGTACAATGGACGTGTGTTTTTGTAATGAATGAAAATGGATGATGTGACAATGAAGCCGTGCTACAGCCAAGTATGTGAGCTGGCTGTCACTTTCACAACAATACCGAGTGTCTAATTCTGTACAGCATGGCCTTTGTACTGGCATGTTAACCGATTATGCTCACAGTCAGGGCAGTTATTGTGTCTTGGGCTTGCACACTACCCGCCTATAACCACACCCGGGTAATCTGCCGCATCTGCTACAGGAAAGAATGCCTTTGCCAGACAGCATGATGGAATCTGGACAATTTTTCACATCATCCTGTTAGATCATTTAGAAGTGAAGTGCAGTTCTTTAATTGCACTACATATTAGTACAATTAAAGACTACAAACACCTTGAAACAAACAATGCATTGTTTGCACAGACACACAGTAGGATTACATCAGTCACATGCTCTGTGGCAAACAAAATATCTTGTGTTGCAACTTCTGCTGAATAACAGGAGAGAGAAATTACACTAATTACTCCTAGCAGCCTACACCATTAAAAATAGGGTTCAAAAATGCTACAAGAGAAGGGGAGACTTTCCTCTCTTTGCTCTGAACACAAGAGGTTTGAGCGGAATGATCTCAGTCAGTTTTGGCTTAAGACTCCAGTCTACTGATTAGAATCCATGACCTGTTAATCCATTTCTAAGAATTCATGATCAGGTGGTTAAATGCCTGAGTGGAGAGAAATCCCCATGAGTCCCACAAGGGGGGAAAAAGACTGCTATGGTACACTGCTCTCGGCGTGAAAATATGCTTTACAGCTAATTTTGCTCGTTAAGTGTTTGTGCTGCTCATGTTTAAGGGCCCTCACCGTGCAGTCCAGCTTGGGACAGTAGGGTGTGTCCCCGATGATATCATCCTCGGGCGGCGTGATGCGTAGGAAGTCGAGGTGATCAGGGCGTGGAACGCGGGAAAGTGGCTCCTGAGGGTCATCACCATCCAGCATCCAAATGTCATCCTGACGCAAGAGGGAATCCTCTACAGAAACACACAAACACACACACCACCACAGGGTAATTAACGCTCTGCGTGTTGCAAGGAATCATAGCATGGAAAAACACAACAGCATAACAGGTGTGATCATGTGTGACAAAGCTAAATAAGCAGCACTGACTGAGGCAAGTTGTTTTCCTGTGTAACCTGCACAGCTAATAAAAGTGGAATGAGGTAGAAAGCAGGCATCAGAATCTTTAAGCATCAAACAGGCAGCGAGAGAAACCCCGGTTTTGCTGCAGGCTTGAGGGCACACAGCTATTTTTATCTACACTTAGCCTGTTCTCATCATCAACACCAGCAGAAAGCCACACTGATCCAATAAAGAAACGGTTGCAGAGCACTGGCCTCAAAAACAAATACCACTGTCTAATATTGATTTGCATTCAAGACATGTTCACTGTAACAGAGCTGTGGCATGGCGTTACTCGGCACTCCCACTGTACTACAATAAAGTAAGCTGCAAATAGGTGTGTGAGATTTGTGTGAGCCTGTGTGTTCAGTCATCCAAAGGCCCTGAAGGAGTGAAAATACTTCACCTTCATTTAGATTGAGAAGCACTGCCCTCTCCTGACCAGGCAGCCTCACAGAGGGCGATGCTTAGAAAACAAAGCTAAGACAGAGTAAAAGTATATTTAAAATTTTCTATAAATATTCCTCCCTCTGTGCTGTTTTTGCCGCAGTATGCTGGGGAGCCCCTGGCCTTTAATAACTGTAGACACAGCCTCAACCTGCACAACCTTCCTCATGTGCTATGCCCTGAACAAATCACATGGTATTCACTTCAGGAAGCAGGCTAGTGCCTCAAGTGCCAACACAGGAGGCACTCGAGGTGCAGAGCAGAAACGCAATTTCACATTCTTCTCATGTGCACAGAAACATGATATATCTTGCCCTGATGCGTGCATTTAGCCTACGGTCTCAAGAGAGTACGTCATACACGAAAAAGGGAGGAAATGTACAAGTTAAGAGATATGGGGCGGGGACAGTGAGGTGAAAGAATAAGGAGGAAGAAAAGGAAGTCGAGAGAGAGGAGAGAACATTATAGGAGTGAGAGAGGGGGAGGGTGTAGATCTTGAAGCTTGGTGACCTCAATTGCCTCTGGCTGTAAGACAACACTTTGACTTGTTTGGGCAGAATTATGCACTGAAAACTGAGAAAATCATATCACTTCCTGTTCGATAAGCTGTTAAAATATCCCATATCCTCCATACCCCTGCCGGTAAGAGGGCATACAGTATTACTGTATTGCTGCACAGCAGCCACTTCTAAGGACTTGGAAGTCCCCTTGTATAGCTCCCCAGAGTCTGCGTCTCAGCCAAATGCTTAAAATTCAGTTATGGGAGCCCCCCCACCCCACACACACAAAACTAACTGGGGGGCATTAAAAAATGGAAGCATTGAAATTCAGCTTCAGTATTCTACCACAATCAGTCATTATGAGACAGCAGCAATGCCTGCACTCCCTCCAGTTATCTGGGACTTAGACAGCAGGAAAAAAAGTAGGATTAGATTAATAACTTTTCATTATGATAATGCGGAGCTGCATGGTCCCGCAGTGGGAACTGCTGACTGTAGGCTGGCCAACTTC
Source organism: Macquaria australasica (assembly GCA_005408345.1). Lineage (NCBI taxonomy): Eukaryota > Metazoa > Chordata > Actinopteri > Centrarchiformes > Percichthyidae > Macquaria > Macquaria australasica. The sequence goes on along the minus strand of SEMN01000579.1, from coordinate 276,823 downwards.
CAAATGCAGAGTTTAAGCCCAGTCCGGGCCAAGGAAAGAAACTACTGATCAGAAACAGCTCTCTCCACAATTCCTGGTTCTAACTAAACTGTTAAATATACAAAGCAGGCAAACAATGACCTATTGCTCTATGTTTGTTATGTTCCTTCATGACTCTTAAAACATTACTTTTTACAGTTAAACAATCTTGAGGGCTTGTTTGTGCATGTGTGCCTATATGCTTCCCTGGACTGACAGCCAGCCAGTCACCTAATTATATACAGTATGTACAAGTTGGAACACACTGCCACCATCTGGACAGGGAGAGGTAAAGGCACTTCTGTCTACCTGTGGCCAAACCATATGGGCCAAACACACTGCAGTGAATCTCTTCCGTCACTGCTGTATGCTAGAAATAAGACACAGTGAAGTAACGCACAACACTGCAATGTAATGACAGTAAACAAATATGGAGAAGCAACTCTTAGATGCATTAGATGAAGGCACTGCATTTGTGTATTTGATAGATGATTTGTAACCCTCTTACACACACACACAGTGAGCTTAAGTTCACTGTGCACTTATTGCCATTTAATCTCCCTCCCTGCTGCTCTAAAAGCCGAGACCGAATCACAGTGTCCATAACTGAGGGGACACAAGGTGCAGATGAGATTGCGTTCGTCTGTCGGGTGACATACAGTATGATCTGACAGCAAGTAATGCAACGCCAACTGGATCATCCCAGCGCAAGACAACAGCCGTCCACCGACTCTATACACATAATACACTGCTCTTCAGTAAAGTCAATGCACTTTAATAGAGACTTTCAGACATCTACAGCACATACAGGTGTTTCCTTAGAGCAAACCTGCAGGTGTTGAATGACAGTGCAGTAATTTGACAGCGTGTGAGTGAGCAGCTGTCAGACAGCGTGGGTGTTTCTATGCTACCATAAGCATTATCATTTTAACAGTAAAGTATCTGTGTTTGGGGCGGCTCAGAGGCCATCTAATGTCTGATCCTGACAGGTGGGTGTTGCGAGTGGTGATGGATTAATCCACATGTCACTCTGTCGGCTGGTCATCACTCATCCAGTGGTCAGAGAAAGCTTTGTGGAGGCTGTATTGAATACAACAAAGCAGACAACACCACACAGTTATTCTTCGAAGCCTTAAAGGCACGGACTGTCTCGTTTAGTTTAAAAGCAGCAATTAGTGAACCCGATAATATCTTTGATATTAATAAGGAAATACTGCAGGCCAGACAAGGAAGAAATATTTATATGCGCATCTATAAATACAGAGATTTCGCAAAATAATACTAGTCTAACTCCTCCCACGCTACAGTTTCTCATTCTTATTACAGACGCAACAGCTTTACCTTGTGTGCCCTATTTTATCCACTAAAAATCTATAACCTCATCATTCAAAGTAAAAGAACTGGGCCATGTGGCATGCTGAGTGCATCTGGCAGCCTCCACCCCCCTCCATCACTTTTAGCCAGGAAGGAGGATCATAGACTTTTATATAAATCATGAAAAATGCAGGATTTATAAATCACCCGGTTTCTTTTGCGCCTGTCACAGCCGTTTCTCCACGCAGGCTTGTTGGCTGCGCACGGCTGTCAGGCTGGCTGATTGACTGACTGGTTTGGCTGTCAGTGCTAAGGTCCATGTAAGGGGTAGCTACAAGTGGAAACTCAGGGAAGAGTGCTGTGGTGCTTTGAAAGGCCAGAGCAGTAATGTAGCATGACATGATGCTCACAGAGTCATCATTACTCATTTGAAATGCAGTTCTGGAGGCTGATGGGTATATACAGTACTGAGGAAGAGGGAAGCGTGATTTCATTGGGCCTGGCAGGTCATTGACTGGAGGACAGGAAATTTGGTTACGTTTGCTTCAGTCCACTGGTGAGTGTATGTTTAAAATAGTGAGACATTGAGGAGAAGCCTTTTAAAGCTGCTCATACTAAAAAGCATGAGATGGAACATAGCTAACATGTGCCAAGGTGGTAGTGTAGCAGTTATTTATTCAAGAAAACAAGTTACACGTTATATGAGAAGGACCTTTGTGCCCTGTTTCTCTGTATGAAGTATGCAGCTCAGAGCAACAGTGTGAGACAGACTGAGAGAGAAGCTCTCTTAGCCTGTTTTGGCAGAAACCACTTCATTATCATAATAGAGCTGACCCTTGTCCTCACTGGGTGAAACAATGTTGCATGGCAGGGCACTTTGTGTTGAATGACAGCTAGCAGGGAGAGCCGGGTGATACATGCTTGCTCTGCACTGATCAGTTTCATATGACCTTGCAGGAACGTACTGGGTAATCTGATTATGGTATTGCCTGCCATATGTCAATAAAATAAGTAGGGAACTGGGGGAGGGGGGACAAAAAGAGAGAGAAAGAGAAAAATGGGTGATTGACCTGAACAATTATTTTTTTAAAGCTGCTATAATTGGGATTTTTATAATGGATCATATGACTATGTGTAATGTGAAAAAGGTCGCTTTAGTGAAGAACCCACAGATAGTCATCACTCAACGCTGTGGTTCCCCTCAGCTTTACAGAGCTCTATAGTATCTTTTAGCTCATTGTTTTGGTTCTGTCTGACCTCTCATCATCATTTTTGGTTACAGCCCAACAAAAAAGCTCTAAAAACTGACTCTACACTACTTGCACAGCACCAAACGGCAGACAGTCAGGGTTATTGGCTAGCTGGTAAACAAAGTGGAGCATTTAGCAGCTAAATAGCCAGATATTTCCCTCAGGAGCTAAAAGGAGAGTGAATATTGGACTTACATTTACCAGGTGGCCAGAAACATGACTTCAAATGAATGCTAATGTTGCTGTGTATCTGCTAGATGTGCAAGTAGGCAACTGTTTGCTAACAAGTTTCCCCATTTCCACTTAAAAGGTGATAATATGTGTGTGTTTGCAGCTTGTTTCCACTGCCTCCAACTGGCCATAAAATCTATTATTGCAGCTTTAAAATGGTGTTTGTGCTGACCGTCCTCATCAAAAAGCTGACACGTATAAGAGAACAAGCAACACAAGTGCTAACATAAAGAGAAACTAAGATACATTCTAGATATTGTGTGAACATACATAAAACAACCACACACACACCTTTGGTAAATCCATATGGTTTTCTGTTACACAGACTGTAGTGTTAGAGCATTAGCACATGAAGCAAACAAAATAATTTGATGCTTTAAAATTAACATTCCCATCTGCATAATAATCACACTCATTAATAAGCACTGAACTTCAATAAGAGAGCACAGATTAAAGAGCCTGGATCATAATTAGTTCGACATTTACAAACCATGAAGGGCCGAGCTTCACGCTGACCCACTTAGCCCTTTTTGCTGGACCCTGTGATGTTCATTTATCTGTGTTAACATCTGAAGTGTATTCAATTAGCAAGCAATACAAGGACGATCTAGTAAACAGCTAAGATGCAGCAAAATCGACAAAATGATTTCTTTTAGATTAAAAAGGTGCAGAGCTTCACTGTGAAGGCTCTGTGGCATGAAGCATTTGGTTAGCATGATGTAGGCTACAATGTAAGTGTATCTTACAGTGCGAGAGGTTCATACAGACAGTTTATGGGTTATAATATCACAGTTACATCTGAGGAGGACTTGGGATATTTGCCCAGGCCCATGCTCAGGAAATTAAAAAGAAAAAAAAAAAGAGGGAGTCTAATGCCAGACATTGTTGACTATGTGTGCGCATGTGTAAATGTTAGCCCAATATTACAAATCACAAATTTGCCTCAGGGGGCTTTACAATCTGTACAGCATACGACACCCATGGTGGCATCTGTGTGTGTGGTGCCTGTGTTTGCCTAGGTGAGGACACACAGGGACAGTGTCATTTCATTTTGGTGGAAATTGATCCAAATCATCTCCACATGAGTAAAGCTGGGCTATTCATTCCCTTGTCCACCAGTTAGCTGAGCTCCACACAGCTCAGCTCTCCTTCTCCCTCCGGCTGCTGCTGAGCTGAGCATTGCTGGCTGTATTGGTTGAGCTGGTGCTGGTCTATGATGTAACAACTCAAACACTCTGGACCTTCCTTAAAAATGCAGCATAGTTCTTAAATTAGGGGTAAAACTGTCTACACTGACATTAAAAAAGGTCCAACCATTATCCACGGTCTATTAGTAAATTGCATAATCAATGGGAGGCCATCCGTTTGCTGCTGCAGATTAAAGCAAAGATTGTGTTACACTGACTGAAAGGGATGATTGACCACATTACAGAGGTAGCTAATGCAACAATGATGAGACCAACAGCAACAGCATCATTGGATTGTGCAGTTTGGAGTGATTCTAGTGAAGATGTATAAACGCTAAACCAACACAGAAACCTCTTCTAATGATCAAAGAGCTAAAAGGTCCCAGAATGGCATGAGTAGCGAGACTAGCAACTGTAAAGTGAAAAACAGAGCTCACGTGACCAATGGTCATTGATGAAAAGTTACACTGACAAACTCTGAACTACGCTTGTAAAATTATTAATGGCTTTGCAAAGACTATATATGTCGCGGGTGTTTAAAACCATTTATTCTGTCATTGTAAGCATGAAATACAATAGTACAGATTATGAATAGAGGATCAGACTTCTGCAAATAAGGAAATTGTAATCCTTCCTTCCGTAACCCCTGTGCCCGCTGGGTCCCTGATCCTTTGTCAGTTTCCTGTGAAGTGGACAGGATGTGGGTTTAGGGGAGGGACAGCAGATCCCTCAAAGTCCAAATTGGCAATGCTTCAGTTAACACTGCACTCATGAGAACCCTGGTCAGGTCGAACCCCATGTCAACTTGGAGCCTTTGATCTGGGACACTACCACTAATCTCTGCCTTCCCAGTGGCGCTGTGAGAGTTAAAATGGATCACCAGCGAAACTATTCTCAGGCCCTGCTTGCCCCTTGCACAACTCTGTTGGGTAGTTTTTAATTTGTGGTCACACGCTTAAGCCAAGATGAGAACACAGCAGTCGAAAACTAGCAGGACTAACAGAGTCATTGTTGGAAAACAATGCTTATTTATTGGTCTAGCTGGTTTATTAGATAACAGCTGGAGTGACAAAGTAAAACTGCCTTTGCGGAAAATGTTTGTCAGTTACAGTGCTGCAGAGCAATTACTGTAACATTTCAACAACCTCAGACAGTAGGTCTGAGACACACAAATCTCTCTCAAGGCATCTTTTTCTTGTTCTGTTCTTTGAAATCCAGCAACAGCAATGCCAGATGAAGGGCATATTCTGACAAACGTTTCAAGCTACTGAGGTGATAAAAGCACTGGTGTCAACTTTTACATCAAGGCAGGGAGTTCGAGCCTGAATCAGCGTGTTCAAAATAGGAGCAGTGGGATTTCTAATAACTCACCTGTTGTTGTGGAGTTGCTGGAGGAGTTCCACTTGGAGTTGCTCGGCCGCCTGCTGAGGTTCAGATCCAGACGGGTGACAGTCCGCTTGTTGCCGTTCTTGTCAATGACCTCATCTGTGTTACTGGAGGTGTCTCGTTCGTGGTCCACATCCTGATCTGAGAGAAGTACAATGCGGTGGTTGAGCTGTGGGCTTGCCTGCTTGGAAGACAGAGGGGACAGGACTGGGGACATGCTCTGGAGACTGTTGGAGGCAGGGAAAGATGTGTTGAAGACCCCAGAGAGAGAAGGTGAAGTGGGGCTCTTTGTGTGGGATTTGGCTTGGGGGTGAGGTTCGGTGGTATGGGATAGGGGCAACCGTAGCCCCTCAGAAAGCTTGTTACATGTCTTCTCTCTGTTGACTCCCAGCAGGTGGTCTTTGTTTGGTCCTCTCCAGTTTCCATACTCCTGCTGGCAGCTGCTAGTCCGTGGCCCATGTAGCACGGCTGGCCCTGCCCTGTCTGGGCTTGTATGGCTGACATGTTGCACTCTCCCTTCCACATCCTGGACTTTGGCCACCACCCTCACCCCTGTGTTACTCTGGTTCATTTCGCCATACAGCTGCTGAGCGGACTTGACTGTTGATGCACTCTCAGATAATGTCTCAGCCAAGGAATCGAACCTCTTAATCGGTCGAAGGTTGCTGCCACTTTCCCGTCGGGTCAGACCCTCCATCAGGCTGCAAAATGACGACTCATAACCCAGCTCACCGTCATAGTCCGAGAAGTCGTTACAGAAGTCAATGTCAGGATCAAATGTCCGGTTGTCCTCCATGAAGTCCCAACCCTCACGAGCGATCTGGAAGGGTTCCTCCATGGGCAGGATGGGATTACTGACTGCACTGACATAAGAGCCGGTGACTAGGCTGTCAGAAGCTGGGATACCTGGGTTTTGCTCCACTACTGGGGATGAAGATATGGTCACAGTGTTGTGAGCAGGAAGCTCAACAGATGAAGTTCCACTCGTAACTTTCTTCTTCATCTTACTGTGCAGGAAATCCTCAGCACTGTCAAGCTTCTTGCCTCCCAACTTCTTCAGCTTTTTGCTCTTGGATGTAGCTCTCTTTGGCTCTGGAGGCACAGTGAGAGAATAGCTGCTGCTGCTGAGAACCTGACCTCCAAGGTGAACTTCCTGACCCTCCATGTAATCCTGCAGTTTCCCATCCTGGTTACCCATCCTGACTTTGTTGGCGCAAACCCTGCACAGCGATAAGAGATCCGCCAGCAACTGGTGGTGCTCCGCCGCCAACCAGCAGAGCTCTGCAACTGCTTCCTTTGTTGCCTGCTGGGAGATGAGGAGTTCGCCTGAGGAGTCGGAAGACTGGCCTCTTTGTTCGGACACTGCGAGATCCTCCTTTCCCCAGTCATGGTCATTACCGGCCCTTTCTGAATGAGGGGTGCGGCTCTTGTACTTGAAGCTCGGGGCCCGCCTCTTGGGGAAATACAGGCTGATGTTGCTTAGCTCACGGATGGGTGCATACAGGAGCAACACAGTGTGTGTGCCCTCCATGATGGTTGCCATGTTAATCACTCAAGCACTCTAAGAAAGTGGTCAGCTCCCAGACAGAGTGACTGGGCTCAAACTGCAGATGAGGATCTCTGGCTATTCATCACCTGGCCTGTCCAGATACTGTCAGAGAGAAAGAGAAAGTAGCACACAGCTATAAATCTGAAGATATGCCCAATAACATGTTAGCACTACCAATGACTTTCATGCACTCCTGATGCCAGACTGCTGATATTCTTGTGTGAGTTCAAGCTTTAGATAAAATATAACCTTTATATTGATGACATTCTCTCACAGCTAGGGCACTACAGACTATTTGGATCTAGTTTTGAAGCATAACAATACAAACAGCTCCTTTCCCAACAATGGGCCCTCCATATTTCACTGGCAAACCCATTTGTTAATTAAAAACTAAATAAAATCCAACACTGCATAGATTAAACTAGACAGTGATTGTATTATACACTTAACTTCCTAACCCTATCTTATCTTCATCCTCCCTCTCCGGCTTTGTTGTATAAGTAGATGAAACATTTCTAAGCCGCATTTCATCAACATTTCACAAGCTGCCGCATAAAACCTGAGAGTGTCAACCAAGGTGACGACACATGCAGAAGCCAGCGCCATGGCTGCCATTTGAGAGGTCTACAAGCAAAACAAGCACATATTTTACATGTGCCTCAATGGATTCCCTCAACATTTCGCAACCTCCTTGAACTGTTTACATCATAACATAATCCCGTGGGTTACTGTCACCTTGCAACAAGCATGAGTGCAATTGTGAGTGTTAAGATGGCAGCACAATTACACTATTCTGCGGCTTACTGCTGTCCAATACAACTTTAATCGAGAAATATTCTACTAAATGTATTAGAAATTAAAATGTAATGCATTAAAACTCCGCATTAGCCTCATATCAGCTTCGGTTTGATGTCATATATTTAATTAGAAGCTTACAGTACGAGCTGCACCTGCATCAGGTAAAAGCACAGCAGTAGTTCGTAAAAGATGAAATAGTTACTTACCCGATTTAGTGGCATGGCAAATATTTCTTCACATCTCTGTACTGCAGCCAGCCAGTGATCACCGCTGCTTCACTAGGCTCGTCCGCCGTGATTGACGGGAGCTTGGTCCAATAGATAAACTCGGCGCCGGCTTACTGCTCTTTGATTGGTTCTTTAGCATTTATCCACATCCCACATTTTGAGTCAGTGCAGCTGCAGCTCACAGGTAGGCCATGTGATGGGGTTCAGGCTGTGTAGCGAACAAGAGAGGGAGCAAAGTTATGCTGAAATGAATTTAATTTAACTGTCGTAGCAGTTTCCAGTGTTTCCCCGGCTAACATTAGCATTTTGTTGTACATGCAGAAAGATAAGTGGATGTGAAAGTACCTGCTCTGTGAAGGCCCGAGGTGGCTCCATTTCTTACGAAACAGAGACACCTAGTGGCTAACATGTGCATCACTGTTACATTACTACTGTTTCAATTCATGACAGGATTTTCTTGAATTATGTATTCATCTCCACCAAGGACGTTATGTTTTCAGTGCAGTTATATTTGTATTTCAGGGTGTAGGATAATTAATATTTTTTGTGAATAATATTTTATTGAATTTGTCCTTATTTACATACTGTAGCAGTCACAATGACTGTAGATACCAGACAATGTATATACAAGTATATACATAGATACACTATATATATATGCTTAAGAGATTTCAATGGAATTTGGTGGAAAGTTATGCAGGGAAATTAGGGTTACATCAGAGAGTTGGAATAACAGACATTGGCTTAAAGTTAAAGAAACTGTGGCTCTTATTTTACATCTGGCTATCCTGGTAAATTTTGTGAACTTATGGGCTTTAACTCAGTTTTTTTCTAATAAATTTCAAATAGCAGTGAAACTCAACTGAATGGGCTATGTAGTCCTGAACTCTAAAATGATCCATGGAGGTGTGCAGCTCTCACAAACGCTGGTTGTGTAATTACTTTCACAAGTTGACTGAAATATTTGAGATGAATATTACAATATGAATGTTATCGTCAGCGTGCTTGTTTCAACAGGCGGTTAACTGGGCAATAAAGAAAGGAAGGGATGAAGATGATTTGTAATCATGAAGGAAGGAAGAACAAACGATTTGATTGAAAAGAAGTGGGCAGGAGTAGAGAGGAGAAGGGGAGGATCAAAAAAGGATGACTGGAGGCCAGGTGCTAGGTTACAGCATTGACACTAGAGGGCGGCATCGCATCGTGATAAGGGAGCACATGTGTTTATATAATTTAGTTGTAGAGATGATTGGGCTTCATTATGCGCAAGGCGCAAGGGTCAACTGTGATTCAACTGTGAGTAACCAAAGACCAGACTGATTACTGTCGTCACTGTATGCAGCCCACAGGAAAAAAAAGTTAAATGAACTTGCATAGCATCCATTCATTTTCTATTGAGTTTAATCTCACTTAATATAAATAATAGAATGGCTATTCATCTAATCCTAATGTTTTAAATAGTTTAACACGTGCGCAATTAAATGTCAGTTTTGCAGGCTGGGATGTGCCCTACAGCTTCCTAGGCTCTATTCATTTTTTTTTTTATAGGTTTTTTGGCATAATGTATTAGTATAGCTACATTGAGGACACACAGCACATAGCAAACACTGTTTTAGGGTAAAAGAAATATATGTTATTTCTGCAGTTGATATTGGAGGATGTTTGCCCCATAAGTCTGCTTTTCCACTTCAACAGTGAGAATAACACATTCTCTATAGAAATATGTGGGCAGTAATGCTAACTTATGCCCAGCGTTTGTCAAAAAAAAATAAAATCAAATCAACACATGCAAAATAAGCTGTGATGTACAGTAGTTTACAGTGAAAAGTAGATGCAGGTCTCCGGTGCTGGTCTTCCCATACAGAGGCATGTCTGTGCTGTGTGGTGCTGGCCATGGTGCTGATCTGGACCAGCTACCATGGATTTCCTGCGTACTGTAGAATCGCTGTCGGTTTCCTTTCACACATTGGCGTGTTTTCTGTGTATCCGTAGCTAGGCGATAGGGCGGGAAAACAAAAGCTAACGACACAGATAGCGATTATTTCACCGCATTTAATGCTCTTATGTTTGAATATTCGCGCTTTCACGGCCGTATTAATGAGGTCTGCCGGTGACGTCGCAGATAAAGACCCCGCTGCCGTATCTTGGCTACACGACTTGGCTTCTCCCCGTTTCCCCGCCACACCGTCCCCACTTGCTCCAGCCCACCGATGCTGACACACCGGGCGGAGAGCGGGGCTTGAGCACAGGGGCTTGAGTGACACATGCTGCGGTAGTCTCCCCGCTGTATGGCCGTGGATTAGCTATATGCTAATATCGATAGGAGAGAGGAGCCAGCGGAGGCTTCCCGAGTCTGAACAGGCTCCTTTGCAGCCATGGCTGAAGGTGGAGAAGGAGGAGAGGATGAAATTCAGTTCCTCAGAACTGTAAGTACATTTCCTGCCGCTTGCACTTGAAGCGCTGCTCTGGTGACTGTGGGAATACGTGTAGCTCTTTTTCACGGTACCTTTTGTGCGAGATTATGACTGTCGATTGCCTATCACTTGTCATGCCTCACAGATGTTATTTTATCCCGTAGTCTTTGATAACCCCCTGCATTCTTGCAGATCTTAGAGGCGGTGATAGTGCTCCATTGTTTTGCGCATCGCTCACTGACAGCTATTGTCTTTTCTGCAGTGTCTGTCTCAAGAAGTTGACAGCACTATTTCCCATGCCATGTCAAACTTAAATAGCCTACTGTGTGCACCTTTGCTGCACCGTTAGTAGCCATAATTGTCTCCAGTTTGACATAGGTTGACACTGTGGTTGAACTTGGTCTTTAAATAACTCACAGAATTCAAAGGCTTGTTCTTGCAGCATCACTTAAATCTCTGAGGAAAAATGGAGTTGTGAGCCAGTGTGCATGCTGTATAATATATTCAATCGTGGTAGCCTGGCAGTGTAGGCTGCCTGTCCAGACAGTCACCCCAGGGTTCCTGTTCAGCAGAAAAGGTCTATGCATATGAACTGAGGACAACATTTTGCAATAAATAGTATTGCTTCACCTGAGCCAGATAATTGATGCTGTCTTACTTGTTGGGCATAAAGCCAATGGAGACAAATTGTATTGTATGCTCATAAAAAGAGACTATAATTCAGATTAGATCAAACACAGATTATTTGCTCTTCTTGGCTCTGGTACCACACTACAGTGACATTATTTGCCACTTAGTACAAATGTTTAAGATGGGAAATGTCTGGCAGTGGTTGTACAGAGAGGAACACTGTCCACGGCTGACAAATATAGATGATGACATGATCTGCTCATCTATGGTAAAATGCATTGAGAGGCATATCATGTCTGAAAATACACACTCGTCTAGGATGGATGAAGGAGCAGAGCACTGGAGGTCTTCCAGATAGACCCCGAGACAGTAGGAGGTGTTTGGTTGCACATATCACTGGCGCTGCTGCTTGTGGTTTCCCTTTATTAAGCTGCTCACAGATGCGCACCCTGCTGTACTTTGAGGTAAATGGAGCAGGGATGTTCTTGTTTTTATTTAAATTATAGTAACTGGGTCATTTTTTGTTGACGCTTCTCCTTAATGTCCATTTTTGAGGCTTAATTGAGATGCTTCAAAACACATTTTTACAAAGTAATGTCTCTTATTAATCTTCTAGGAATCAACTATGTTTTATCCAACAAATTACAGTGTCAACAGAGATCCAAGCAGACATAACTCTACCTTTAGGTATCAGAGAGGCATAAACAACATACAGTAAGTGATGGATTCTTGACTAAGTCAGTGTTTTTGCACTGAAAGGCTTACCTAACCCCAGTAATGGCAGTGATCTTTAAAATGTCCCTTCCTTTCACTCAGAAAAAAGCTGATACCTCCTCCTTATTTGTCCCGCAGCCCCCCCAACCTTTTAACCACAGCAGATAGAGGTCACCACATCAGCATGCCTGCCACTCCAAAAAAGAGCTGACATTTCAGCACCACTTCTCCTCTTTTCTGGGCTTGAACTTAAATGCCATGGCACCAATCCGCAATCAGGATTTTTTTTTAGAGACAAGCTTCATAAGAGTTGTGGATTTAGTCATTTTTGCTTGCTTGACTGTTCTGGTCCCATTTGTTGGATTCACAGTGAACATTTTTCCCCCCAGATGTAACCCATGGAGAAGATGACATTGACTAATAGGAAGCTGCTGTTGCTTTAAAAAAGGGCTTAGCAGCTTGTTGCATCCCTCCACACAGGGAAGCAGCTGACAGGCTGGATGGTGTCGGGATGGGGGCGCAGTGAGCGAGCTTGGTGTTCATGAGTGTAAAAGTGTGTGTGTGTGTGTGTGTGTGTTGAATGCAAATGCGGAGCTGTAGCTGTGTGGTGCAGTCAGGCTGCACCAGACGTGCCACAGCAGAGCACAGTGCAGAAATTATTCATCAGCCCAAGCAAGGCACAGCCGAACTACTCAGTGTAGAGGAACAGAGCAGATACACACACAAGTATGTACATGCACACACACACATATGCATAGGCATACATTTGTCTAGTACATGACTAAAGTCAATCCTGCAGAAACAAACGCTCAATTGGACACACATGCCTATCCAAACACATGCATGCATACACACACACTGGCTCTAAACTTGCTTTTACATCGTAGGTGGCAAACAGTCTCTAAGGACATGTAGAGGCTATACTTCTTGCTGGCATTCAAATGTTGCTTGTTATTGGAGTCAAGGAACTTGATAAAGCAGTTCACAAACTGCCTTTTCTCTAACGACGCAAAGTAATTTCCCTGGAGTGGTGGCAGAAATTACCCCTGCCGGACTGCTGCCTATAAACCCAACTCAGTGGGAGGAAAGGAAGGGAAGAGAGGGTAAGAGCGAGGATATCTCAGCTATGGGTAATTTGATGGTACAGGAAGAGGAACGGTGCTGATTGTGAGCCAGGAGGCTCAGAGAAAAGCTTCCCTCAAACTGCTGTTTAATGTCAGAGGGGGCAAGGGGCTGCGCGGAGAGTTTAATAAGGCTGCATATTGTACAGGAACTTTATTCGTCCTGTTTGGAAATTGGACATGTCCTCAGATGCACCAGCTCAAGCAGCACTGTCTTCATTATAAGCAGTATAGTGAATAAAATATCAGCTTATGGTTACATAGCTCAGGCTGCTCATTATGTAAGAGTAGTTTTCTAAATTTTGTTCTTGTCTCACTCATTCTTTTTTTTTTGGCCACTTATTAGTAAAAACATGGTGCAGCATGCAGTGTAACCATCCACACGGAAGCACACACGCACAGCTTCTCTGTTGCGAGGATTCCTGAGGCGAATATCAAATTCTGGTGATCTATTAGCAGTTCGAGTGGGAGTAGCGACTTTGAAAAGGCCAGACTGGGGCTTTGACTAATGCACTGTGGCAGCTCTTGGCTTGTTTATGTGAAGGCACCGTTTTCACTTTGCATCCAGGCGATGACTGTTAATGCGGCAACACAGACGTAATGCAATGAGCCAAACCAGCAGACAAAAAAACAAACAAAAAACATTAAACCACATCAGAGAGAGAAATAAGGCAGCAAAGTGTTCATTTTGCCTATGCTATGTGCTTGTGACTTCAGTGCCAGAGATTGCTGCCTCCTCACCCACTCATGTCTCTGTGAACACCCTGCTGTGTTGTTACTTTGTTGCTGTTGCTCCTTTTTCGCTCGGCATTGCTCTTCTCTTCTTTCGTCATATTTCGCAATTCACCGCCTCACTTTTTCCCGCCTTTCACTTTTATCTCCCTCTTTTATCTCTCGTCTCCCTTCGGCTCTTCTCTTCTCCATCGTGATCTATTGTGGCTTTGCATGTCTTATTAACATGTGCTTGCATGTGTATCTGTATGCTGTGTATGTATGTTTCCTGGAGGATGTTACCTCCAGTTTGAAATGGTGATGCCTGTGAGGGTGGCGGCTGTCTCTAACCGCTCCACGCTGGCCCAGAGGCAACTAAAGGTGCCCTTGATCTGCAGAGTGCAGTCGGAGATGCATTATTCTTGCTATAAAACTGTATGGAAGCATCTTTAGTTCACTTTAGCAGAGACTGTTAAGAACAAGTTTTCCAGGTTAATGCTGACCTTTCATCACACACCTAGAAAATAAGTTCTCAGTTTTTCAGTGTGTCCTATATCTAAGTTGATACCTGTTTGTACATGATTTTAGCGCTACAAGTATGTCTGACTTGTCACTTGCCCTGTGTATAATTATTAAAGATTACCATGAAATTATTCCCACTGATGGGAATTCAGTTCAGCACATCATCGCATTCTACTTGACACTAAGGAGGGGAGCTTTAATGTTATTATGATGAGGTCTGCTGTCATTTCATGGTTGAATTAAAAAAGTAATAGCTCAGCTTCATTAGCAACCGAAAGGCATTTTGAGCATAATGGTGCAGATTCGAGCGCAGAGATTCCCTCCGCAATAGCTTTCCGAAGAAATGATTTCATGAAACCAAGAAAAATTCTTCTTTTCATACAAATTATCAATTGTCTAGTGCTTTTGGCATATGTTTTCACCAGCTGCTACTGTATGTTTTCTGAGATGCAGAAAACTGTCTTGGGCAAGAGTGAAATCTAATTGATTTGTAGAGGTTCTTTTTCGTTGACGAAACTACCCACAATGCAAAGTTGTATCATGTATAAGGCATGGTAATGATCAAATAGATACTATTTTCTGCACTGCATTCATGCATACATATACGTCCATATCCCTGCTGCAGTATTGATTTCCCTCATATCTCCCATTAGCATCACCTGAGACTCATTCACATTTCTCAGTATTGCACTTTCAGGAACTCAACTTGCAGAAAAATAAGTTGGTGTAAGGTTTAATGTGGAAGTGTTGTTCAGCAGAAGGCTGTTTCTCGGTGTTGCGTGATGAAGATGGACAGTTAAGATAGGCCTGTGATGTAGAGGGAATTAAGCCGGCAGGCCTGCCCAGAGACAACCCAGTGTAAAGCTGCTGTAATGAGCTATTGATTGTGCCACCAAATGAAGAAATTTCCTCAGTAATGTCAGTGGCATGCAGTAAGCGGGCCTGATTGATCTGCTGTTTCAGAGCATGAATATTTAATAAGACAGTGTAGGACGCTTCTTCCCAAAGAAGACCCTGTTGTTCTTTTCTCTTTGATTGTTGACCTCCAACATGTTTGCCATTAATGTTATGTTAACTATAGAATCAGAGGGTGGCAAGCCTTTATATGACAGTATACTTACTAACGTGGACTTTTGTCTCAAATGTGTTCATTACTGACATGCTAGGATGTACTTAAGGGGTTGGATATCATATCATAGAAGTTTAGTGCTGCAACAAGTTATTTTCTTCATTATTGAAGAATCTATATGTTATTTTTAATAAATTGACTGCTTAGTGTATTAAATGTATAATAATGACAAATGCCCATCACAAGCTACCAGAGCCCAAAGCCTTACTTTACCTAACCAACAGTCCAATATCTAAAGGCATTCAGTTTACAATGGTGTGAAACAAAAGCAGCAAATCCTCACACAGGAGAGGCTGAATTTGTTTGTAGATTAAATTGTCAAACCTATTTTAGTTATTTGATCTAAGACAATTTCCCTAGGTAGGTAAATAAGCAAGTCAAGAACAAACACACAAAGATAAATTAAGTCAGGGATGTCATGGGTTTTAATACTTAGAACACTAAAAGGTGGAGAACACGCCACAAAACTCTCCACCTCTTTTTGTATTTAGGAACACTTTATCATATGCAAAGCGTCCTCATACACGTCTATGAATGCTGGATGAAATTCAACACGCTTAAAGTTTTTCCTGTAGCCAGCATCTAAATTATTTAATTATTAATGGATATTAAAGGATCTGCATCCTCTCTCTCTTTATATATTATATACACTGTATATACAGTATATTTCACCCCTACTGTGCAAAGCGTCAGTGATGATTAGTGTCAAGCCACCTTTGGGAAAGACTTGAATGAGTTTATGCCTTACACTATAGTGAGTGTATCTAGTTAGAATGAAAACAATAACCAGATTTACTGATGATAATTATGTCCACCTGCCTGTAATCAGAAGTAAAAAGTTAAAACAAGACACATTTGATTTGGATTTTTTTCCAAATCGTATGCAAATCTATGCTCAACAAACTTCCACACCTCATCGAACCTCATGAAAGTTTAATCATTACATGTTAGCATTTGCATAAAGAAAGGCTTCCTGACAACTGACTGGACTAACATACCTGTTCTAATGTATTGCGTGTTATTTGATTCCCTAATTGTTGTCTCTGTGTATAACAAGTTAATTGTTATTCACACCAGGGGCAAAATAGCTATTGTACCCAGACCAATCCTTCCTTGGCACAGTTCATTTTTCTCCCTTATCTTCACAAATAGCACTGATGTCGAGACATAGCCCTTTTGGTTTTCTGTAACTTCTTTTGTGCTCCGGCCACCTCCTGATATCCACGGCTGGCTGCTTTGGACCAACAACAATGCAGTGCAATTAATCCTGCTGCAGCTCCACTGGCAGCACACAGAAAACATGCAAACATAAGATTGTTGCGCACCACTTCTGTTGCTTTCAAACGGGGATGCTGATCGTGTCAGCAATGGAGGATATATTAGCAAGTTGTTTTGGTGTGCCATCAGTACACAGTCTGTGTAACGTCACGTTGCCCAAATTAAAGTTTGAAACGTATTGGGCACAATATCTACACATTTACTTAGAAGACGCTGTCTTAGCCAGTTAGCCCTATGTAATGGTGCTGTTCTCCATTTCCTTTCACCTCTTGCCGTCTTGTTAAATTACTTAAACACCATACGGCTAAGTACACACTTGCCACATAGACTTCACCACCACCAGCCACTGTTAGCCCATTGTTAGCTGCTGCCTCCTCCATAGCTAGCAGGGCCATCCCCGTCTCTGCTTCTCTTTGCCATCGCTTCTTGGCAGTTAATGTTGGCTCACACATACAAGGCTGTATAAGCGGTGGCTATCCGTTAGTCACTGGTTGTAGAAAATCTGTGCCCTCCACACATTTTCACTGGTGTGTTGCTTTCTCACCTTTCCCTCTAAAGTAATCTTTTTTTTGTTTTCTAAATTGCTATGTCTCTGAGCAGTTGAGTGCAGGCCAGGTACATTCATAAAACCGAGCATTGCCTTGTTTTAGTTGTAGTTTCAAAATACCTGTACTTGGTTTACCTGAGTGATGTCACATCCTTTAATTAAATCACCTGCCCTGACTTTACTCTGGCCTGGCAATTTTAATGGCTGGTAAAAGAATAGTTATAGACTTTTCTTCTAGTCTTTGTGCTAAGCTACTGTCTCTACAGGTACTTAACAGACAGACATGACACTGGTATGGATCTTCTTATCCAACTCTCGGCAAGAAGTACAATAAGAATAAAACACAGATGCTAGGAAACCTTTGCTTATAGTGGTTCTTCTTAATCAAGATAAGATGAAATACAGCATGCTTTCTTTCTGTGAGTCTACCGGTGTTGTTCAGGCTTTTTCAGTGTGTTTTCTCTCTCATTTGATGATGAGTCGCTACACAGTGGGACGGGGTGCACTGCATCAATTATATCCTCCTCCAAGGTGTCACTGTTTGCTGCCATTTCACCCAAAACAAACCAAAGAATCACCTCCTAAATTCTAATTAGCCGCAGGGATGGCAGCAAATCCATCCAGCGATAAAAAGTTTGGCTCATTCTAAACTTTCTGCTAGATAAAACAGATTAAAATCTGAATCTGCAATCTTGACCAAACAGTGTACAGCGTACAGTGAAGATGTATTCAAATGACTTGCATGGACAGACTCTTGTAGTAGAGCATCCGACGCCTGGTGATGAACTCAAATGAACACAGTTACATAATTAGGTACATGTAAAAAAACATGAGGGGCTGATGTAGTTTTAACCTAACCAGAGAACATACCTTTCTTTAGTGACAGTGTATGCTGCGCAACTGAAACATTTTAGGATTTCCCTACCTAACAGCCCTGTAACCACAGAAACATTTCACCATGGATGAAAATCATTAAAACTCTCACTACTTTTGGCTGTGCTTGTGAATCATTCTCCACCTACATAAAGCAGCTCTGGTAATTATGTCCAATGTTCTGTCTCCCCACTGTGCCCCTAATAGGCCATTTAGAGGAGTGTTTACTGCTGCAATCTGCTGCTGTTGAGGCTCACTTTATAGGAGAAAGTTGAGTGTCTCTCTCTGAGTTTACAGAGTTTTTAAGCAAACCATGACAGTCTTCTGAAAATGTAATGCCGGATCGTTATGTGGTGGGCAAGGTACTCCCAGTGCCACCAGTGCATGTTAGTGAAGTGAAAAAGACTGAAGGTGTGTAATTGAGTAATTTGCAGGATCTTCACACATAGGTGCATCCGGCACTACATCAGTTGCTGTGTTGAGAAAATCCAGTGATGTTCCCCCTCTTGGAGTTGCCGAAGTCTCGGCCTTTTCATCTGATATTGACAACGGTGGCGTTTCCCACCTCATGAAAGATTCATACCTCTTTAACAACCTCTGCGTCGCACCACGCCAGCACAGACAAGGAGATATCACCCTCTTTATTGGGCCTTGTTGCTGCAGAGTCAACGATGTGTTATGAAGAAATGCACTATCCTGCCTTGCCAGCAAGCAGGGTTGGAGATTTGTGGGGGTTGCGTGCACAGCAAGGATACTCATAATGACACACACATATGCATGCCAACACATATTCAACCCACCTTACCCTCATCAGTGCCCAACATATTTGCACTTTTTGCGAGTACTCGTGCTAACATGGCATTATACTGTAGCTTTTTTTTTGTAGCTTCTACTTTCTTCTGGGACTCTGCAGTGCTTCTGTGGAGAGGCAACTTTTATAGCTGTGTCTAGCCCTGCAGGTGAGGGAACGCATAGAGATAGTGGAGCATTTTTTTATACCCTTACTGGGCTGAGTATCTCTGCAGCATTGCTCAGTTTTTCTCAGCCCCCCCGGTAGCACTCCCTCCCTACTTACAGAATTGTTTCTGTGGCAGTATAGCTGACGAGCTGACACTTCAAAAGTACCTCACCAAGCTCTTAATGGCCTCTTCCTGAAATGTATGACAAATCAGAGTGCTGCAGGTTGCTATTTGATGCAGTAAAAATTGCCCTACAAGAGGCTCTCTTCTGACTCTGAGCCCAGATGAGGTGAGATGTCTGTTTTTTAGCACCACCGCTTTTCTTTTTTTCCATCTGCTTTTTCATGACATGACATGTTGCTCAGGGTTATATGTCCCTAAATTTGGCATTTGTCACCGAGTCAAACTATTTCAGCACTCTCTCTTTGCTTCCATATGCCCCCTCTCCTCTCCTCTCCTCTCCTCTCCTCTTCTCTTCTCTTCTCTTCTCTTCTCTTCTCTTCTCTTCTCTTCTCTTCTCTTCTCTTCTCTTCTCTGAGTCTCAGCTGTGCTTTAGCTCTGACACCAGAAACCTTCACCTGGGCATCACTGGTCCCTGAACAAATAGGGTTTGACACAGCCGTGTCTCAGCTGCAGTTCAATCTTCGCTCTCTTCTGTGCCGGGGGCCCAACGAAGCTACACTCAAGCATGTGGATGAGCGCTCTGAAGAATTTTAGTCAGGTCAGGCCTTAAAGGACAATGGATATTTTTATCCCGGAGAAGCTGACAGTGCGATCACTGTTATTGCATATATAAGGAATAAGTAATACTGTTAGACCATCCAGGTCTCTGCAGAACAGGGGAAAAGAACATCAATTTCTAACATTTATTTCTCCAATTTGTGAACAGATAATCTGGTTAGAATATAATACCGTGTCTTTCTTGGCAAAAGTGAAGTGTTGAGGGCAATGTTTCCTTTAGAGCTTTGGAACTGTGGGATGTATGATGATTGGATCACATTTCCATTACCCACCATGGCCTAAATATGAACATGCTTGCATTTGACAAGTCTTTTTAAAGGAATAGTTTGACATTATAAGGAATATGCTTATTTGCTTTTTTGTCTGCATAAATATGAAGCTGGTGTCAGCAGATGGTTAGCTTACATGTAGCTTAGCATAAAGACTTAGCTTAGCAGGGGGAAACAGCTGGCCTGGCTCTGTTCAAAGGTAAATCTCTAAAGCTCACTAATTAACATGTTAATCTCGTTTGCTGAGAATCCAGTATGTAAAACACTGACATTGTAGACATTGAACTTCTGTAGTTTGATAAAGCAAATGACATGACAACCTTTCCATGTGGATTGGACACAGGCTGAAATACCCGTAGTCCCTGCTCCCTTTGATATTCTTGGTCACATATATTTTACTTCCACTTTCTTGACCCGAAAGCAAAGTGTAATTTCCTTATCCACACCACTTCGTTCTTTCTCTGGCGTCACACAGTTGAAATAGAGAGTCAAAATTCCCGCTGCATTTCCTGGACGCGGGATGGTTACAAATGCACCTGTTAGTGCTGCTCTCCCTTTGGACCTCCAAGAAGGCTCTTCCTCTAAAAATACAACACATTGCTTGTCAGAAAATAGAGGCAGCCTATTTTCCCTTGTTCTGTGTTCTGCCACAAAAAGTCTCAATTCCCACCGGTAAATGAGGCTACTTTGTGGCTAGGAAGCAGAGGGAGTGAGAAGCAGTTTGTTCCTTTTGTTCCCCGGTGCACGCCCCAGCTATAGTGCTGTCACATATTACCCCTGAGCATCCCCAATGCCATCATGTAGTCAGGGGGAAAATGCAATACTACCCCAGTTTTCTTCCATAGTCATTGTATTGCCTCATTTCAAAGCACTTAAAACATTACTGATATGTTCCATTGCCAGGTTTTTCCTTTTTATTTATTTTTTGTGTTCAGTAGTATGGACAGTAGAAGCCTAAAGCAAGGAAGTGATGAAAATGCTTACTTAGCCTTTCACATTAAAGCCACCGCCGGGGAGGCGAAGCAGTGCTGCAAGGTGCAACGAAACACTTCACAGCCTCCCTCCTCTGCTCCCTTGGTACTGAAGCATGCAGACAGGCTTAATACGTCCAGACCTGGGGGGGAGGGTTTGATCTGCCTGCAGGGCTCACTTAGTAACACTTGTTTTATAAACTTTCTAGTCAGATGACTCATTTTTAACGTACTAATATTTATTTGTAATAACAACTCTCTAATATACTCATACATTGCAAAGCTAACAGCAGCTACAAACATCCTTTGTCATTTAAGATGTAGCCATTTTTCACCCTGAGCTATTTGGTTCACAGTGATCGCCATACCTGTCCAATCTTCGAGATGGATTACCTCGGTCCATATGGTCGCTGCTGCTCACAGCTGTATAGTGTGAGTGTATGGTGATTGGGTAATTAGATTGCCCACAGTGATTAGACAGTCCAGGTCTGAAGTGCAGTATGCTCCAGATGACTGTTCCACACACACACAAACAGTTTGAGAGGATCAAATATGGATGGGACTATTGAACCACCACAGATTAGATTATCTTCCAGTGCCTTGGTGGTATTTTCTCATTTATTTATTCTTAGAAAATCGACGGTGTAGAGAGATTGGACTGGTTCAGAGACTGTTGCTGATGTGGGCCTGTAATGTCCATTGAGGCATTGCAAATGATATATACAAATAAACTTCACTTGCAGATTCTAAATTTAGATCTAGACCACAGCGTGTACAAATGGGAAATGTGTTTAATGATTCTCCAAACTACCTATTGTATCCATGCCAGTGCAGTCTACAATGCAGCTGCATGCATTTTGTGCCAGGGACTGGCCACTGACACTGTTCAATAACAAGCTGTAAAGCTGTCATCCTCAGCACCCTTAGCAAAGCCTTTAAAGGAGGCTGAAATTTTAGCGGATGTCAAGATTAATTTATGGTGTCACTCTGGCCTGGCAATTTTAATGATGTGTGCGTGAGAGAGAGAGAGCTCCTTGTGCTCTCTATATCTCTGTTTGCCTTTGTCTCTGTCTCTCTCTCTCTCTATCGTTCTGTCTGTTCTCTGGGGGCAGCATGTTCAGCAGTGAGCGTTAGCTCTCCCATTTACACAGCAACCCTGAGTCATGAGAACAAAGCTTCTCTCCTCTAGTCCCATGTCTTTTTCTTTCTCTTTGCATCTGTGCTGGTGTCACACCACAGTGTGAGAGCACATATTATCATCTGTGGAGAGAGCAACAGTAAAACAGCAGATAGCGTGTGTAATCTCATTTCTTGTTTTACAGTGCTTCCTCTGATACTGGAGGACCATTATAGGAAACATGGAAAAAAAGGGAATACACAACCTAAAATTGTTGTCATGCTATTTGCATGTTTCAGTCAAATGATTGGTGCTAATGAAGTGACCTTGATTTGACCCTCATTAACAAATACAATATGGAGGACCAGCTATTCATAAATTACATTACTAAGCTTGTGTGTTACCGTCCCTCCTAAGTTCTTAGTAACTTTTGAAACAAGTGGTTTTCTATATCAGGTGTCACCATTAAAATTTAAGAAATGTCTTAGCTAGTAAGGATTTAAGTAATATGTACATTATTTGCTAGGGAACATCTGTAGCGCCGTCCAATCAAAAGCTAGCAACTATGTAAACAGGTAGTCATTACTTGTTTTATTTCTATATGCATACATGAAGAAATATGTGTTTCAGAGTATTCGTGCAGTTTAGCAAGAGTGGTAAATATTCAATCTCACTAAGCTGACTGCAGTCATTTGGTCATGTAGCAAAGCGTTACTGGCAACAGTTTGTAATATGAGGTATCTTATGTTCATTTTGTGAAATGCAATTTAAAATCAGCATTTTTTCAAGTGTCAGATGTGTCAACCATATTTCATATTTCCCTTCACTCTAAACAGGTCACATATTAGTAAGCTAATGTTAGTTTTGTCAGTTGGTTCAGTTAGCAACAATGTGATGGGTAAATCTCCACTTAGTAAAAATTATAACATGGCTAAGTTTAAACTTAAGAAGAGCTGGTGCACCCGGCTCCAGGGTCTAAGTCCTTTTGGGTTCTGATAATACTTCTGATAAGTACTACATAGGAGTACAGTCTGACGGTGCTTCATCCGACACTATAGGATCATCGTACTGTAGAAAAAGATGGCAAGTAAGGAATATGGTATGCACCTCACACTTACTGCATATAATTACTCATGCAAATAGTTTTAATATGGTTACTGGAGCTGAAGTCACCTTGAGTTGATCCTAAATTACAAATACAGTTTGACCAGGTCCCAAATCATTTAAGATTCTGATAATTCACAGGTTATTGATGCCCTGATGCCCCTCTTAAAATGAATAAAATGTACTGTACATAACACTGCATCATGTTTAACATGTATAACATGACCAGGAGGCATTAACAGATGGTTAGGCCGATAATTCCCCTATGTTTTTATAGTGCGTCGTCATAGACTGCAGTCCTCTCCTCTACTGTTACTGCTGTGGACAGCCTTCTAATAGACCTGGGAAACACCTGGTCTTTTTCTGTACCTACACTGTGTGAGTGGATGTGAGAGGAGAAAGGCACGGCGGAGGAGAAAGCTTGTAGGGGGTGCAACCACTGCCCAGCTGTATTTTGTTCTGCAGTGCCCGACCAGCTGTATCAATCTGTCCAGAACAAAGTCTCTGTGTGTGAGCCAGCCTCTGTACAGTGTTGACTGGCAACAGGCCCCTGGTGATGATGGAGACTTATTACCCAGTACACTGTAGAAATGTGTCACACGGGGACAAAGGCAAGTAGAGGCAAGTGCTGTGGTCTGCTGTGTGTGTGTGTGGCGCATTGGCTTTGCTTGCAGGATCTTTTCCATTGCCGCTCTACCTGCTTCTTTCCTTTTCTTTCCCCTTTCCTTTCCTTTCCTTTTCTTTCCTCTCTCCTCCTCTCGCCTGTGGTGCTATAGCCTTCAACCTCCTCCCAGAGGCCCGCTCGGTGCCACCCTCGGATCAGTTTGCTGTTGATTCACCAGATTCTTTGGCACAGGATCAAGCTGAAGAAGACAGAACAAATCTGACCTCAAAGAGCGAGGCAGAGAGCAGAAAGCTGCTGCAGCTGCAGGAGTGGAGTCTGGATTTTATCACCCCAGTTCTTTGCTTTGATGGGGTGTACTTAGCAATGGCAATTTCTTCTTAACGGGAGGTGTAATTGCCTTTTCTTTATGAACTCCTTTAGATATTTACACACCCTCTCGCACCAGTGCATTTTTGTAAGACTCAGGCATGTACACGGACAATTGGTAGTTTGGGTTGATGCAATTCAGCTTTATGTGTAAGCTTTATTTGACAGAGGTGACAGAATATGTTGTTGTCACGGATGCATGGCTTGTGGCTCTGTCGGGTGTCAAGGCATCTTAGAAGCCACAATCCGCAGACAAATTAATGATGACACTACTTGTCATATTGTTTCTGTCCTATGGGAGTTGTAACAAGTCCTTATTATGCAGTGTTTGTTATTTTCTCTGCAGCGTTGGTGCTTTAAACTTGAGGTAGAGTATCTCACATGAAAGAAGACAGGTGATGGTAATGTCATGAGTGTAGAGTGCTGGGTGTAACATGGTGCAAGCAGGGGTAATACAAGCCTTGTTGGAGGCATTGGAGCAACACATGAAATAATGGAGCAATTCAGGTGCCATCACACCCAGAGTCATGGTGCTCAGAAACAGGAAACATTCTGTTTTCCTGCAGGGAAGTACTTTGCTCTTTTCCTCTCTTGCTCCAGCTTTTTTGTGTCTGTAAGATATTTTGTGACTCCAGCTTTACAGCAGTTATTGTAGTGCCTCCAGGATGTATTTGAGAATACATTGCCAAAGCACTGCAGCCCTGCACAGTGCACGATAAGGTGGTAAGAGTCTCTTTCCATGAGTGAGCTGATGGCATACTCTGCACTGCACTACCTGCTGAAATGCTGTAGACAGCACTCCAAACCAAAGGCTTGGATACTCCAGACTCCTCCTCAGAGTGTCTTGGTTCAGGTTGCTTCTTAGTTTATTCCAGTGAGAGGAAGCATTCACCAAAATAACATCAAGTTACACTCCACATACTCATCTTTGTTGTCTGGAGGGCTGGAATAAAAAACTATGTATGCAGAAGTGTGCACAAACATCTGAGCTGGGACGAAAAAGAAGAGGAGACAAGAGTAGAGAAAAAGAAACGCTCTTTAAATAATTGCACACTTGTAAGGGCCCTAATGCCAGGATTATTTTTTCACGAGCCATAACAACCCATTACTTGCCTCTAAGCTCTGTAATCACTCCTTACTATCATCAATAATGATAATTTATTTAGAAGCCATACTGTCAGTGCAGTCCATGCCAGCAACACTACAAGGTCAGGCCTGCAGGGTAGCGCTGGCAGGTTTACACTCTCAGGACTTTGGTGTTTTACAGGAGGAAGTGCCTTTCATCTCGGCCTGAATTCATATACAGTTCACACCAGTGATTGGCTTACTGCAGCCTTGTTGAGGAGACCTTCGATACGCCTACCTGTCACTATGCATAAATCTCCACCAATGTCATTATTCCCCTGTGCATCACGAGAGCGTGATTGGTTGAAACCAAGAAACTAAGCTGAGTTGTCATCATGGCCCGCTCATTGATATGCTCCAGCGTTACTCGTGCAAGTCTCATAGGAGTTTTATGCTACACACGCACGCACACACACGCACACACACACACACACACACACACACACACACACACACACACACACACACACACACACACACACACACACACACACACAGTGGAGATGCATGGATTTGCACAGGACAAAGGAATAAGAGTGAGAGAGTATGAGAGAGGAAGTATTATGGTAGAGTGAAATTCAATCTCAAGGTGCCCTTGGAGGCTCAACTCATTTCTCCCATATCCTAAGGACAATTGAATGAATTATTGTTTTCTTTCAGCTATAGAGAGCTGAAGCCCTAACGTCACAGTTGGACTAGCCATTGTTCCACTAGCTTCTGTACTTAAATGCAATCTCACTGAGGGTTTTTTATCCAGTCTGAAACTACTGGATGTCTATAGGATGAATTCTAATGACTTTTGTGATCCCCTGACTTTTTATAATAAATTTAAAATGTGAAATGTATCTACCACGCCACGCATAATTAATTTGAATCTGTCGTGATTTTAACAAAGTTAAACAATGATTATCGCTCTCTTCTAATTTCATCTCGCCAACTTTTTTACTTTAGCGGTCATTTGTTGTTTTAAAAAGGTGTAGGCCATTTGCCCCTTTCTTTTCATTCTTGTAGCTCGACCGACACTCAAATGGCCTCAGTTTGCCAAGTTGGAGATGTTTAACCCATGACGGTCTTAAGCTTGTGGGAAATGGTGTTTGTTGGGAAAAAAAGGGAAAACATTAAATAAATTATGTTTATTTAAAATTACCATCCCTGTCTAGACAGGAAAAAAAATGAACCACATGACATACGGAGGAGCCAGGTGATGCTGAAGGGCTGTATTTTTAGTAATTTTCATTATCACAAAAGTCAATGTGATGATTTGAATTAGGTTTTCTTACTTCTGACAGAACACCAAAGTTCCAGTTTCTGTTAGGCTCTCTATACAGCACTCTGATTTTGCTTGACCTTTCTTATTGTTGCTATAGAGATCTTTGCATGCAGTCAGCCAAAAGTAGCAGAATCCCCCCGTTTTCTTCAGATCTTGTAAACTGACCCATCCCAAATTGAGGAGAGCATTTTCTTTCCTTTCAGTCTGGCTGACATCACTTAGTGCTTTGCTCTATGAATGATTGATAGCAGAGAGCGCCCCCTCCTCCTCTGTAGCGGTCAGGTGTGATAGGGGATGAGTGAGTAAGAGGGGTTGGTGACGGAGGGAGGGAGAGACAGATAGAGAGAGACACAACGTCAGATGCTTATTTGTACCTCAGTGCGGGGGTGAGACGGGGGAAAAGGGCCAGTCGTGGGCTAGACAGAGGTAGAGACATGAGAGTTAGCCTCTCTGATTAAAGAGATGCTTGTGTGTGTGTGTGTGTGTGCCCACCTTCCTGTGTGTGCATCTTGGCACTCAGACAGGCAGGAATGCGATGCGTGGATCGATACGGTCCTTATATGGCTCAAATCAACCCTACACTCGCTCCCTCAACAGGGAGACTGATTGCATGTTCCAACCCAGCCAAGTCTTGATTTACCACAGAGGGCTATTCATTTCAATCTGCATCGGAGTTGAATAACATTTTCATATTGATCCAAGACTGTTAGCATTATCCAAACTCTTTCCCATAACAGTCCCATGACTGACACAATCAATCCCAGCAGTCAATATTATCTCAATTATATCTGCTGCCTACTGTACACACATATCCCATATTGTATATTATAATGGACTGTATTTACCAATGCAGTACCAATATTGCCTAAAAATAGAAAAATAATTATGATATTGCAGGCTATTTTTTGATAATTATATTCTCGAAGATATAATTAAATACTGAAATTATTATTAACTTACTTTATTATTTAAACAACTTGCCAATGATTCAACTATGCTAGAGTGCGCCAGTGTAGTTAACAAAACAAATTTCCACGTTCACTCACAGTCGTAATTACGACTTGGAAGTTGACGTGGACGTTTATTTAGTTGTAAACTCGTAATTACGATAACTCCAATATGACACGAACGCAGCATAACCCCAACCAGTCATCCCTGCAATGCCTAACCACAACCTAATCTAAGCTCTAACCCCAACAGTATCGGGCAGCGCTACAGGAAACACTATTTGAAGCGGAAACAGACTTTAAAACAAGACCTGCACAGATGTCATCTTATATCACGTTACTACATTAAGTCACTAATCACTATTTATTAATATCATATGACAA
The DNA here is from genome assembly GCA_005408345.1 of Macquaria australasica. Taxonomy (NCBI): domain Eukaryota; kingdom Metazoa; phylum Chordata; class Actinopteri; order Centrarchiformes; family Percichthyidae; genus Macquaria; species Macquaria australasica. The sequence goes on along the minus strand of SEMN01000579.1, from coordinate 249,046 downwards.
AGTTTTTATCACATTGCAAATAATTGTGGTGTTATCATGAGGAACACCCCTGCAAACGATCCGTTTTCTTCATAGTCAAAGGCTCACAATGCTGCTTGGCATTAGAATTTCTCCCTGAACCACATCTGAGGCACACGTGCGCATCAACAAGAAGAAAAAAAAGTGCCATGTGTGTGTTTTGATGGCCCTGAGGCTTGTCATACTGATTTTCATGCAGCGCTTCTAAACACACAAATGTTTAAAAAAAAAAAAAAAAGCTTTACACACACATGCAGTCATAGACATGCGGATGCTACACATCTTTATTCTCTTTCTCTCTCTCTCGTGCGTCATGCTGCACTGTAATGGAGTGCTTTACTGTTACTACTACTACTGCTGCACTCTGCTCTCAGCACAATCCCCCTTACATTAAATAATGCAGCTGCCCCCCCGTCCCGTAGCAGCCCATATCAGCAGATTTCCGCTCGCCCTGCTATCGCGAAGAGTAACTATGTCCAATTCAGCGTTTACGGGGCCAACGCTATAAACACAATCAACCCATTTACACAACGGCAGCATCAGATGTTTGTTTTCAGCTGTTGTTCTCCCAAAAGAATGCATATTGGCTGGAATTGCTCTCTACTACACCTGCCTTTGCTGATGTATATATAATTGCTAGAATTGATACACCTTCACAGAGACAGAAAGCAGGCTTAATACCCACATGGCTCATCTGCATTAAAAATTTAAATTGTTTATTTATTTATGGTTCCTATTTATGCCTCTCTTAAACATAAACACAGTGTTGAAAAGCTATGGATAATGTTAATCATTGATAAAATGGTTACTTTTTCAATATCCCTATGCCAATGGCTGTTAATAATAAATAATTAATAGAAAATATTGATTTCCACTCTCTGAGGGTTGTATTTTGATTCTTGTGACACTGTATTTAGGTTAACTGTGCTCACATTTTTTTTTAAAGAACCTGGCTCTAAGACCAACAAGACATTTTTTAGATAAATATATCCATAAATATAACAAATATAGGCATATATGCCAAATATATGCACACATAATTTCATACATAATTACTAATGCAGAATCAAAGCCATGCAATGCCTCTCTTTTACATACATAAATGCATTAATTTACTCAGACCATTCTTGTCTTTTTAAATGTGTAACGATCCAATCAATTCCCTCATTTGTACCATATAAACTGATTCAACAGCCTAAAGGAGGTTGGGTCGACTTAGAGGGATCAGCCATGGATGGTCCCTGTTTGATCATCACATTTAAGCACATTTAGAGGGGAAAACCCTCTCAATTAGCGGGACAGAGGCAGAGAAAAAAGAATAACTTGTGAAGGAGGGGAGATATATGTTAGGTATTAGAATTAACTCTTTGTGACGTACTTGACTGTTTAGTTTGATGCTTTTAGTACAGTATGGTATGCTACTTGGTGGTTGATCCTCATATATCTGGATACATCTGGATCAACTGTAGAAACTCCCAAGTGTCTTGCTCAAGGGCAATTCAGAAAAGGCACCTGTCAAACTACTCAAAATGCACTGCTTGTTTTAAAATAAAGAAGCCGATCATTAGTGTTGCCCAGATTTCTAGATTTAAAAAATGTACAAATTATGCAGCAAATTATACAACGGGCATGTGTATGGGTGAATTGGGGCTCTCTCAGGACATGACGCACACAGTCACAGCATCTACACTCGCATGCACAGACACACAGACTGAAGTCCGTTTTGTCTTGACAGGATGATGAAGTGGTGCTCCAGTGCGTGGCCTGCATCCAGAAGGAGAATCGCAAGTTCTGCCTGGCTGCTGAGGGGCTGGGCAATCGGCTGTGTTACCTGGAGCCCACGTCTGAAGCAAAGGTAGGCACACTGGCTCCACTGTTGCACTGTCTGATTCCCTCGTTCAGTGGAACACAGAGATGCATGTTGTTGACGTGGGATGTCTCTGCTCAGCTCCTTCATCAAAAACGATCTGCTTCATTTGATGGGAGTTATATAATCAACTATAAGTTCATACACACACACGCACATACAGACAGTAATAAATAAGTTCATAAATAAGTAAATCAACAAATGTCACATGAAGCTGTGTGCAGAAAAGTGAACCGAATGAAAGGTTGCTTTCATCCAGAGCTCCATGGAAACCAGACATCCATTTAGTTTGTCCAGCAAATATTTCAATGAAGCCAAGCGGAGACGCACAGAAAGGCAGCTCAGCACACCATCAAAGCCGGAACAACAGCTCGCATCCACCACAGCCTCCTTGATGAGCTTTTCGTCCAAGGGTTCAGGCACGACGTCGTTTCTCTGTGGGCCCACCGTCAGATGATAATTCCCTTAAATTACGCCCCTGGACGTGCTTGATGGATTGTTTCATAAACAGCGCTGTCGTTGGCATTAATTGCCTGCAGCTTCATCGCAACTGAGCAGCACGGTTGTAGCTGCTGACGCAGCTCACTGGTTTGTGCAACTAAGTGCAAAGTTTTAATTACGACAGTTGAGTTTGTTTAGTTGTTTGCCTTTGTTATTAGCAGGTTGCCACCTTATTGCATGTTTGTGTAACAAATTATGAAAATTATGAAGCACATCCTGAACCTTTTCCTTCAATAACCATACTCAACAAGTGATCAAGCTATTAGGCAGAATTATCTGAATGGTGATTGGCTGTTGGAGAGAATCATAACACTCCCAAGAGACTCCCACCTTTCACTGGCCCCTCTTGCTCTGCTGCTTATCTGACATTAATGTTTTTCTATAGCAAAGCCTGTTGACAGCAGGCCTAATGGGCTTTTTCCGCATTGATTGTCTTTTAATCATAATCCATTAGTATTGTGTGAGATTAATTTCGCTCAGGCTAGGACACCAAGCATATGCAGTGTGTAAATGTGTGAGAGACACAAAGATGCTTTTCAGGGAAAGAGGGACAACATGAGGAGGCTGAAAGAGGACGAACGAATGAAAGTATCTTCTCTCCTTTCAACAACCCCCTCCTGCCATCGAGCAGCTCTCACAAAGAGTATGTGTGTGTATGTTGGGGGGGGTTATTGTGCACAGAGGGAGGCGAGGCTTTCACCCCATATTGGATGGTAATTATACCTGACAGGTGTGATGGATGTTCTCCCTATCTGGCACTTTGTCTTCATTGCCTGCCGTTTTTTATGAAAAGGCATCACCCCACCTTGGGGATCAGTGACGGAGAGGTGAAAAAACCCAAGATGGCAATTTAGAAGTGGGCCTGGACGACTGAATAGGATGCCTCTTTTCCTTGGTGAACTAGTCTAGTAATGGTGCATAGAACCGGGACAACAGGATGAGGTTGATTTAAAGTGTGCACAGTTTAAATGGCGACATCAATCAGCCTGTGAGAAGCTGGTTGATTGTGATATACGACCAGCAGCTCTCGCCTGTCAGCGACTCAATATTATGACCACTGGAGGGTTGATGCCAACATACCATAATGGCGGTGATGTTGTGTGTACAGTATGTGAATCAACACACTAGCAGTGGCCAATTGATATTTGCAAAACTGTCTGTTTTAGTTCCTTTCTTTACCCCTCCAATTAACAGTTTTAGCAGCTCCTCCAACTAAGCTGAAAAGGAGTGGCAGAGTACGAGGTCACCTCCTCAGGGCAATCAGCTTGAACCCTTTTTGACCCTCTCTCTGGAGACGAAAATAAAGACGTGATCTATCCATGCTCACCATCTAGCTATGCTCTTTCTCTCATTACACTATTGGTCATAAACCAAACTTCAGGGCCAAGCTGCTGTAAAGCTGTCTCCCTGCTCCGCCTTGTGAGAGGACATCCTGACAGGCTGGACACTCATCATCCCCTCTGGCCCTTACAGACCTTCATTTCACTGCCTTGCTCTCTCAAGACAGTCCCCTCCCCACCAACTGTTACCGTCCTGTGTCTGGAGGGAGCAAAGGTCAGCTGGTAGTCACCCAGAGAGATAAGGGCGGGGCTGGATTGCTTCCCACTAGACCCTTTATTGTGATTTCTCTACAGTGATCTACTGCTAGAGACAAGGTTAGCTGTTGCAGTGGCATCCCTGACCCAAACCACATGCTGAAAATGTCTTATATTGCATACAGATTGAGGGAGGAGGATGTGCAAGAGTTTGACATTTTAGGAAATATATTCACTTTCTTGTTGAGAGTGAGATGAGAAGATCAATATCATTCTCAAATCTGTCCATTAAATATGAAGCTGAATATGAAGGACACAGTTAACTTAGCTTAGCATAAAGAGCTAGCCTGACTCTGTCTGAAGGTTAAAAGCACATCTAAAGCTCACTTATTAACAGATTAGATGTTTTGTTTGTGTTTGTGTTTGTGGTTTTAAGAGGGGTTATGTCAAGTCAAGTCAGTTTTATTTATAGAGTCCATTATCACAAATCACAATTTGCCCCAAGGGGCTTTACAATCTGTACATCTTACAACACTCTCTGTCCTTAGACCCTCGATTCGAATGAGGAAAAACTCCCCAAAAAACCCTTTAACAGGGAAAAATTGGAAGACAACTCAGGAAGCGCAACAGAGGAGGGATCCCTCTCCCAGGACAGACAGACATGCAATAAATGTTGTGTGTACAGAATAGATTCACAACAGAAAATCATAGTATGTACACCTGTCATGACAAAATGTAGACTGTAAAACATAAGTGAAGAGCATGGACCCAGGAGGACAATTGAGCAGCTTCAGGTGTCACCCACTAAGTAGGATCTGAGCCACACCACCTCCTCTTCACCATAGAGCAACAGCATTCACACAGAGAGGAGAAACAAACAAACACAGAGAGAGAGAGAGAGAGAGAGAGAGAGAGAGAGAGAGAGAGAGAGAGAGAGACGTGATAACATGGGAGAGACGGGGAGAGGCTGAATCTCCTGGGGGATGAAGATCCAGATCAAAGACTGGATGAGGCATGGACAGCCAGGAGGGAGAAAGAGGTCCCAGTATGGCTGATGGTCCAGCACAGAGAAGCCTGAGTGCAAGAGAGGAGAAGGAGGAGAAGGCTAGCTTTAGGGCACAGAAGCAAAAACAGCAGAGGGTTAGAGAAGTGCAGACGATATCAAAAAGTTTGTTAGTCTGTTAGTTAAATTCTCGTCGGCAGGATGAACATGGACCATAAGTACTGATGTTAACAGATCCCTTGAGACTGAGACCGACCCACTGGAAGTAAAGTGGTAACAGGTACGAGGCCTTAAGTGTGGAAGGATAAGTACTACTTGAAAGTTGAAGCAGAAAGACATGTTTTCAGATTAGATTTAAAGGCCTCAACAGAGTCAGACTGTCTGATGTCAGCAGGAAGATTATTCCAGAGAAAAGAGGCACGATAAGAAAAGGCCCTGTAGCCAGCTGATTTCTTTTTTGGGAACACATAGGAGCCCAATATTCTGAGAGCAGAGCACACGGGATTTGACATAAGACGGTTAGAAGGTTATAAGTCATCAGAAGCACCTTAAAGTCCGATCAGACATGATGAAGCGAAGCTAAAATTGGTGTTGAACTTGAATCACACAGTTGTTGAGAGTTAGTGTTACTTGATCAAACTGGTGTCTGTGTCGAGCAGGGCCAATGACCAGCATCTCAGCTTTATCAGAATTTATGAGACTACTTTTTGGCTGGGCCTGTGAGGTTTTTTGACAGAGCCAGCTGTCTAGCTGTTTCCCCTGCTTCCAGTCTTTATGCTAAGCTAAACTAACTGTCTCCTGGCTGTTGCTTTATATTTGAACCTGCAAAACATTTTTTTTAATTTACATAATGGCTGCGGAAACAAGCTATGAACAATACACTGACATATTACCACCTTATTTGCTAATATTTTTGCTATTTATACACCAAGCAAATAAAGAGACATATTTGCTTTCATTTGGAGTCATATAGTCCAATGTGGAATATGTAAGTCCAATATTAACTCTCCTCTTAGCTCTGTTTTGGTGTCCACTATCTCAATGAGAGAAATATCTGGCTTTTTAGCCGCTAAATGCTCCTTTGTAACTGTGTCTGTCTGCTGTGCAGGCACAGTACAGCTTATAGAGCTTTTTCTGCTGAAACAGCTGCCTGTTGCAGCCAAAAACAATGGTATGAGAGCGGTGAGACTGAACTAAAGCAGTAAAGTTGCCGGCCAGAAAATCAAAACAAAACTTGCTTGTAAAGCTCCGTAGAGCTGAGGGAAACTGCAGAGTCAGGTGATAGCTCTCTGTGGGGTCATCACTTGGAGCGATACCTATCACATACAAGTAGTTTTATGATCCATTGTTAATATAAAATATTGACTGTAGCCGCTTTAAGGGACAGATATGAAAGTGGGATTGAGTATCTTCTCATCAAACTTGGAAAGAAAGCAAATAGGTGTATTTCCCCAAAATGTCAAATTATTCCTTTAAGTGCATTCATGGGAGTGTCGATGTTTCTCTGCATGTCTGGACAACAGTAACATAAATGAGACATTTAGGGTGAAAATGAAATCATACCATCTCTCAAAACTAAACAAACCATTCAAGTTGATGTCTAAATTAAGCGATTGTGGAGTGTCTGTAGTCTGCAGGAAACACTCTGGAATAAATCTGGAAACACTATTGTTGGATTCCAACACACTGACACAGTCATCTGTATTTGTTTTCACTGAGGCACTTCCACAGTCCCGCCTGGAGCACTTCAGCATGACTTAGATTGTAATGATCAGATGGCTGTGGCTGTGCACAGACAGCAGTTTAGTCTTGGTGATCTTGACCTGAAACTGGGTTGTGTGAAGTTTGCAAATGAGGTTGAATTTACCTGTGTGAGTGAACCAGTTTGGGAGGAGCTGAGATACTCAGTAAGGAGGCCAGGGAGGGTGTTTAGGTTGGTATCATTTATCTTGTAGCCATCCCACACGATATCTCCATCCCTGCTTCCCTCATTCTGTCAGTGAATTGCCCCTATCCTCTCCTGTCCCTTCCAGTGCTGCCCTGGATTTGGCATCTTCTTCATTCTTCTAATAGCGCTCTGTCCAAGACCTGGCTTATCTGAGCGCAGACTGACCTGAGAGCACTTAATCTGTTTTTAAAGTACCTTTTAATGAATATCGCCCACTTGATTAAGACGAACTTGGTTCAAGTGCGGTAAAAATGCAGCAGTCAGCACAGATTTTCTGAGTGGGCATCTAATCAGAATATCCCTATAGATTCAGGGAGCAGCTCTCATTTTTCTGGCTAAAGGTGGATGTTTTGCTTATGTAGCAAAAGGTTCTTTACATACTAAATCAAATCATCAGTTTTGATGGGAGTCAGGACAGGTGGCTGTAATCATTTCATGGTGCTTTGGTTATGGAAGGAGTCTAGTCAGTCATTCACCATACTTTAAAGAAGAGATGACTAAGACGAAAGTAACACTACATTAGCATTACATATTGCATACTATATGGTACATTGTGAATCCACTTTAACAGCTATAGCAGTGACATTCATTTGAAGTGGCTATAATAAATATTTTTTAAATGAACAATGGATCAAGTGATTACGTGTAATATTAAAGAGATCACTTGTAGTGATGAACCCACAGAGAACTATCACCAACTCTGTAGTTTCCCTCAGCCCTAAGGAGCATTTTAGCATCTTTTAGCTAATTGTTTTGGTTTTCTGGCATGCAAATTCACTGTTTTGGTTCAGTCTCACCATTCTCATCAGCATTGTTTCCAGATGCAACAGGCAGCTGTTTTCAGCTCTGATAAACCCAGCATACACTACCTGCCTTGCTTCCAAACCCCCCAGAAAGCCACAAAATCAGTTAATGCAGGTTTAAAGCTACAGTGGCCTCATAGGGCAGCATGAGATAACAGTTTCAAAGATTTCATTACCCAGAGGTGGATAAAGTGCACACTGCTTGGACGGTAATGCCTTTTGCTTTCATCTTAATGGTTAGAGAGGGTGGAGATGGTGTAAAAAAGTACATTTAGAATGAGCTCCATGTTTTCTGAAGTACTCTTGTCTTCTGTAGCCTCAACTTTTGATTTAGCCTGAGAAGACAGTTGCATTTTTATAGGCTGTAAAACAATGAGAACATATGTGAGAACACAAGTGTGAATACTGACTCCTTTGAGACAACTTTGTCTTAATTTGTAACCCACTTCTCTGTTGTTGCAGTATGTTCCTCCAGACCTGTGCATCTGCACCTTCGTGCTGGAACAGTCTCTGTCAGTGCGGGCCCTACAGGAAATGCTGGCTAAGAGCGGACAGAACAGTGAAGGGGTGAGTGATGGTAAACACACACATTCTAACACATATACACACACACACACACACACACACACACACACACGGATAGGAAACACTCAGACAATCCATACTTCAACTCTTCATAAGCCATCCCTCATGAGTCATGTACTGTATGTCCCGCCTTGTTTAGAAGTTTATTGTAATGAACACAGTCAGCTAAGTTGAATACTCTTAACTTTGTCAGTCACTATAAAGAGATTAATGGGCAAAATAGGCCCATTACAGTAGCCTGGGACCCCAACTGCAAAGAGGTCGGGCCCCATGAATATTAATGAGGATGTCCTGGCATTACTGCAGCTTTTCCTCAAGTGCCACATGCACTTTTACCCATTTGATTAACACCAAGCCTTGAAGGAAAACAGCATCATTTAGCTACATATTTTCCTTTGTAAAATAAGCATCCTACAAGCAAAGAGAGCTGCTGGCAGTGTATTTGGCTTTTTTCAAGAACCTCCAATATAATAAAAAGTAAAGAGGAGCGTCTGGAGGAGGGAATGTGCACATGTAATCAATACTACGTGGCTGAATTTATAATCAACACTCATTCATCACTGTAATCTCTGCTCCTGATGTTGTTTTAGTTGTCTTCTTGCAAGTGTGTTTGCTTCTCTTTCTCATTGCTGTGACAGATGTGTAATTCTCCCATCTTTATCTTCTATTTTCTGTGTATAATCTCCATCTTCCGCATGATAGACACGCGGCCCGGATCGATGGGTATGTTCACCACTCATACCATTCCCCTCTCATCCCTAATGCATGATGTAGTAGATTAGTCACAATACACAATTTGTTCTCTTATTCTCCCCCCATTGGTGTCCTACGGTATGGCTTGTCCATTATAACACGTCACCACTGAACATTTGTCTTTACAATAAAAAATGTTAGAAATGGTGGTGTATGCAAACACCAGAGCCCATGCTTTGAAATAACTGATGATCGTATGGATTTTTTGTGTACACTGGGTGAGAAGATTGTGTCTGAGCTCCTACCTAGCTGACAGAGACAAATAGAGTTTTGTATAGACTTCCCAAATAAGGTTCGCCGCAACCATCAGCTCTCACACAACTCAGTTTCCACTGATGGAGAACTAGAGCGGAACCAATGCTGGATTAGCATCAGATTAACATGAGTCTTGTCCTCGGGGCATTCAGATGGATGTTCATTGCAGTATCATTTGTTTTGTGCAAACCCCACAACACAGTATAATCTCTCATTTGTCACAGTATCTTCTACTACTCACTCACTCTTGGCTGTGTGCTATGAGATGATGCAGCTGAGACCAAGACAGGAAATGATTAAGAGTGAACTGATTTTGTTAAAAAAGCTCTCAGCTGACTTTGAGTCAGCTTTAGCCAGTTCAGCCTTTAATGCCACGTGGCTAATGATGGTGCAAATTTCCAGAATTCCTCAGTTGTTAAAGCTCATATTCATTGAATTGACTTTTGAGATAAATGGATGTTTCAGGGATAGAGCTTTGTGGCCACAGTGGACTCTCTGTGCAGCAGAAGGACGGAAGTCAAAATCATTGGTTCCACTGCCGCTGCGGGGAGAGTAAGAGCTAGCTGGCAGGGAATTATGAGCCGCAGCAGAGAAAAAGGGTCCTCAAAATATTAAACGCTAAATTAAAGCTCAAATGGACATATTTAGCTGCTGGTCCAGCCTCATCCCTCTTGCATCAGCACCTTTTTAAGGCCTTAACATAACACTTAAAGTCCAACTGAAATTAAATTGCATTTTATTTGTCTGATGCAGTATACGTGTCTGCTCTGTAAATCACATGTCCTGTGTTTCGAGTCTTTCGAGAAAAAATCTGAAACCAAAAGGGCAACAGAGTGGCGTCCCTGAAAGATGATAAACAAATTTATATTTTATATTTTTTTGGTTTCATGCACTAGTTTTGCATGAATTTGTCGGAATACTGTTAGCTTTCCTGCTAAAGTCTCCTTCTTATAACTAACCAACATGAAGACACGTCTTGTCCTGCACTTTAGCTTGTTGAATGAGCCAAAAAACAAACATTCACCGGGGAAAAGCGCACTGCTAACATCAGTTTGCGGGCTAGATAGCTAATTAGCTGGTCCATTTACATGTTGGTGTGGTCTTTACTCTTCAATACCACTGCTAACAACACACTGTTTGCTCATGGCTTATTAGCTACAGCGCAAGTTTGTTTGTTTTGTGTCCCGTTCCCCGGCTGGTGCTCAGCCTGCCAGCTGCTGTCAATCAAACACAGACACGCCCTCCAGGGGCTGAAAGAAAATCATTTCTGATCCCCAAAGACCTTTTTTTCTTCCTTTTCATAATAAAACACTATTGACAATAAATGAAAAATATTTTTGACTGCAAAAAGAGATGACTAAATGTGATTTCAGTTGGACTTTAATATTGTTGGGTTTTATACTTTTTATAAGACTAGTTGGAAGATTTATTCATCTCAAAAAATCTCATCCTTAACCTTTCAAACCTTTTGTGCCTTTGTAGCAAATACCCCAGAGACTTTAAAATGGCTTGGATTGGCCATTTTCACTTCGTTACTTCAGTGTTTTCTCTCTACTCACATTTATCTGTTTTCGATATTGTCTTCCTATTCATCATTCATCGCCTGCACTAAAATGCCACTGGAGGAAGCACCATTAAAGGGGAAATGGAGGTTGAATATGTCTCGGCTGAGGCTCTGAAATCAATATGTCTTTGAACAGATGGGCTTATCAATAGACGGTGGCTGGAGCAAATCGGTAGTGCGGGCAGTTTTAGCCGGAAGGCACTGAGACACAAAGGGGACTGAAGAGGACCTGCAAAGACAACACACTTGCAGCTAGTGTAAATGCCAACCCGCATTTAGCTCAGTATCCGCCAGCATCACTTTGTGTGAATTTGCCGTCGCTCATCGAAAAGGCGCTGATCTGTTTGATTTGGGGGTCGCTGGTCAAAAGTGCAAATGATGAGATCGGTCAGTCAAAGAAACAGAGCTGCTCTGACAACACCTGGCTTGTGTTTCTTTTCCTCTGCTATCACTGAACCTCTTTTTCTTATAGCTTGATGTTAGCTTGTGGCTGTTCCCACCCCCCCGTTTATTGAGAGAAACCACAACACTGCGGCCACGTACACACACACACGTAATCTGCTGCAGGGCTCACACACCAGGAGGATGCGTCCTGCTAAATGTCACGCCTTTAAATTGATATGACGATGTCACTTGTGGTCAACAGCTGGGCTGGAGATAAAGTACATAGCTTCTTTCTTCTCCTATACCTCTTTGATCCAATAGCCTCTTCCTTTATGGTTCAATGACCTGAGGGTAATATAGTTTTACTCATTTTAGTTGCTCAAGGTGTATTGAATGTTTGCTGCAATGTGTCTCCACATGCAGGAGATTCTTTTTCTCACTGATATGAGCCACAGTTTCCCTCAATGCACTCTATCTGTATAACACAGTGCCCAGCCGTGGGATAAGGAAGTGAGCGGAAGACTTGGGTTTATTGGCTGTGGTGATTGCAGCTGGATGTGCCTCGCCGCATTAAGCTCAGTACCTCAGCCAGCATATAGCAGTAACCAGAAGCACAGAAGAAGCCTGGAAGCCAGTGCTGCAGTCTGCACGACACAACTGCATCAAATCACAGGCCGGCTATTTTCCCAGTAGCCTATCCAGAGGGATAGAGGGAGAAAAAGAAAAAGGAGACAATGAAACAGAGCCAAAGAGAGGCTCTGCATGGTGGAGTGTTTTCACGAAACACTGCCATGATTCATGTATCTCTCAGATAAAAAAAAGGCTCTACTTTAAATAAAATTTACTTTTGGTAGATTTTAAGTCTCAACTATGTGTCATTAGTGTCCTGCAGTGGTTGTAGTTTCACTTAAATGTGACATTTTTATGGTTAAACTTGGCTGTTGCACTGATCTTGTGCCAATGGCAATGCTTTGTAAAATGCCAAAGAATTGGAGTCAACTTGTATTTCTTAATCCTCGTCAAAAAATGTGCCCCCTGGACCTTGATAATTTGTACCAAAGATTAAAATAAGGCAGAGGCAGGCAAAAAGGCTCAGGAGAGAAATAGTTCTTTCTTAATAATGACACTCTTTCTTACCTTAATGCTTCCTAGAGGCTCATAAGGAAGGTGAGTAACATGGGAGTTGCTTTGCCGAAGAAAACCAACAGAAACTCTTCTTTATTCCCCATGCATCTCTACCAGTAGAGATCTCATTTTGTTCCCCTCCTGCATCTTAACCCAACCCCATAAGCGGTGGAGTCATTCCCTGCTAATGTTAACATTGCATCGGAGACTGACAGTAGTTGTGCATCCTTCCCACATTCCTGTAGTCGGAGTGCTGGAAAGATGACCCCGTATCCTGTTCGCTCATGGATACAGGAGCCAGAAACACCATCTCCTGTGGCAAGTCAGATTGCATGTCTTCATTGGCGAGATGGGGTGGCAAACCCTCCCCAGGAGATGTGTGCCCCAAGCTTGAGGTCATCATTGTTGGCGAGAAGGTCCTCGCTGAGGTCAACGTTCAGTGCCAGAGGTCGGGTGTAGATTGAAGCAGTTGGAGGGAGACCACTGGGGCTGTTCTGTCAGGAGCTTGAGCTGACATGTAACTATGCATTTGTGTGTATGTGTGTGTTTTTGAATTATCTGCAGGCAGCGCAGAGCGGCGGACACAAGACTCTTCTGTACGGACACGCCATCCTCCTTCGCCATTCCTTCAGCTCTATGGTAAGAGATTGCACACGATCAGCATCAATGTCACCATCACTAAAAAAAACAATTCAAACCGGATTATCACAGTAGCAGGATTTAACCACCATTAGCAAGTGTACGAGAGTCACATGAACAGCAGCATGTGAGAAAGGTCTTCAGCAGAGGAGTGTGTGTGTGTGTGTGACTGTCCTGTGTCTGTTGACCACAGTACCTGGCCTGTTTGAAGACATCAAGGTCACAGACTGATAAGCTGTCCTTTGATGTCGGCCTGCAGGAGGATTCAACAGGTAAAAGGAAACCTTTGGAGTGGTTTGCTTTCATCCACCTCTCTTTCATTCTTGCTGGCTCTGTCTCCCTTTGTCTGCCTCTGTTTTTGTTCCTCTGTCTGTGGTTCTTTCACTCCATCTATCTCTCTCTCTCTGCTGTCTTCAAGCCCCCTGTCTTTATCGCTCTCTCTCTGCACCTTATTTGTTCATGAGCGTGTTTTGTTTTTCCAGCATCTGAGTTGATATTCCCTGTTGAGCACTACAGACATACATTGTGGTTCTTCTGTCAGTGCTGATTACATCTCTGCTGCACATTTGATAGTCTTGTGGTATCCTGATACCTGGACCCACTTCTCATTTGCATTATTATTTCTTTCATACCACGCAGCAGATGAGCAGAAAGATTATCGCCATGGTGCATCCACATGTGTCCAAGTTCTCATTTCTGCCTACTCTCGCCTTATTGCATAATTAGTAATTACAGATGACATTTGGGCAGTGGCAATGTGGTGCTCTCAAAACTGTTAACTATATCAGTTTGTTTAAATTAAAATATGGAGACAGCATATATATGCATGTGTGTGTATTGCTGTAGGTGAGGCCTGTTGGTGGACGATCCACCCTGCCTCCAAACAGAGATCCGAAGGAGAGAAAGTGCGGATTGGTGATGACCTCATCCTCGTCAGCTTGTCCTCAGAGCGATACCTTGTAAGTTTATTGTTAGCCATTTGATCCTTGAAGCTGTAGCTAGTGTGTGTGTATATAGTGTATATATATATATATATATATGTGTCTGTGTGTGCATGATGTAAAGAACATCAACTCTGCTTCCCCTGATGTGACAAAATTTCAGATTATCCCAATCCAGTTATCACATACTGCGCTCTCCCCATGACCTCTCTCCCGCAGGAGGCTTAATGTTAAAAGCAACAACTTTTTCCTTCTGGATGACTGCAAGTCTGCTAACAATTACATTAATTTGATCTGCACTGGAAATGTCTGCTTTGGTGGATTAAGATTGAGCCTTCAAATGAGCCTCTCTCTGTTATCATCCTCGTCACATCCCCACATCCCACCGCCATTAATAATGATTATGTTCCTATTGCACTTCTGAACTGACCTTTTCAGCAATACGCTTCTTTTACTGTTAGACCTCCCTGCCCTCTAAGCTTAGCATCATAGCAGTGTGCTATGTTAACCCTGGGAAACATGTCCCCTGTGATCCATGAAGTTGATGACAGCAGCCAGGCGGTGTTTACCCCCCCCATGGCGGCAGGGGCACGGCCAGATGACCACTATCGCCTTACAGTCACCAATGTCAATCTGGTAGTCTGTCCCCGCTGTCGCCCACACAGTGGTATGTGGGGACAGCACCTAAGGGCTGCAGAAGGACTCTGGAGAGGGAGGATGATCAGCACACAGCTGCCACTCAGAAACCAGAAAATACATCCATACAAACACACACACACACACACACACACACACACACACACACACACACACACACACACACACACACACACACACACACACACACACACAAATGCACAGCATTACAGCCCCCCAGATGGTATAAATCCCCAAACTCTCAAGGCATCTGTCTGTCAGTTTTATGGTTCCCTCAGCACTCAATGATAAACTGGAGTTTTCTTCTGGATCAGTGATTACAGAGAGTTTCATACCTTAGCTGAACTCTGCCTGAAAAGTTTCATTTAGATATCTGAAATCCAGTGTCGATCTTTCTATAGAGCCCATATAACCCTTTCTATAGATTTGTTTTCTATTATCCTCTAAAATCTCCTCTAGAGATTTATTTACAAACAAAGATGTTTAATATAATCTTATTCTGATAGGTTTATTGTATTAAATCATTTTATTCTGTAGAACAGAAAAGTAGAACCATGCAGGGTAAATGTCTCAGCTAGTGAAGCTGCTGTTTCTCATAATAATAAAATGTTTCCACCTTTGCCCACTGACAGTGTTTGACAGTTCAGCCCTTGTACTGTCACTAGTATGGATGTACGCAAATAAGTAAATGCTGCTTGTAATCTTTCCTTCTTTCCTGCAGCACTTATCCATCTCCAATGGCAACATCCAGGTGGATGCTTCCTTCATGCAAACCCTGTGGAACGTCCATCCCATCTGCTCCGGTAGCAACATAGAAGAAGGTAGAGACTGCACACAAAACCACAGCCTCTATATTTTCTTCACAATTTTTTTCACAAATTTCCTCCATGATTCTATAGTATTTTTTCATATATATATATATCTGAGAGAGAGAGAGAGAGAGAGAATATAAGAATATAAAAATATAAGAAAGAAAGAAAAGATGAATGTAAATTACTAAATATATCTCAAGATGGCTGTAAGTTTCCACTAATTAGTCAAGGAAAGGCCCCCAAACTTTCAACACTTTTCTGTGTTACTGAGTTAAATGAATGTAGCTGTTTCATTTGTTTCATAAAAAGCATCTCATTTAACTGTTTTTGAAACATGGAGAATCTGATTATTTACATCATAAAAGTATAGAATTCTTTGGCTGTGACCATTCCTGGCATTAATGGAAAACTCCTTGTCATGTCAGAATAGCCAAAGTTTGCCATAATCGGATCTGCTTGGATTTCTTTATTGAGAACTTTAGAAAACCCCCTGAATGCAAAAGTGCTCCCTAAATGTAAAGCACACTTTTGTGATCTAGATAGTCCGTCTTTCCAGATTGCATCTCTGAGATGACAAGCATTTACAGTGGAAGCAAAAGCAGCAACTAAACAGGAAATATAATATCTAGAGTCACCATATCTAAATCGTCTGTCCTTTCTCCTCCAATAGGCTACCTGTTGGGTGGTCATGTGATGCGGCTGTTTCATGGACACGACGAGGTCGTGGCCATCCCAGGATCAGACCAGAGTGAAGAGCAGCAGAGGTGCGAAACACAGCAAGCGATGAACAAACTAGATTACACTGCAGCATTAGGGGTCACACTGTGGTGATGGCAAAGCAGTTATGTAGCACACGAGAAGCTAACTGACCTGTGAGTTACCTACGGTTCCTCAGCTCCCACCTCGCTTCATAAAAATACCCCTGACCAGCGTGGCACTCGGCTCTCCAGGGAGCCAAAATGGCTGCTGTGTTATTTTTGTCTGCAGTATAGCTGCTTGGTGCCAACACGGATAAGCTAGGCCGCAGAAAAATGGCACACTGGCCTTGAAGTGGGTCAAAACAGCAGGCAAAGCCCATTCACACTCAGCCAGGTGCCAGGAGATGTGTCTTCCTCCTGGGCACAAACACACATACACACACGGGGTCTATTTTTAGAACAGAGCATGGCAAATATGGGGCCGGGATAAGATATTAATTTCCAGTTTTGGCTTTCTCCTCGTGTTGTCCTTGAAATTCAACAGACAGAGCAAGCTTTTTAGAGGTCTTCAATTTTTCTGGGGCAGATCAAACACACTCCAAGCTGTCACTGGGGGGTGATGAGCGATTTCTTTTATCTTTGGACCCAGTCACCCATATCACTGATAGACAGTGTAGCTGTGGGTTATCAGGGCGCACATGTCTCTGTTGAAGGATGTGATGCTGTAGTCAGCAGAGTAAATACAACCCATGCTTCAGTGTGTGTGTGTGTGTGTGTATGTGTGTGTGTTTACATGTCGAACATCCTCCCAGTGAATATCAGTGTGACAAATGAGAGTAAAGAGGTGGTGTTCTTCTAAGCCAGGATGAATGACCTTGACAGCATCAGTGGTGGCTAGACATTTAAAGCATCCACAGACAGACCACCCACTCATGCTTCTCTGGCATCCCCCAGGATAGTCAACTATGAGACGGGTAAAGCCGGCGCCAAGGCCAGGTCCTTGTGGAGGCTGGAGCCGCTCCGAATCAGGTGGGTTGTGTTTCGCGTTATCTGTTATCTATTCTCTTCCTTCCTGTTTCTCACTACATATTTTACCTATTTTATTCTTTTTTTTTCATTTTCCATCATTCTCCTATTTTTCCATCCCACCTGTTTCTTTGTATCTGCTGTTTCCTCTTTCTATTTTTTTCTCTTTACACCCATTTGTCCTTTCCTCCCTCTCCCTATCTATGATTTAATGCTGCACTGTGGCCTCTCTGTCTCTTCATTCTTCAGTCTCCCTCCCTCTTCCTCTTTCCTTCTGTCCCTCTCCCTTTCTCTTTCAGGTCTTTGATCCTGGCTATTTTACAGCCTCACAGGGATGCAGCCTTTCCTTTTTCCATTTCACTTCTTGTCAAATATGATATTTGTCCCATCTACCGTGTTTTTGACCCTGGTTGTTTCGAATTTCCTGAACAGAAACAATGTGCATAATCAGAGAAATGTTTTCAGCTATTTGCTAATTATTCCACCGCATGGCACACTAGATAATTAACAGCTGGCAGCAATGTTTAGATCAACTAATTAGCAAATATTAGGCTTCCAGGGCTTATGAAAGGCAACTTTTTCTCCTTGCATGTTTGCATGTGTGCTTCATTTTGCTGTGTGGGTGTGACCTTGACAGCTGGAGTGGGAGCCACATCCGTTGGGGCCAGCCCTTCCGACTGCGGCACCTGACCACCGGTCACTACTTAGCCCTGACTGAGGATAGGGGGTTGGTGCTGCAGGACCGGGAGAGGTCCAACACCATCGCCACCGCCTTCTGCTTCAGAGCCTCTAAGGTTAGGACACACGTACACACACACACATACAAGGGCAGACGATGTACTCACCTGACTTCCCGTGGATCCTCAAGGTGACCTGTGTCACATGGGATCAACCACGCACTTCCTCATTAAACACCACTGGAAAGCATTTACAAAGGATCACCTCTAAACCTTTACAAATGAAATGCCCCCTCCCCTTGGACTGGAAAATCGCCATTTTTTCAAGGACAATGAAAATTACAAGACTTATTGGACCAGTGAAAGCTACGCCATAGAGGTTAATTTAGCTGAACTTGCAGGCTCTGACTGATGCGACCATTTAGCCTTATTCTGTGTAATGGAGTTTCTAGATATGGCCAGTGATTGTGAGCCAGTTACTGACCCTTCCAATGTGGATTTAAAGCATGTATTATAGAATGTAAGTGAAGGCATTCATCACTGAAGTCCTCATGTCGATTATGGGCTGCAGTTATATCTGATCCTAATAGCAAAAACAAATACAATCATCTCACTGCGATGGATAGAGCCATAAACAGCAGATGCAGATGACATTTGGTTGGTGGTTGATTAAGAACAAATCTGCATGCAGTATGTCTGAACGTGCACTTTTCATTATTGTGGTAGCGTGCTCATGCGTGTCACCCCGGCAGCTTTGACATGTTCATTTTCTTCTCCCCTGTGCAGGAGAAGCTGGAGCAGAGCCCCAAGCGGGACATCGAGGGCATGGGGGTGGCGGAGATTAAATACGGGGACTCGCTCTGCTTCATCATGCACGTGGCCACGGGACTCTGGCTCTCCTACCAGGCACCTGATGTCAAATCTGCCCGTCTGGGTCCCCTCAAGAGACGAGTGAGCGGAGACAAACACAAAGCACACACCGTCCTGTCTTCAGATGCAAAGCACATACAAAAACAAACAAAATTAATAAATGAATGAGATTCCTTGGAGCGGATAATTATTTTGAGGGCAATGAGTTGATTGAGTTAAGATGATTGTCTATTAGTTCGTATCTCTGCCTCGACTAAATATAAACCTTGTCCCTTGGCTACTACGGCTGAAGTGATAGAGGTGTGCGCATGATGATGTGCGTGACAATGTGTCCTCCATGTAAACACAGCCAGGTAGCCTGTAGTGTCAGCACCTGTGTTCCAGACATTGTGGCTCAGTGCTGGCTGAGGATGACTGGAGACTTTCTCTGCATTAAATGACTTCCTCTTTCTTTTTTGGTCCTTTTCCCCCTTTCCCATCATATCACATCGTCTCATGTTAACGTCTCACACTCTTTCTCTTCTTGCCCTCTCAAGGCGTGCCTACATTCTGAAGGTCACATGGATGACGGGTTGACCCTGCAGCGCTGTCAACACGAGGAGTCCCGCGCCGCACGTATCATCCGCAACACCACGTTACTCTTTAACCGATTCATCAGGTATGCTAAACATTGCGGTAACACTGATGTTCCTCACTGATGCACGCAGTGACGTGATCGCACAAATTGCCCAATTAAACCAAATTACAGTCCACATTTGTCTTGAGCCACTTTATTAGGGTAATCTGCTAAATGTCATGGTACAAGTTGCGTAAGCGCCACACTGATGTTGATAGAGCATAGTTAATAGAGATGATAAAACAAAGAGTCCCCAACTGCGCCGCATCACCAAATCACAGATGAAGCCTCAGACAAACCAGACATCTCAAAGCCCCACGGACTCTCACACAGTCCACACAATCGTGATGTAACGTCCCTCCAGATTGTGAACGCACCCAGTGGAGAGTTAAGCTCTGGGCCTGTGAGTTTTGACTGAGTGGGGTGCCAAAGCCCCAGACAGCTCACTCAGTGGTCCAGTCATGCGTTTACAAATGGCAAACATTGCAGCGGCATCACTGCTACGCACGGCCAGCTAGGAAAAAGGAAGCCATGAAGCACGTAAGTGGATGCTTCCAGTACCCTTATTTGTTATCACACGGCCGGCTCTCCCCTGGGTCGGTCTCTGGGGCACTCATGGCGGGAACATGTGAGAGTCTGTCAGACCCCCCCACCCCCGCTGCTGTGACACATGCGTACGACAGGAGCTATTTTTAGCAGTCCAGCGGAAATCAGCATTTCAGCATGGATGAACCTGTGGGCTAAACATTGTGTTAGTCATCATAGCCTCTCGTCAAGTCTGCTCAGCCTCCCAGCTAGAGTGTCTTTACCAGGAGGTTACTGCATTTGTGATGAATGGGAGTATTTTGAAAACTATACCTGGGGACAAACATCAGTGGGGACTGCTGTCATGTCTGAATGAGGGTTTTTTTGGTGTTAATGTTTCTGTGCTCCCTCTGCCTCCCCCTCCCAGAGACCTGGATTGTCTGGGAGTTAAGAATAGGGCACTGGTCACGCTGCCTGTTGAGGAGGTGCTCCAAACCCTCAATGACCTCATCGCCTATTTCCAGCTCCCTGACGTTGAGCTGGAGCATGAAGAGAGGCAGATCAAGCTGCGCTCGCTCAAGAACCGGCAGAACCTATTCAAACAGGAAGTGAGTTTCACCATGAAGGAAGACGTAGCAAACTAACAGTCCATGAAATATCAATTAATGACACCACAAACTTTTCTGCAATGCAGCAACATATTAACAACCCCCTAGAGTAAAGAGTCTGACTTGTGACTGAGGCAATTTTAATAAGTAACTGCACGCACGTATGAGCCGAGAGCAGCAGCAAACTTGCAAAAGACAAAGTATGTGAAAGGCTAAAGCGATTGATTCTTTGTGGTGTGTTTGAATGCCATCTTGTATTTGGAGGCATAGCATTTGAAGGCGTCAGCAGTTTTGGTGTTATAAGTTTTCCCGAGGCTGGCACGAGTGCACTGGAGCTCTCTGCTAAGCCTCTAGGACCTGAATTGCTTTCATCAATTACAAAATGTCAGCTGCATTACTGAGGAGGCCTATGATGTCAACTATCCCAACTCCCCTTAACTCTAACAGGCTGCAACAATGTGTAGCCTCAAGCCAACATACATGAGTGTGAATTAGCTAAATGGAATATATGTGCATTTTTGGTGGTTTCAATTTGTCACTGTACACAGCTGACTCATGATTTTTCCTGGCATTATAAATCATCTGCAATTTCCATTTTCTGATCACTATAGATATTTCTCTGTGTTATAAATCACCATGACACAAGCACCAAATGGGACAGGAGAGAGCCATAGGCCTGCGTTCAGGATGGTCAACTAATTGAACTCTGCAGAAAAAGAGTTCACCAAATGAAGTTGTCACGCTAACGAGAGCTTGTTATTAGTACGAGATGTATTTTAATGGGAATGTCAGTGTGTAAAATGCATGTATTTCATGTTTTTATTTTCGTGTGTATGTGTGTGGTTATATTATGTTCACGTGTTTGGATCACCACGCGTTTCTTAGGGAATGCTGACTCTGGTGTCCAACTGCATCGACCGTCTGAACGTCTACAACAGTGCCGCCCACTTCGGGGAGTGTGCCGGGTCAGAGGCCGGAGCAGCCTGGAAAGACATTCTCAACCTGCTGTATGAGCTGCTGGGTAAGAAGCTGGTCTACCACACACACACACACACACACACACACACACACACACACACACACACACACACACACACACACACACACACACACCTAAACTGATCAGCTACTGTAATCAATCACATATACAAGAGTCGTTGTTTGAAGATGAAGTAGCTGCGATTGTGGTGATGAAGAACTGTGCTGACCTGGTATTTAACCAGCCATTTACAGACGCCTCACAGTGGAGGACTGAATTCTGAGGTTGAATTCAGACAGCTTAACATATACACACAGACACACACGCACACACACACACACACACACCATAAATACCCCATCCCGACTTGGTGTCACGTGGTCCACTGCTTACAAAAGAGCTTTCCAGTTTATGTGATGTGCTTCCAAGGCATCAGCCCAACAAGATCAGTTGTCACACACCCACCCATACACACACACACACACACACAATTTGTGTCCCCTATCGGCCAGATGGCTCTTTATTCACTGAATGTCAATTCTCATCACTATGCTGTTTTCTGTTATGTTTACTTGTTATTGTTGTGCTCTTTGTGTTCCTATAGCACGATGTCATCAGCCCTACCTTTGCAAAATCACTTTAACCTCTTGCACTGCTAGCATATGCTCTGTCAGATATAGACGTATCTCACTAAAACGATCTGGCAGAGGAAAATATATATTTTTTGCTCTCCCTCTCTGTCTGAAAATCCTGCCATCTCCTGCTGCATCTGATGAATACAACGTTTGGCTGGAACATTTCCTTCACTCGTTGTGACATAAAAGATGCACTTGCGAGCAGAAAAATTGTGAGCCGGCGTGAATTTCTTCCTGTCATGGTTTGGAAATGTCACATTCTTAAGAAGAGAACATGGATAGCCCATATGTGAAGTGTATCTTTCACCCTGCCACGCTGACGCCCCTCTGCCCTCCAAGTGTGTCCTTCACACTCTTATTTACACTGATTTCACCTCCTGGCTTATATTAGTGTTCCAGCCACGTCTCTCTCTTCCCCCGTTCCCTCCTCCACACACCTGCTCCGGCGCAACGCTAAGTGGATTTGGGATGCCTCCCTCCTTTCTTCCCTGTCTGTCTGCGTTGGGTGACCCTGTCATTTTTTTCTAGGACATATGTGGGTGTGTTTGTCCGCATGTTTATGTCTTTTCTCTCCTTGTGTCATTCCCTCCCTCTATCTTAGGCATCTTCGAAATGAATATGTATAAAGGTGTCAAAGCAAAACCTCCCTCCTTCCTTGGCTGTGGCGCGCATATAAGGTGTCCACCTTTGGGTGACATTGTTTTACGCTGTTATGTATGAAGAAAGATTTGACAGTGCACTGAAGGGGCTCCATCACACCACTTTAAACAAAAACAGTCTTCTTTCCTATAAGATTTGACTCATGCACACTTTCACACTTGTGCCCTGCAGCGGCGTTAATTAGAGGGAACAGAAACAACTGCACCCAGTTCTCCAACAACTTGGACTGGCTGGTTAGCAAGCTGGAGAGACTGGAGTCTTCCTCAGGTATGCTCATTATCATTCTCACACATACTGAGCTTCCAGTGAAACAGCATTGTGAGAGATCTTGCATTTTCTTTGTCAAAGAGACATCACTAAACTATCCAGTTCCTTTAATAGCAATCCAGCACTCCTCAACAGGGATATGAGTCTTAAAGATGTAAAAAGATGAAAGTTATATAGGTACCTCTACTTTATAAATGTATGGTAAAGAATGTAGCAGCAGCACTGAGTGTTCCCTGTTCATCTATGCGGATTCGATGTCTCTTTGATAAGTGTCCTCTAGTGTGTCTTTCTCTTCTGCGGGTGTTAACTAATTGATGAATTTGCGGCTTTGCAGGCATCCTGGAAGTTCTGCACTGCATTTTAATTGAGAGCCCCGAGGCCCTCAACATCATCCAGAGAGGACACATTAAGTCCATCATATCACTGCTCTACAAGCACGGACGCAACCACAAGGTGAGCAGCAAGTAGTGCTGTGTTAATGTGGGGTGCTATCTCTGCTGTGATATACAATAATGACACTGGGCTTTACATTTTTGCATGTAATGTGGTTGAAGTACAAGAAGAATGTTGAATGAGCCCAAGTGGTAAATAAAGGTGAACACTTCGAGGTCTTGGTGAAATTTCTAATGGAATAATTTGACATTTTTACGTATTTGATGAGAAGATCTATACCATTCATATGTGTGTAAGGTAAATATGTAGCTGGAGCTGGTAAGTGGACTTTGTAGCTAATTTGGGCAGATCCAAACTAGCTATTTCCCACTGTTTCGGTTCTTTATGCTAAGCTAAGCTAATTGGCAACTGGCTCCAGGTTCATTTTTACCTATAGATGTGAGATGTGGTATCAGTCTTCACATTTAACTCTCTGCAAGAAAGCAAACAAGTGTTGTTGTTTTTTCAAAATGTCGAACTATTCTGTTAAGATGCATACTACTATCTACTACTACTATCACCAATAACTCGGATGTTGTCAGAAACCTTTAGTCAAACAAGAAAGCACACAACAACCACTGAAAGTGCCCATTTATCTTGCATCCAGTCATCTCCAGTTCTTTCCTCATTAGGCTCAACAAAGTGCTTCATTTCCATACCAGTTCCCTTTGGGCCTCTTTGTCACCTCTTCTTCTCTTTAGCTTCTAATTTATTGTGCTTACCTTCTACCAGCATACAAACTTCCGTCTTTGACAGAAGGCTCCTGGGGGTTTGGTTGCAGTGCGTCCCCATCATGAATCAATCAGTTTAACAGTGAAATGAGATCAAGAGCAGGCAATCGGCAGACCTGGGTCATAAATCAGCCTGAATGTATCATTTTGCTGTGGAAGCCGGAGAAAAGGGCCAATGATAAAGCATGGGTGCTCTGGCCTGTCACCCTTGGCTGAGCATGCCGGCCCATTTAATTCTACGGCTTTGTTTGTGTAACATCAAAGAGATATTATTGGACATGTTTTTGCCCCCAATAAGCATCTCTGAGTAATTATGCAGTGGTTGCATGAAAAGAGTCTGTCCCTAGAGCAGCAACTTGGACAGTGATTAGGTGACAAAGAGACAAAGATAATTAGTCATTTCTGGAAAGGTATGGATTCATATCCAGGGTTTAATAGGGGAAATGAGGTCAATATGTAATCAGTTATTTGGGAACTGTTGTGCTCTTCCTCTTGATACTGCTGCTTATTCACCCCCCCCCACCCCCCACCCCCGGTGCCTCCACTCTCTTTTAGATTCTGGATGTGCTCTGTTCACTGTGTGTGTGTAACGGCGTAGCTGTGAGAACCAATCAGAACCTAATCTGCGATCACTTGCTGCCCAAGAGGGATCTGCTGCTGCAAACGCAGCTGGTCAATGATGTCCAGAGGTAGGAAAGCCATCCACGCATCACGCCTCCTTTCAACATCATAAAACATTTTAACATTTTAAAAAAGGCAGTGGTTAACAGTAAAGAACTAAGGTCTCATTTGTTGCCAAGTGACTAGTCTGTGATTGGTGTAGAGGACTGGGTTGCACCAGCTATTCCTAAATCCATCCAGTCCAAGTTTGTGTGTAAAGTACTTCTACAGTTCCAAGGGAAAGAAAGGGACTGAAGCACACACTGAAGCATTGATTTGATGTATTTTATTGTGCAAACAGACTAACATTTCAACACTACTGTGTCAAAACGGACAAAGACATAAGGCAAACACATATATAGTCAGCCTTGAACAGGTGTGTACAATTCTCATTGGATAATTGGTTGAACAGGATTTCAAATCTATTGGATAATGGATCCAAGGGTGGGAGTTGCCATAGTCAATGTCCAATTACCACAACCTCATGTACTACCATCACATCATAAACAAAAGAATACAGATATAGCTTAAAGTTTTAAAGAGAAAGTAAACTACTGCATCCATTAAGTGTAAGGAATGAAAGGGAAACATGACAAATTCAGTTCTTCATCTGGGCCAAAAGGCTCCACTTGTGATTTACTAAATTGGATTGCATCATTAAAACTTAAGGAATATCTTAGTCAGCAAAGACTTTTAAAATAGCAATAAAGCAATAAAAACAGGAAGTCACTGTAGCATCACAAGTTGTAACATAACTTAAAATATAAGTTTAAGGGGTTGATTGATATATATTGTCATATATATTCCTATTCCTAATATATTAGGGATGTAGGTATGACCTTGTTTTATTTGTATATGCATAGATATAAAAGATATGTGTGTTTCAGAGTTAGCAGTATTCATGCAGTTTAGAATGAGTGGAAAATAACATAACGTTTGGTAATGTGAGGTGTAATGTGTTATTCTTATATTAGCAAGCTAACGTTAGCTTTGTCAGCTGGTTCAGTTACCTACACAACATTTAAACCTGGTAGTTACTGAGTAAATATTTAGTAACATCTCATTTCTATGAAAGAACTAGTTTGTGTGGTGCAACTCATTTTAATTTAGTGACACGTAAATCTCTACTTAAACACTCATGTTACAAGTTTGAACTTCTGTACATGGTACACATATAAAACTGCATGTCGAGTATAGACCGTGTACACTTAACAACACATTGGACTGTGGATGCTCAATGTACACTCAACCATGACTTGATGGTTTGGACAGTGAAACACTGTATACTGAGATTATACTTGACCTTTAAATCTCCTATTATCTCATATTATCCTTCAGCTTGTAGTGTTTGTACTCTGAAAAGAAGCATTTTGGTGAGGGTGAGATCATTTTAACTCAAATATCATCTCACAAATCTTCTTTGGATCATTTTCTTGACACTAGTGAAGTGTTGCGCTTTGATCTGCCTTGTTTCAAGATATCAACACTTTTTAGGAACTTCCTGAAACAAATACATTAGAAGCAAATTTAATTATCTTGTCCTAAAGGCAGACTTTTTCTTTAGTCTTGAGAGAAAAATATAACATATTACAAATGAATATGAGAATATCTGAGAATATCTCACTTCCTCTGAGGGGACGGCTAATGATTTCATGTTTCACTTCATTGCCAGTATGAGACCGAACATCTTCCTGGGGGTGAGTGAGGGCTCAGCTCAGTATAAGAAGTGGTACTATGAGCTGATGATTGACCAGGTGGACCACTTTGTGACCAGCGAGCCCTCCCACCTGAGGGTGGGCTGGGCCAACACTAAAGGCTACGCTCCCTACCCTGGAGGAGGAGAGGGATGGGGAGGCAATGGAGTCGGAGATGACCTCTACTCGTTTGGTTTTGATGGACTCCACCTCTGGTCAGGTCAGTGGGAGGAAGAAAACTCCATGTTTGTGTGTGTAGCTCGCCTCATATCATAATAAGCTAATGTATTAAAGATGAGCGCTAACCCTGGGCTACAGCCAGGTCGTGTCTAGACAGAATCAGTACCCTGCAGGGACGATCTCCTTGCCCAGAGTGTGTGTAACTGTGTGTATCTGGGTGTACAAATTTGCATGTTCAATCCTGTGTGTGTGTGTGTGTGTGTGTGTGAGAGAGAGAGAGAGAGAGAGAGAGAGAGAGACGTGATCTGTGCCAGCATCACTCACTGCGTCATATTTCACATAACTGCGTGTGTGTGTGTGTCCTGAACAGGTCGTATCCCGCGGGCGGTTGCGTCCATGAACCAGCACATCCTGACCTCAGAGGATGTGGTGAGCTGTTGTCTGGACCTGGGAGCTCCCAGCATCTCCTTCAGGATCAACGGACAGCCTGTTCAGGGCATGTTTGAAAATTTCAACACAGACGGGCTCTTCTTCCCTGTCGTCAGCTTCTCTGCAGGGGTCAAGTGAGTGCTTATTTGTGTTTCCTGTGTGTTGTCTGAGGCAGACAGACTCCCTGAAATTCCTCGATGATGAATGAGCTACACAGAAGCATATATATATATATATATATACCTCACACCTACACTCACACAAACACTGCCTGCATGAAATCCACCTACTCACTCTGGTCCAAAATCATTAATCCTCAAGGCCTTGAGATTGGACACAGGTAAAATAGACTGGCTTCATATTCTGCTCTGTTGCCATGGCGACCACAGATTGTGTGACTGACAAGACTTTAAAATGAAATTTCAAGCTCCAGCAGTTTTTTCATGATTCTATGATTGACTTTGTAGAGCAAAGCAGCATTTTGCATTAACAGCTTTTACTCTTTGAAGCCCAGCGATAGTTGACACCTAGAGGCCAGCCTGATTTTATTTGGTCATGTGAGCTATTTGAAACGTGAATTCAATCCTTATTGCCTATTGAAAATGAATTCTCAAAAAGTAAAACCATGCCTGACGGTGTATGAGCAGTGGAAAGGGAATTGAGAGTCGCATGTGATGTGATGTAACCATGTATAATGTTTCACCGTTCACTGTCTTAGTTTGCAAATTAACATTAACACAAAGTACAGCTGAGGCTGATGGGAATGACATTAGTTTTGTTGTTGAGACATTTCCATAAAAAACAAAAATGTCAACCTCATCGTGGCGGTAGAGGAAAAGTCAGGGGATCACCAAAGTCATTAGGCTTCATCCTACTTGCGTAGTTTGAACAGAAAGAAAAAGGACAACAGTTGTGCATTATTTTCCCATCTTTGGTATCACTTCATGTCCTCTCCACTACAAACTTTGCCACATTTAACAGCCTTACTGTTTTTTTTACGGTTCAAATGACTTATTAGAAGTTTATCAAAGTATGTATTACTCACCTCGTGTAGCCACAGCTTTGATTTCTCCTCAACAGCAGTCTCTAAGCTCTCTCCAAGGAGAGGTTTGGGGACAACAGTAACCACAGGTCCAGAGGTGGGAGTTGGTGCTCAAGTGTCATTCTGCTCTGTCCTTTTCTTCTTATTTTTGTATTTCCAATTCCCCTGTACTCCACTGTTGGCTTGGGGAGTGTGTAGACAACCATCTTCTTCCTACAATACCGATGGTGTTGCCAGATGCTTCTTTTCACAACTCAAGAGTTAAAATCGTTATTTATTTTATGCTATCATAACATTAATTGTAAGTGATCTAAAAATCCACAAAGCCAAATCAGACTATCGAGTTACAAGTCTGCCAGCAGCCAGCTTGTATTTCATTTCATTTCTTACTGTTCATGATTTGCAGAGTTAGCGTTCAGCATTTCATATGAAAGTGCCACCTTATAACCACTCTTGTGTGGGTTATGACACCTCAGAGCTTGTACTTGAATCTGACCCACTGAACAGGGGGAACATCTCCACGGATTTAAACGTGCCAGAAAATGACAGCCTCACATCTTTCTCTACTCAATAATTGAGAGCTGCAGTCAGAATGGGCTTTGTTGCGTCACCACTACGACTTGAGTAGCTATTCTGGGCAGCCTCAGGAGAGCTCCTTCACAGTGATGGCCTGAGATGGGGTTTTTTTCTAAGTCTCAGAGCTAAACTTGTCCCTGTTAGAGCAGAGGCTGGAACTGATTGAAGATTTTCTTTCCACTGGCTGCTTCTTTAATGAATAGCTGTCAGATTATCAGTTATTATTAAATATATAATTTATATTTACACACACTTTTTCCCCCATTAATGAACTTTTTTCTCCTACATTTTTAGTTTGTAGAATAATAAAATAAGCCAACAGATGACCAACATTTTATCTCGTTAGGGTGCGTTTCCTGTTGGGCGGTCGACATGGTGACTTCAAGTTCCTGCCTCCGTCAAGTTACGTTCCGTGTTATGAAGCCCTGCTGCCGAAAGAGAAGATGAAGGTGGAGCCGGTGAAAGAGTACAAGAGGGATGTGGATGGAGTCCGCGATCTGCTGGGCACCCCGCAGTTCATGTCGCAGGCCTCCTTCATCCCCACACCTGTTGAAACCAGCCAGGTACACCAACAGGAGAAGAGTAGAGAGCTGATTCCTAAGACAAACGTGTTAATAACCCTCTCACTGTTTAACTTCTTATGCCTGCTTCCTCAGATTATTATGCCGCCTCATTTAGAGAAGGTTCGGGACAAGCTAGCTGAGAACATCCACGAACTGTGGGGCATGAATAAAATAGAGCTTGGCTGGTCATACGGCAAGGTGAGGAGTATGCAGATTTTTCCTTTCCTCATATAATACTTGTACAACACAATCATCACTCTGGATCAAAAGATTAAAAAAAAAGCATAATCCATACATTTTGCCATGTTTGTGGAGAAAATAAACATCACAATTACACATGTTCTTAACAGATTTGAGTTTAAGACTCAGCTTGAAATGCATTAGTTGTTAGCAGAACTGAATCATCAGAAGCCTGTACGTCATCTTGCTTTCTCTTTTATAATTTGCGGTTCACACCAAAAAGAGGGTAAGTGGAAAGAACACTGTCATTTTCCATGTTCGATGCTTTTCATACCATTCATTTAGATGCTTCATTCCAGTTTGTTTGTAGATAGCAGAGTCATTGTGTCTGTGTTTTAGTGTAAGTCATGAATTACAAAGTATTGTTTCACCAAAGGGCAGAACAGGGTGTTTTGGCAATTTCAGCGCAGCAATAAACCAAGAGGGACAGCCTGTATTTTAATTGTCTGCATTTAGTTTCTGCTATTTTATTGATTCTCTGAAGACATAATCTGTCATCCAAATGTAAACCTAAGGGTCGGTTTTTTTGCTGCAGTTTGACATTTTGGGAAAAACGCTTGTTTGTTATCTTGCTGAAAGTTATATGAGAATATCAGTAACACTGTCTTAGCTTAGCTTAGCTTAGCATAGCATAAAGACTTGGCCTGGCTCTGTTCAAAGTCCAAACATACAGTCAGACTCCAGACTTTGATTACAGATTAAACAAACAATGTGTTCATTAGTGAGCTTTAGAGCCGTTGGAAGGAGAGCCAGGCTAGCTGTTTCCCCCTGCTTGCAGTCTTTATGCTAAGCTAACCATCTTCTGATTCTATCTTCATGCTTAATGGGCAGATCTTTCGATTATAGAGTGAATAAGTGTATTTCCCAAAATATCCAATTGTTCCTTCAGAGTTCGTTTATATCCTTAGTATTAGTTAACATAGGAGTAGAACACCTACCGTAGAATATATTGTACAAGATCAGTTCACCAAAATTCTTCAATTACATATGTCATTATACCAGCAATTTATAAAACATCAATAATTTGCCTTTTTTTCTGCAAAAGACCTGGTTCTGGTTTATTGTACATTAGCTAAAGGCCAACGCCAAAGTGACCTGTTTTGCCCTTAAAGGAACAGATGACAACACAAACAACAATGTGGAACACAGCTCTTATGTCTATAATACAAACATACATCAGAATACAAACATACAAACAGAATCTTTGATTTAGCATGAAGATATCTGTAAAGTGTGAGACCTGTTTAATAAATTAAAATCTGAACTTTAATTTTTATTGTTTAGTTTTTCTTACTTAAGCTCAGGGGGGTCAGAAGCTAAAACAATGTGTCAAATAGTGGTAAAACATGTTGAGAGAAAGTTAAAGTGCACATCAGATCAGATGTATTTTGAATGTGGTTACACTGCAGCTCGTTCTGTGCTCTGTAGTTGTCATTCATTGTGATTACAGCAGCGTTCACAGAAGATGCCCTACAGCAGATGAATAAGCAAAGTATTGTTTGGTATTTAGCCCTGGTTGCAAAAAAAGTACCATTTTCATTTGTTGTTTGTTACACAAATGTAATTCTGTAAGAGGAAGAGCTGCCAGAGAAGAGATTTCCCGTAGAGTTCTTGTACTATTCACAAAAGAGCTGGCTGGTGTTCATTGGACCCACACACACAGCTGCATATCTGTACACAGCCCTGCATGTTTTCTTGGTAAACATCAGCCATCGCCATGCCGCCTCCTCTGAGCAGCATTGCCAAAGGGATTATTTGGCATAAGGTGCAGCCTCGAGAGAGGCCTTACACCTCTTACTTGGTATTCCTGTCGTACACCTTTCTATCTCCCCCAAGAAAACATGCTCCCTTCTTCCTCTTTCATAACATGCTCACTAGAGTAGACTGTCTTATCACTGCCACCAGTAGCAGCCTGTATTTAAACCACATCCCCCTCTCCTTTGTTGGTTCACAATGACACTGACTTACAAGGCTGTGTATTTCATATGCATATAATTAGTAAACTTTCCCACATGATGTACATGCATATAGAGTTACTGTGGACCAAAGTTGCAGGCAGCAAAGGGAAGTTGAAATATTATTTCTGTGGCTGTTCTTTTTCTCGCAGATAAGGGATGATAATAAGCGGCAGCACCCGTGTCTGGTGGATTTCTCCAAGCTGCCAGAAACTGAAAAGAACTACAATCTGCAGATGTCAACAGAGACTCTGAAGTATGTTGAGATTATGGATTGATTTTCTCCACGGTACTCTTGTTTTCAAAGAGAAGAAGAAAGAGAGTATGGGATGGAGTCAATGAGAGAAACAGCTTCATTACAAACAAAAAAATGATAAGAGATTTTTTTTGTTCTTAACATGTTTATGAGCATTAATTAGGAGCATCACATACACGACTGGAGGTAGATATAAACCCTGGTCAAGACTAGTTCTATCAGCCAACTTGCATGGAATATATTATTATGTCAGTGTATAAATATCTAATAAGTACAGTGTTCATGTTTGGAGTCCGCACTCTGAACAGCAGCAGCAGCGACAGCATAGCTTTCACGTGGAGCTTAAATACAGCGCCAAGATTAAAAGGGTGTGTTTGATATATGTTGCTGTGAGAGGAGTATGGCATGTGAGTGTAGCGGCAGACTTAAGTTAGCTGAACTAGCTTGCAGGCTTTGCTTCATTTTAGACTTACTGTTTTATTTACACAGTAGAACAGTAGGCATTAACACGTGTAGCCACTGTTCGGATGATACAGTAATATTGGTATATTTTCAATCTGATGGTATACTAATTACTAACATGTAGTTGTGGATCTTACAGTGCATTTGTTTGCGAAATGCATCAGAGGAAATTGCAAATGCCCATGTCCAAAATTATAAGCATTTACACTTAATTTCCATGTCTGTTTGGCCATGCATTAAACTCTTTATAACTGCATTTAGTAGCAGGACAAACAATACTGTACACTGAATGCTGTTTTCACCATAAGTAACCAGTCATGGTAAGATATCCATTAACCGAATAGAAGATTATTTTAATTTGTATCATTTTACCTCTCAAAACCAGATGAAATTTTGCAGTTTGCCCATTGCTGAACTGTTGGCATAAGCAAATGTTACACCAGTTCCGTTCCCCCTCTGTGAGTATATATCACTCAATATCTTGTTTCCACAGAAATCTATAAATTCAATTAAAGCCTCAATTTGAGTTTAATGTATAGCCTGATCTCTGCCCAACTACCAGAGTCCAGTTCAGAGTCACCTACAATCTAAATGAAGGAGTACAAACACAGAAAGGATTAAAATAAATAGTCTCTAAGAGAACAATAAATGAACATATGCCTGTGATCTGATATGACCCTCACTTGAGGGTTAGGAAATTTCCATTTCTAGTGTTGCTCAACCAAACAAGTCCTGCTGGTCCTTTTCCACTCGTCAGTGCTGGTTCTGCTCATAAAGGTCCCAGTGAGACTTATTAAAAGTGCTTTACATAAATGCTCTTGAAACGCCACAGGAGAACGTCGAGGTTTGTTGTGATTAATCTTGATCTGTGGCAGTGACACTGGTGGCTTTCTGAGTGACATCAAACTCATTTTAACTGTCACTTTGTCCTCTCACAAGGTGTGAAGAAATTTTGTCAAAAGCACTTCACACCCAGTGCATTCCTCTGGGTATCCTTTGGCCTTTTTCTCCTGACAGATGAGGACATGCACAATTGAACCCATTACTGCTCCATGTGAACACTCTCCACCCCTCTATTGCTGTTGGATCTACATGTACTGTCGAATCAGAACTAACATCAAGGTGTGGATTAAACACAATCTGCAGACAAGCTTTATTCGTTCACTCACTTTATGTTGTTTTTTCCCCCACAGGACTCTGCTGGCATTGGGCTGTCGTGTAGTTCAGGTCAATCCAAATGCTGAGGGCAGCCTCAAAAAGATCAAACTCCCTAAAAAGTAAGTGTGCATGCTTATATTTACTATCTAGTATCTCTTCAGTTGAAACATATAATTTCCTGAAGCCTTTCTATAATAAGAGCAAAGACTAAATGGTAAATCAAAAGGTGTAAGGTGTAAACCCAGTGTAAGATCAGCAGAAAATGTCCAGCAACATGAGGAAAAAGGATATTTAGTGTTACTGCATGTACTGCTATAAAGATTTATCAGGCTATAAATGTGGGTAAACTAGTCCTGGTGGATTTACACGTTATTACTTCCATAACTGAGGGAAAATGCGTTTTTTTTAATTTATTATTATCTCTTTTCCTGTAGCTACATGATGTCCAATGGTTATAAGCCGTCTCCTCTGGACCTGTCTGACATCAAACTGACTCCAGGTCAGGAGCTGCTGGTGGACAAACTGGCAGAGAACGCACACAATGTGTGGGCCAAGGACCGCATCAAACAGGGATGGACCTATGGCATTCAGCAGGTACACTGGATACATTCATGTGCAGTTTGCTGGGACCAAAACAAACTATCATTTTATATCTCACCTTAAAAAGCACCCAAGATGCTTTTTAAGGTTTAAGCTTTAATTTCAAATCCAATTAAGGAAACAACCCTATTTTCTTATTATATAAAGAAAAAGAGGCACGTTTTTATTCTTTCTCTCTGCTTCCAGCTTTACTGCTGTATTTTTTATGTGCTCAGGTTCTCCTTCATGGTTCATTAATTCACCTCCCATACAGTCTATACCTTACAAGTGCACATGTCAGACGGTTTGTTTGGTCTGACATTTCCCAGCTATATGTCATTATTCAATACACAGCAAGATGTTCTGCAGTAAAGGGCAACAAGACACAGAACATATTGTGCAGAACACACTCAATACATAATGTCTCCTCTCGTCTGTTGGACGAACAAGTGCTAAACTGTTAATCAGGCTTTTGGTGTATTTTGGTACTGTTGCCATGAAATAAATGGATAAAACACACAAATTTCCACTGCTATTTTCTCCCATGATGTGTCGCCTCCCACATGTTTCACTGCAATATGAAATTAATCTTGTAAAGACCTGACAGGTTTCTGATGATATTGTTTCTGTGGTCATAGTGTGGTTGTTTTTTAAGATATTTTTTTGGGGGGGTATTTTTTTTCACCTTTATTGGACAGAGTGAGAGTGAAGAGGCAGATAGGAAATTAGCCATATTTTGCTAATAATGTGGAAAAAGAGGCTTTCTGTATGAATTTTAGAAGACACTTAATGTTAGTGTAAACTGGCCATTTGTCCTAGCTCTGCCATTTTAACCAGTATTAGCAACTAAAGTTACACCTACATGTCAGTTTGCACAATTACGCATTGTATCTATGTGAAAAACATTTTAAAGGCATTGTACACACATAATAGTATATGTGAACTTTCTATTTGACCTTTTAATAGGTAATTAAACTTACCTGAACTACATTACCTTGGTGAAACACTGGAAAGCGGATGTTTGGTCATATTCTCTGCACAGTTTGTAGATCAAGGGTCGTTGGTGATAACATAAGACCAGGTAACTAACCAGCGCTTTGGAAAAATGCCACAAGGTTTTCAATTAAGCCCTTTAGCGATATCAGGGAAAGCTGTTACAAACAGTCGGTGATCTGCATAACCAGCACAAGATTTCAAATTAAGCTCCACAAATCTGCTTAAGTGGAATAATATGATACTTCCATGGTTGCGCCTCGACTCCCAGTGAGAGTACTGCTATGGGAAATGACACAGGAAAGATAGAGGAAGTGATGGGCAGCAGTGGCCCAATGGCAATAAATGAGCAATTAACTTCTCAATTACAGAGATTGACAGCACAGTTGTAACAAACACAACAGTTGTAGGACTGAGCTGGCTCCCTTGAGCCGGCTTCCAGGGATGGCTGGAAATGTG
The DNA here is from genome assembly GCA_005408345.1 of Macquaria australasica. NCBI lineage: Eukaryota > Metazoa > Chordata > Actinopteri > Centrarchiformes > Percichthyidae > Macquaria > Macquaria australasica. The sequence continues at coordinate 213,686 of SEMN01000579.1, read as the reverse complement.
TTTACTACAAATGAGTGCATAACATTTTCTCTGACTGCTTCTTCTTCCTGCAGGATCTGAAGAGTAAGCGCAACCCTCGCCTGGTTCCCTATGTCCTGCTGGATGAGCGCACCAAGAAGTCGAACAGGGACAGCCTGCGGGAGGCTATCCGCACCCTGATTGGCTATGGATACAACATTGAGCCCTCGGACCAGGAAGGCGGTGAGTTTGACTCATGCACAGACGTTCAAATTATACTGCACAAGATAAAATGCTCGTTACAAAGAACGGGGGAAATGTTATGACAAGTTTTCATTTTCCAGTCCAGATAAAGAATTCTGCCTCCCACCCCCTTTCGGTCTTCAGTGAAAAGAATAGGGGTGTGAAATGATGGCCTTTAACCTCATCCAATGACTGTTTTTGCAATTAATGGTTCCATTATTGATTTCCTTATTTGTTGGAGGGGATTCTGGTGGTTTTGAAGCAGCAGTCTACACCCTGACACTGTGACTGTCCCTTCCGCCCTGTAGGACAAGTGGTTGAGCGGCTCAGCGTTGACAAGGTCCGCTTCTTCAGAGTAGAGAGGACGTACGCGGTAAAGACCGGGAAGTGGTACTTTGAATTTGAGGCTGTGACGGGAGGAGACATGAGAGTGGGCTGGGCCAGACCTGGATGTAAGCCAGATGTGGAGCTTGGCACAGATGAGCTCGCTTTTGTCTTCGATGGATACAGGGTAAGCTGTCAAATCAATCTCTAAATATTTATTCACATTGTGCGGTGGAATTCATGTTGATTACGCCACAGAGGAAGATCTCATCAAGTCAGTAAGATTCAATGCTACGTGTAATTTTCTTTATAGTACTGTACTGACATGCCCTTTTCCTTTATTTAAATACTTAATACTTGAAGTTCTTTAAACAGATGAGTTAAATTGCCTTACTCCATTAGAAATTTTAACTAATTTCAAGCAAGATATTTGGTGTAAGAAGAAATGACTTAAGCTGGACATTTTTCTTATACTCTGCTCCTGAGTGCTTGATTTTATGCTTGTACATATACTGTATAGGGTCACTGTCTGAACATGGGCAGCCGTTTGTTCGGGCGGTGCTGGCACACTGGGGACGTGGTGGGCTGTATGATCAACATGGAGGACAAGTCCATGATCTTCACCCTTAACGGAGAGATCCTCATCACCACCAAGGGCTCCGAACTCTGCTTCACTGACTTTGAAACCGAGGATGGTGAGAAAGTGTGCGCATGTAAATGTGGACATGATGTGTGTGGTAACTGAGCCAGTTATATAGAGGCTTAAGGTCAGGGAGCGCCAGGCTGATAAGGTGATTGTAGAAATAGTTGGTCATCTTTTAATAATGCCTTCACATGCAGTGCAAATAGCATTAACCTAGAATGACCATGCTGGGGATATAAGTGAAAAATAAGTGGCTCCCTATAACGAAATCACCCTTATTTAATGTGACACTTGTAAATTGCCTTTTTAAAAAGAGCTGGATTGATTTTCCCTCCCCTCCTGCTGTGTGTGTTCTTAGAGGCTTTTTATTCTCTCTGCTTCCCTCTGCTTCTCTCCTCCACTTCCTCCGGCTGTCCTTCAGGGTTTATTCCAGTCTGCAGCCTCGGTCTGGCTCAGGTGGGCCGTATGAATCTGGGGAAAGATGCTAGCACCTTCAAGTACTACACCATGTGCGGCCTTCAGGAAGGATTTGAACCCTTTGCCGTCAACATGAACCGAGAGGTCACCATGTGGTTCAGCAAGCGTCTGCCCACTTTTGTCAATGTGCCAAAGGACCACAACCACATCGCAGTAAGAACAAAAGCAGGGAAATATTTATTGGTTAAAAAGAAAAATCACAAAATTGGTCATTGGATGACTTTCTTCCTGTTTGCAGGTAACCAGGATTGACGGCACCGTTGACAGCCCCCCATGTCTTAAAGTCACCCACAAGACATTTGGCACCCAGAACAGTAACGCTGACATGGTGTTTTGCCGTCTCAGCATGCCTGTAGAGTTCCACTCCATCTTCAAAACCAGTCCTGTAGTAGACATGAACGGAGTCCACGAAGAAGACACCCTTAAAGTCAAACACAGGTATTCAATTCAATTCAATTCAGTTTTATTTATATAGCGCCATATCATAACAAAGTTGTCTCAGGGCACTTTTTCGAATAGAGCAGGTCTAGACCGACTCTTTATATTTACAGAGACCCAACAGGTACTCACCTCCTCAAAATCATCAGTTTATGCCACACTGCAAGCAGCTCCTTCCAGAGCATTATACCTACCATGTTTATTTGCTGATCTGCTTTTAGATTATTGACAATCATGACATCAAGCGGACCCTTCAAGTTCACTTTCAGTTAGAATGCAAATATTTGAAGTAATGGTGATGTGGTTAAAGATTCATCAGACATCTTATAATGGTTTGAACATTACTCAGCCAATCAGAACTGAAGACTATAACTGCATAAATATCCATCAACTGCTTTGTTTTCTGATAGATATCCATTGAGATCCGTGAGGCACAGTGATGAAAGTAGACGAGTGGACTACAGCAGCATCACTACGGTATTTCATTTTTTTTTAATGGAGTACCATTTGGTTGCACCATCTGCAGCGTTGGCTAACTTTCGCGTGTGTCATTACAGTATTACCACTCGGTAAGGGTCTTTGCCGGTCAGGACCCTGCCGGCGTGTGGGTTGGATGGGTTACCCCCGACTACCATTACTATAGCAACAACTTCAACCTCACTAAAAACCGAACAGTCACCGTAACCCTGGGTGACGAGCGAGGGCGAGTCCATGAGAGGTGAGACCATTTTTAGGGAAACAGTCAATGGCTACACACGTCCTCATGGATTCTTTCAGTAACACTTTACTTTAAGTTTTACTTTTTTTAGTATTTATAAGCAATATTTAAACATTTAATCAATTTTATAACACACTATAATATAATTGTAAGCACATTAACGTGTTTATTCATATATTTCAACAACTACAACTTCTATGGGCATAGGTGGAGGCAATGAATTACACTATTATAAAACCCAGTTGTGAGATAAAATATATCTTCATGGGAGAAGTTATAACTGTTGATAAGTACTGTAAATTAAAAACACGTTTTATATTTGCTTATAACTCTATTATAGTGTGTTATAAACATTTATCAAATGTTTATATACTGCTTATAAATACTAGATGGGGGACTTTTTTCAACCAAAGTATATGTCAAGACAAGATGAATGACTGATATTTGCACTCTAACAGTGTGAGGAGGAGTAACTGCTACATGGTGTGGGGCGGTGATGTGACCAACGCTGCTCACGCCACGAGTCGCAGCAACGTGGACCTGGAGATTGGCTGTCTGATAGACCTGTCCACCGGCCTGGTGACATTCACCGTCAATGGCAAGGAGATATCCACATCCTACCAGGTACTGAACACACATGTTGTATAACCTAAAGCAATAAACCAGACAAAATCAGACTATTTCTGAAAAAAACTTTGTAAGATCTTGAATTTATTTTGGGGTGTTTTCAAAAACTTTGTAAGGGCCTGCAGAATATGCAAGGTTGCTTGTGATTTTGCCTGTTCACCATTCATTTGTATCTTCTGTCATCTATTCATTAATGCATCCATCCACCTGTAAGTCACAATCACTACCTGTCTTACTGTCCATCCACTCTTCTGTCCATCAGTCTACAGTTTATCCTGTTGACTTTGGGAGTAACTCGTCTTCTGTCTTTGCATATTTTCCTAACAGATCAGTGACGTCTGTTTTGTTGAATTTCAGACTTAGAATTTGCCTGTTCAGAGAGCTAAATCTTAAAGAACCATTCGAAGGGTATAATCTTCTTATGCTCTCCCTCACTGAAACTCTGTGAGGCTTCACCCGGCACTGAGTCATCCCGCCAGCCGACACCCTCGAATGATCATGCACGCGCGCACTAAGTAGTGGAGTTTCATGATGCATAATTAAGCTGCTTTTCCGCAAGTCATGCTCTCTTGCCGCTTCTCAAGCTTTTAATGTATACTTCCTGTTTGGACCTGTTATTAACTTGCTGCTCCTCTCTCTGCTCCAGGTGGAACCAAACACCAAGCTTTTTCCTGCCGTGTTTGTGCGACCCACCAGCCCTAACCTCTTCCAGTTCGAGCTGGCTAAAATAAAGGTAGAGGCCCTTATTTGTTCCATTACAACAGCCTTGTTGCATGCATGATGTCTACAATACCATAACAATGTGCAAGAAAGAAGCCAAAATCCTACAAACGCACACAGCATTGGTCCAGGAAATGCAATTTTTACTGCTCACAGTATGCTCCTTATCATTTTAACCTCATTCTACCTCACACTGTGTTCAGAGAAGCACACACACAGCTACACACCCTCCATCTAGGTCCACTAGGCTAATATTTTAGCATGCTAATGTCTGCACCAAAGATACAGAGAGCTTCACCAACAAGATGGGTAACTGTGTCAGTTGTTTGGAGGGAAAAAAAAGAGAAGATTGTATGACTAAGCAAGAAAGGTAGCACTGACACAATAAACATGACAAATAACTCTCAGACAGATTGTGACTGTCTTCTTCTTTAGAAAAATGACAGCGCCATTTGTTCAAGCAGTTCAGAATTACTTTCTTTTCCAGAGCAGGAAGTAGTGTGTCTTTTTTTTAAAGAAGAGTGTGGACGTGGTGGCGCATTAGTGTACAAAGCCTTTTAACTGTTTGTTTGGCATTGAAAAATAGTAATATTCCTTTAATCACTCCATCCATGTTTGTTTGCCCTCTCCAGAACGCCATGCCTCTGTCGTCAGCCATCTTTAAGAGTGAACATAAGAACCCGGTGCCCCAGTGTCCACCCCGTTTAGATGTCCAGACCATCAATGCTGTGCTGTGGAGCCGCATGCCCAACACCTTCCTCAAGGTGGAAACAGCCAGGGTCAATGAGAGACACGGCTGGGTGGTGCAGTGTGTGGAGCCCCTGCAGATGTTGGCTGTGCACATACCTGAGGAGAACAGGTACAGTACAGAAAAACAGCTCCATAGCGCTACTAGAGGTCAAAAACTCCACAGGGAACCTTTAACGAGTCACATTTTATTATCCTGTGTGGTAAATAACACCTCTAAATAGACAAAATCAGAACATCAGAATGTGTTTTGCTAATCGTCTCTCACTTCTTTTCAAAGATGTGTCGACATCATGGAGCTGTCTGAGCAGGAGGACATGAGGAAGTTCCACTACCACACCCTGAAGCTCTACTGTGCCCTCTGCGCTCTGGGCAACACCCGTGTGGCCCATGCCCTCTGCAGCCACCTGGACCAATCACAGCTCTTATACACCATCGACAATCAGTACCTGTCAGGCATGTTACGCGAGGGCTTCTACAATGTCCTGATCAGCATCCACCTGGAGACAGCCAAAGAGGCACGACTCATGATGAAAGACGAGTTCATCATCCCGGTCACGGCTGAGACGCGTTCCATTCGCCTCTTCTCCGACGCCTCCAAAAAGCACCTCCCGCCAGGGGTGGGGCTTAGTACCTCGCTCAAACCCCGCCTCAACTTTGCTCCGCCCTGTTTCATCAGCACCAAACGGGAGCAACATCTCTATAGTCCCCAAATCCCGCTGGATGCATTGAAGGAGAAAGCAAATTCAATGTTGACAGAGGCTGTTCAGGGTGGAGGGCACCACATCCGAGATCCCGTAGGAGGAGGTGTGGAGTACCAGTTTGTGCCAATCTTGAAACTCATTAGCACCTTGCTGACTATGGGTGTGCTCGGGAGTGAGGATGTCCATCAAATCTTGCTGCTCATTGACCCAAATGTTTTCAGAGAGACACGTGAGGAGGCAGCCACAGGGGCCACAGACAAAGAAGGACTTACAGGGGCGGAGGAGAAGGCAGTGGAAGCTGGAGAGGAGGAGGCAGCCAAGGAGGCTAAACAGCCAATGAAAGGACTGCTGGAGAAGAGGCTGCCTGAGCCCGTCAAACGACAGGTAATATTGAGCACATATGAACAGATGTGTAACCACTGAAGGTAAATCACCAAAACATGTAAAATCAATGAACATCTTCATCTACAAGTGGCAATTCACTCCTAAAGACTAACACAGCTGTGCTCTCAATCACATGCTCCATAACTGCTCCACTGTTATAGACCCATTCAGAAGTCAGTCAAACATGAAATGGTTGTCTCGTATTGAACAAATGATCTCTTGGGTAAAAATGTCTCTTTAATAAGTGGGCTAATGTGAAGCCATAAGGCGGTTTGTATGTATTCCTAACAGACTTGCTCGTAACAGCTGCGTCTAGGCGTGCAACAGTGATGCATGTATTTGTTGTTTGTCTCCTCCCCCTGTCGGTTCCCCAGATGTGTGAGCTGCTTCACTATTTCTGCGACTGCGAGCTGAAGCACCGCATCGAGGCCATCGTGTCCTTCTCCGACAGCTTCGTCTCCAAGCTGCAGTACAACCAGAAGTTCCGCTACAACGAGCTGATGCTGGCCCTCAACATGTCTGCTGCTGTCACTGCAAAGAAGACCAAAGAGTTCCGATCGCCTCCTCAAGAACAGGTGAGATGAGGTCATTGTCACTGCAGGGCCGCTGGGAAGGAAGAAAAAGTGGTCAGAAACACTGATGTAATATGTAAAAACTAGCTCAGGGCGAGATTCAGGTCACCACCTAATTGTCTGTTGTAATTGCTACAAAAATGTGCACTTGTTCACTAATTCCCAAAATCTAAGGAGGTGGGGGCCTTATGTACAGGCAAAGGGTGCTGCAAGGTGTCTTTAAAAATAGTTTACTTTTTAATAACGTTTCACAACATCAAAAACCAGGCAACATTTACATAAACTCCATTTTTATATTACATATTATATGATATAGAAATGAGATTATATTGTTATATTTCAAACATATTAAATGCAAGAAATAAGCTATAAAGATTTAAATCTCCATATTGTAAATGCAACACAAATCAACGTATGATGTCGTGTGTGTGTTTTTTGCCCTTGAATACTTAAAATGAATTTATTCTATTAGCATATTTAAAGGCCCCGCACCCCCGCACAGGTGTTTTCACTTAGCCTGGCTGATTAGACCTCTGCTCAGGTTGAGGGTGGGCCGATTGGCCTCCATGCCCCAAGAAGAATAATAAAAGTGTGATTTGTCCCACCCTGGCAGGTGCAACAAAGCTAACCGGAGAGTGAGGAACACACTCACACACACTCCTGAGAAGAGCGCTTATCATCCAAAACAAGTGAAATCACCTGTGTGGGTGTTCCATGGGTGTGCAGGGCCTTTCATTTTATTTATTGTTTATTGTTATTTATCTGAAAATCTGCACAGAAACATAAACAGCTGATTCATTTTTGATTTAGACTTAATATTGATATTACTTCATATGTATCATACTGTATGTGACATATGACATGGGTGGTGTTAGGGGTGCACATGGAGGCATACCATTAAAAAGAAATGCTATCAAGGTATGCTGTGGTTTAAACATTTTGGTAACCACAGATCTATGCTACCACTTTTTACCTACTTACAGTTTTGTGACATCTTTACCCTGGCAGTTCGACACAACAATTCACACCTCTGATCATGTGATTCCGACAACTCTCACATGTCTGCCATGTGACCTTATTGATACATATGTGACGTTAAAGTGCAAATCAGCCGCAGAGGGTAAATTCCAGGAACTGTGCATCAGTTAGAACTTATTACTGACCACAAAGAAAGCCTGCAGGCTCACTGCTTCAAATGATGCAGGTGACTAGATAATTCAGGGGGAGATGTTACATAACTTCTGTAATTTTCCACATACATGGCTATCTTCTCTCCCCACCCTCAGATTCCCTTTTTAGTTTTTGTATTGTCGAATTTGCTCATTTTGGTTCCACGGCTCAGAGTGAATGAGAGCACTCTCTTTGCGTGCATCGAACAAAGCCTCAAGGCAAATTCATCCTTCTTGTCTGTGGTGTCATTGCTCACAGCGAGAGTGCACACTCGACTGCGAGAGCACACACACACACACACACACACACACACACACACACACACACACACACACACACACACATACAGTATCCCTTTAGGGTCACAGCTGGAGATAGAGTTCGGCGCTTCACAGCTACTTTAATGACTTGTCATGGTGTCCTTTGGTCTGTGAGTGCCGAGGGAGAATTAGCCACTTAAGCTGGGGTTTTTTTCCTGTGAATCCTATAATGAGATTACATCATGTTCAGATTGCTTTTTGAAGCTAAAGAAGGGAAAAATGACCAGACATTTTCCTATGCATGTGTCTCCTTTCATGTTTCCACATATTTTAGATCAACATGCTGCTGACCTTCAGTGTGGGCGAGGACTGTCCGTGTCCAACAGACATCCAGGAGGAACTGTATGACTTTCACAACCAGCTGCAGCTCCACTGTGGTGAGAAGCAGACCCTTTAAAAGCCTTCATGAGCTGCTTCATTGGTTATGTTTTTCATGAAGCATGCATTATTGTATTTAAGTTGATACAATCATCTTCTATTGCTTCGATAGATTATATAGAAAACATATACAGTAATTGTGCCTTTTGCATCAATTTCTTGAGCTGCCATTGTGTCAACCTCAGCTGAATTGTACCAGTACTTGCTCTCAGAAATGCTTTTTTTTCCCTCTCTGCATCTCCCTCCCTCTCTCTCTTTCTCGGCAGAGGAGTTATAGTTCAGTGCCTCTCAGAATGCTCTGACATCTTGATGTTTTGATAAATAACTGAATTGCCCCACCCTCTGTGGTACAACCGATCTAATAGCAGTTTCAGCCATGCCACATAGCGCCGACCTGTCATGGCACCCTCCACGCAGACAACAATAAAAAAACGACTTGAAATTGCCAAGAAATAGGAGATACTGTACATCCCATACTACGCATTATACACATGACATGTCTGCTGAACAGGAAGCCACGCTTGGCAGAGATATTGCTGTAATATGCTCCATGTATATAGTATGTCCATCTGTTTGTGTTGTGCAGGAATCCCAATGGAGGAAGACGAAGACGAGCAAGATACATCTATCAAAGGTCGCCTCCTAATGCTGGTGAACAAGATCAAAGGCCAGTCTCACAAAGCAGAGGAGCCCACAGAGAAGCAGCAAGCCGCGCCATGTGAGGAAGCCACTGTTTTTATAGTTTTACTTAATAATATTAGCGCTGGCTGATGAACTCATTTCTGATTGGCTGGAGGATGCGGATTAAAGCTTTTTCATGAACGCTTGGGCTCACATTTAATTTTGGATCTAAATTCATATTCTAGAAAGCGTTGATCCAATCGTGGCCTTGTAACCATAGCAACAAACTGAAACAGTAGCAAGATTAGTAAACAGTTTGGGAATGGCAAACCTTTTCTTTAGTCCAAAGTCCAAATGTCCAAAACTTGCCAAGAAAAAAGTGTCCTTGAGCGAGACCCTGAAGTTGTTGTGTTCTGTTCCTATACTGCTTGTACAACATTTGTTATTTTCCCATAAAAGCACAAGCTCTCACACACACCTTATTCATACACCCCTCCACTACATTCTGCTTGTTTATGGTCTCTTTCACCTCTTTTTGAACGAGCTCTCTGTCTGTGTTCCCACTTAGAGGCAGGCGAGAATTAAAAGCTGAGAGCTCCTGTATTGCAGCTCTAGCACCCTCAGCCTTGCCTCTATTTGTCTGCCGGTGTCATGTGGACTGAGTCACCGGGTGGCAGTCATTTCCATTTCAATTTCTTTTCAATTTCATTATGGTAATACGGAGCCGGGTGGAGGAGAGGCTCCAGAGTGAAGAGCGTCTTCCGGCAGCCGCTTCGGGAGACTAGACAAGAGAGAGATGAGAGAAAAAACATTGGTGATAAAAACCAAATCCTTTACCTGATTAAACACGTAGACACTTACGTACATGCACGGGCACAACTACACAATCACGAGCAACACACACAGAAACAAAAACCATTTCAATCACAGCGCTCAATAACCGGGATGCCACAATGGTATAAATGCGGAACAAGTTGTATCTAATCTGCTATCTCAAGTACCACTCTGTGTAAGAGATCACCGATCAAGTCGCTGATTGCAAATTATTACTTAACCGGTAGAAAATACATTCTACCTTGTTCTGTTGGCCTTCAATGTAGAGAGCAGTGTGTCATTTGAAACTGCTGCTCACTGTTGGATATTTTGAGTTTTATTTATTAACGTATGTTTCCATTTATGGCAGCAATTTTTCTCTTATATATGACCTTTCTTGGGAATTACTCTGTTCTGGCAATAAAACAAAACACGTGTGTCTGCCTTTAATTGCTGAGATAGGGGCTAACTAATGTGAAACAGGGTATTTTATTACCTCTGAAACCCCTTCTGAGAACCTGGCCATCGCCCTACCATCCTCGTCTATTCTTGAAAGCAATGCTGGCAACAAGAAGTGGCCAAATTGCAGATGGATAAATTTGGGCTGAAATATGTTTTGCTGAAAGGCAATCTCTCCACTGGGGTTAGGTGTGACCCTGATGTGGAGCATATAAGACCACCAGAATGATCTCCAAGGAGCAATGCTGGATGAAAATAGAGGAGTGTGTGTTTTTCCTTAAAAGAGTGCTTTGGGTGGTGGTGTTGGTGGTGGTCTCCGCAGGGTGTTGTGTAAGGGCTGATTGATTAGAAGGCTGGTTTGTGGTGGCAGCTGCAGTTCAGGAGCATCACATCTACTTCTGAAGCAGCTGGAGGGGTCAGAAAGCAAGGGAGGGGAGGGAGTGGAATAATATCAAATCTCTGCGGGCAAATTCTCTTATGCTAAAAGGGTTTGTTTGTTTTTTTTAAATAATTTTGTGATTATATATACTGTATGTTGGTAGTAAATGTTAAAGCTTGATTTGGAGGCCATGTTTGTTTGTCTTTTCTTAGTGGGGATGTTTCATTTTTTCCCTTTCAGTGGCTTTTACATAGTAGATTAAGATGCAGTGTCTGCCTCTGTGGTTCATCTTCAACAAGAGCTTCCAAAAACAAGATGTACAACATAACCAAGAGTCTACAGCCAAACCAGCTGCTCTGTGAGGCTGTACTTGGGGGTTGGATATCTCCACCAAATTCATCAAAGTTAGTAGGATTAAATGGTTTGGAATTAGATGTATTTTCTTTGTAGGAATACAGGGCTGTATGTGAGAAGTGTATGCGACAGTTGGTGTATATTTTGAAAACCAAAATAAAGTCTTATATAAGAAGAGGGTTTGCCAGGAGGCAGGAGGATGGCAAGAGTGAAGATGACATGATGTATTCTGTACTGTTGCTGTTACTCCAGCTATAACTTCCCCTCCCGTCACATCATCTTGCTCAGTGAGACCCTGAAGATACAAAAGGCGCCGTCGTCTCTGCCATTATTTCATGAGAATGAAGTAAAAGGAAGTGGTTTTCCTCCTCTGATGAATGGTTTATCCACCAGGAGCATTTAATGCTCCGACATGATGACTTGCCTGGAAGAAATGTGTGTGTGAGAGCACAGGGATTGTGTGTGAACCTTCATACCATAAAAACCGCCGGCTTCCATCAGTGTAACACTACACCGATCAGTCAGATTTGTTTGTTGGGGTGTAGTGAGGGGAAAGTTCTCGAGGGGTGTATTCAAGACAGACAGACAGAGAGGGAAGGAAAGAGTGTGTTTGATAGTGTGACAGAATGGGAGTCAGGTGTTGTGAAGCATCTTGGCTGAGAGGAAGAAATGTCGCTTCTCATTTTGGAGCAAGCTGGTGCTTCTGCCCTTTCTCTGGCACCCACGCAACTCTCGGCGGCAAGATCGGTTACCGCTGACTGTGACATTCTGCTGGCTCCCCACCCTCCACACAAAACACACACGTACCCTTGCATTGATTGACAGCCTGGTGTCAAACAGTCTTTGGAAAACCAACAGATCCGATCAACCATACAGACACAGGGGTCTTAAAAACACAATCACCTAATTGCAATACTTTTAAGGAAATCAATTGCGTATAAATGGCTCCATCTTTTATGGTTCTGAGTTGTTTAATTGATGTCTGTCTCTCCTTTGTGTATTCATACCCAAAGAACAGACTCACAAATATATGTGCACACCCTCACACACACACACCCTATTGATCCAGTTTTAATGAAGCCTTAAGGGTACCTTACATATGAGCTGTCCAAACAAATGTCTCTGTTTAACCACAGAAGCAGAATATTGTACTGTACAGAACTATTAATACCTTGTTCACTTCCCCTCCCTTATTTGTTACCTTACAGGGCTTCCTCTCTGCTCTGCTGAAAATGTGCCTTTTCATGAATGAGCTCGCAAACTGTGTTTTCTTTTCCATGGAATAGAATAAAGTAACTCTGACATTGAAACACAGCTGATTACCTCTCCTTTAGAAGCTGGGGCTTGTAGAGATGGCTGATACACGCGTTCAGTCCTATTAGCTTGACTCAAGCCACGCGAAAGACTTTTAAGGGGCTGTCTGTATTTTTTTGTTTTGTGCTCAAGGTTTTATTTGCATCGCTGAGCCAGTTTGGGCATGCAGCCTTTGATTTGCGTCTCTCTTTTTTTTTTGCTCAAGCATGGCTTGTATGAAAATGTGAGCACCCAGTCAAGTGGAGGCCCTTTTAACATCAGTCTAAAAGAGCTTTGTGTTGGGTGTGTCTTAATGTGTATCTACGTATGCGTCTGTGTGTTTAAGGGAGAAGTGCCGTAAGGAGGGTTGCTTTGTCTTGGTGTGACCTCAGTTAATGGAAGGAAGGTTATGGTATATTACCTCTTAAGCCCAATGATAAGCAGGAAGGATTACAAGACAATACAGCGAGCACTTCACTGCCAAAGCAAGTCTTTCTCTGCTGTTATAAAGGCAAATCTCATCTTACTATTGAAAATGAGAAAAGCCTGTGTTGCTTTAACCAGTACCCTTCATAATTAATAATTCTGTAGCCACACACAGCTGCATTTTCTTTATTACAATCTTCATAATAAGTGCAGCGTAGTAAAGTCGTTTTGATAGTGTCGGGGGATACTTAACTATGTAACATTAAAGCTGCACTAATCAATATTTTCATTTGAACAATTGATCAAATTACTGTGTGTAATATGAAAGAGCTCATTTGTATTGATGAACCCACAGAGAATTATTATCCAACTCTGCTCTACTGAACTCTACATGATTTCTCATGTGTGTAATGCTAAAGGGCCATTCCTCTGATTTTACTTGTCATGAGTTGCATTGCAAGATCCAGAGTTTTTGGCCTTTTGGACCAACTCATTGTTTTTGACCATTCTTTTTTTTTAAAATCTGTCTCTTGCAAGTCAACCAACTAGCATCTTATGCAAAGGCTTTCTATTCCATTGTGTAAAAAACACGATTATTCTAATCTTAATTTTATCAGATCTCCAGTCTAGTCAGTGTCCAGGTCCAGGTCTCATGGGTGATATACTTGTTTAAATGGTCATACACATATGTTTAACACATTTCAACTCAACAAAATTGCAAGTACAGCATAGTATGTCAGTTTGTCGAGTTTCTTGATTGTTCCATTTAAAATATGAAAATGTTTGTTTTTAGCAAATACACTAATTGTTGTGGAAAAACAAGTTCCTTTTTATAAAAGGAAAGTATCCGTCATCTTTACCCAATTTTCTTTCCAGCCAACCTGAAGGAGCTGATCTCTCAGACGATGGTCTGCTGGGCCCAGGAGTGTCACATCCTGGACCCAGAGCTGGTCCGCAAGATGTTCAGCCTACTGAGGAGGCAGTATGACAGCATCGGGGAGCTGCTCCGGGCCATGAGGAAGACTTACACCATCAGTGCTGCCTCGGTCCAGGACACCATCAACCTCCTGGCCTCCCTCGGTCAGATCAGATCTCTGCTGTCTGTTCGTATGGGGAAAGAGGAGGAGAAGCTCATGATTGATGGACTTGGGTAGGTTGTGGTTGTCTCCGACGAGCTCTACTTGCTTTAATATGTTTGAGTTATTGGCTCAGCGTTTATATAAATCATAATATTTCTGGTCTTGCTGTCCTTGGTTTCATGCTGGTTTGGCACACAATTGAAACACACTGTGTTTTTAGTGAATTTTAAGTATCCATTATGTCTCTTTTCCTCAACAGTGACATCATGAACAACAAAGTGTTCTACCAGCACCCCAACCTGATGAGAATACTGGGCATGCATGAGACTGTTATGGAGGTCATGGTCAATGTGCTCGGAGGAGACAAGTCCCAGGTTTAACAACTTCTACCTCTATATTTATCTCTGCTCACACAGGCTGTTTAAGAGGCACCCATGGGGTTCAACGCACCACCTCGCCAGGAATTATGTTGCTCACTGAGAAAGTTTGTGTTTTAGTCCAGTTTTGCGTGTTATCATTTGTGTGTGAAGTATGGACGCAGGGTGAGCGAGCAGTAATGAAGACGTGGTCCCAGTAGGTGGGCTTTCTCCTCAGGCTGACAGCGTCAGAGTCTGGGAAGCAGGGCAGAAAGGGCAGAGTGAAGCTGGCTGGCTGGCTGGCAGTGTGTGAAGGTGTCAGGCCTTTTAGACATTAATTAGGGACGACGACATGCGGGGGACTTTATAATAACAAGCCTGGAGAAAGTCATTACAATAAACTCAGTACCCCAGAATAAAGCAGCAACCTTTCCAAAACCACTTGATTTTTTTTGAGTGACAATTTGTAAGCAATGTCTAGACATGAAGATAGTCTACTGTATTTGTGTTCCTAAATAGATGAGACTGTCGCCGGAGAAATATTTCCAGCCTTGTGCTTTTCCGAAAAGCTGCCATGTTGGTTGTGATTTCACTACAATTCTCTTGTTTTCAAATCCAACCAGGGAAGATGTTTGACCCTACTTAGTCTCTATGTGCCATTCCACAGGAAATCGCCTTCCCCAAGATGGTGGCCAGCTGCTGTCGCTTCCTGTGTTACTTCTGCCGGATCAGCCGTCAGAACCAGAAAGCCATGTTCGACCACCTCAGCTACCTGCTGGAGAATAGCAGCGTGGGCCTAGGTGGGTATACCTCTTTTGGCTGCTACTCTTACTATTCTCCATCATGCTACTTGGAGATTAGGCAAATGACTACCGATGCTGAGCTATGACATTATTTTTAAGAATATTTGGATGAAGACCTCAAGACTTGATCAGGAATCAGCCAAAATGTACAGACTGTAGGACATGCTACATGCTGGAGGATGTTCTTAAAGATGTAGTATGATATACCTGTAAGGGCCAAACATACCTGTAAAGCCAGCTCTAGCATGGAGGAAAGACGAATTCTAAAAACTGCCAGCATTCTCATTAATATGGGTGATACATTGTAATCCCCCTTTTGCCATCATAGGACTTGTTCTGCACCTCTGAGCTCACATATATTAGCCTCGCACCTTAGAAGACGTGTGTGTAGTTGTGAGTCTGAGCGCTGAGAATCTATCAGCAAAGAGAGCGACTCATCTCCCATTCTGTTAGAAGATGGCGGTGCCACAGTCTCAGAGAGCACCCCGCTGGATGCACACACGTACGCACCCAGTCATGAACGCATACACACACACACACACACACACACACACACACACACACACACACACACACACACACACACACACACACTTCAGAGGCTGCTCATTAAACAAGTGACAACAAGCTATGTGACAGTATAAGCAAAAAAAAAAAAAAAAAGAAATCTGAGAATAACATCTTTAATATTTTTGTAAATTCCACAATAAATATACAAGCTATAACCACAGTATTATAGATGATGTGTTTACATGCACAGAGGTGCTACATAAACTGGTACCCATAAACCCTGTGGAACTTAATATGAATATAAGTGTCCATTGCAAATTGGTAGAGGAAACTTTCCTTTAACGCTAATGTTAACCAGCTGTTATATTGAGTGGAAACACCACCCCCTGTTGTTGAAATGTGAACACAGACACAGTATAATATAAAATACATATATGGTTAGATTCTATGAGTGTGCTTTGTTTTGTAGCTTCACCAGCTATGAGGGGCTCCACTCCTCTAGATGTGGCCGCTTCCTCTGTGATGGACAACAACGGCCTGGCTCTGGCACTGGAAGAACCTGATCTGGACAAGGTAAGACTGTAAAGACAATGAAAATCAAAATTGGGGGATCTTCACATGCATAAACTAGAAAGTACTGCATTTGAAATCACCTAGGATGAATACATTCAAGCTGGATGAAGTATTGATGTGATGTGCTGTATCCGCAGGTGGTCACCTACCTAGCAGGCTGTGGTCTCCAGAGTTGTCCAATGCTCCTGGCTAAAGGTTACCCAGACATCGGCTGGAACCCCATTGAGGGGGAGCGTTACCTTTCCTTCTTGCGGTTTGCTGTCTTCGTCAACGGTACGGAGGTGGTTCGGCCTCTCTTTCTTTCTGTTTCTCACTCTCTATTACTGCTTATTCTTTGGCTGTATCTCTAGCAAAGGTCCAACAAAGTTTGAAAGACCTTCATTCAGCTGCTCAAGGCAAAGTCTACCTGGAGTTGATTCCTGAGGCTTAGGGATAGTGGTGTGTTTGTTAGAGCTACAGACTGTGTATGTGCTGTATTTTCTTGCTGACATTAATTATGTATTTTCTTGTATGTACTTATATAATTTTATATTTGTGTTCCAGGTGAGAGTGTGGAGGAGAACTCCAGTGTCGTGGTCAAGCTGCTCATCCGTCGCCCAGAGTGTTTTGGACCTGCTCTGAGGGGAGAGGGGGGGAACGGCCTGCTGGCTGCCATGAAGGAAGCCATCAAGATATCTGAGACGCCGGCTTTGGACCTGCCGGGCTCTGTGCATGGAGTCAGCTCTGATGTGTAAGCCATAAAGATCAAGCAATGCTGAGGACTTACCCTTAAGATTAGCTGCTGATGCCCTTTAAAAATGTTCTTCTTCATTTCTGTTTCTGTTCTTCCTCAACTCTTCTTCACTTTTTTCTACTGTTAGGTCTGCTGATGGTGATGATGAGGAGGAGGTGGTACACATGGGCAATGCCATCATGTCCTTCTACTCTGCGCTCATTGACCTGTTGGGACGTTGTGCCCCGGAGATGCATGTATGTTTGACAGAAATTGTGAATTTATTTGTTGTTTTTCTCAGACAGATTTTCCCTATTTTCACTTCCTTTGCTCTTCTTCAGCTCATCAACAAGGGGAAAGGTGAAGCTCTGCGTATTCGGGCCATCCTGCGCTCTCTGGTGCCTACTGAAGACCTTGTGGGAATTATCAGCATACCGCTCAAAATGCCCATCACCAACAAAGGTACTGGTCAGGATGTTCGCTCTTATAACACAGCAGCAGCATACTGTACAGTACAGCTTTACACTTCCATCAGAGGACACATCCTATTCATTTGCATGGTGCTGGATGTCACGTGAAAGTACAATGGTTACGAAAGTCTGCACATTCAGTGCAAGGCGGAAGGTTATTGATTTCAATTCACTGCTCATGTCTTTTTAATCAGCTTTACAGCACACTCCCATACCTCTGAGTAAGCCAAATCATGTCTATAGCGAGCTGTCTTGCTCTATTGATTGATCGGCATAAGCATGGCAAGACTCGCCTCTTAAATTTGCTGCCCGGAGCACTGCCACACAGGCTCTGTCAGCAGGCCAAGAGTGAGGACAGCGAGCCGTGGCGGCTCCAGCACCAGAAAGCTCTCATCCACATTATGCTGCATGCTGCCTAATGAATACACATGACTCCCCTAATCAGAAAAGACATGCCATTATGTACTGTAGGCTGTTCTCTGGGTATTTCACCGCTTCACACCTGTGTGGTTTACTCTATGTGTTGTGCCTTCCTTTTCCTGTCCCAATCTCTCTCAGACGGGTCGGTGACAGAGCCCGACATGTCGGCCTGCTTCTGTCCAGATCACAAGGCCCCCATGGTGCTGTTTTTGGACAGGGTGTATGGTATTGAGGACCAGAGCTTTCTGCTTCACCTGCTCGAAGTGGGCTTCCTTCCTGACCTGAAGGCTGCTACCTCTCTGGATACGGTAGATAAAGCTGACAACAACAACACGGGACAGAATTAATGAATGGCCATTCTCTGTAACATGAACTTCATCAAGGAGGTTTAGGATCAATAATATTGGGCAACCTTTTATACTAATGAGGAGCTTCTCATTAAGCCTTTGTTCACGTTTCTCTGTGGCTGATTAATGTAATTGTTCTTTACTCTTATTTATCAACAAAAACTTTTTAGAGTTTTAAGAAGATGAACAAATTTGTTACTTGCTCAACTCTAAACTCAGAAATCCAGAAGGTGCAGAGTTGTGGCTAAAATGAATCTATAATAACATAATATGTTAAAAGGTTTATTTAAAGCACAGCAGCACACAAGGGAGTAACAGTCATTTTGAGCACCTGGTCTGCAATGAAGTCAGCTATTTTGTGAGCTGTGAGTCCCCATGTGTCCCCAGTGCAGTAGTTAGTTTGAGTTAACCTCTGGTAATTCCACAGACAGCAAGGAGAGCCCTTGGTAAAGACTTGAATATCTTAGACTTATTTTTTTTTGCTCTGGAGGTGTCTGCCCCGCTCAACAGTGTTAATGTGGCAGAAGCTAAACCCAGTGTTGTTCACACTCACAGATACTCATGCTAATTTAATTTATGCAGCATATGTGACAGTCTGATATGCGGGAACCTTTTTTAATGATGTTTGTGGTTGTAATAATACCAGACTCTCTTTAGCTTCGCTTGCTAACATGTTTTGCCAGATCATTTACAAGATTATTATTATTATTATTATTATTATTACTATATTTTATGTTGCTTATTTAAGTTAGTAAAATGCTAGCAACATTTTCTTTAGTCAGAGGGAAGATGTGTTATTTCCTCTTTCTAAAGTTACATAGTCTCTCTTCAAATGAAGTAATGTCACCACTGTCACATGTTGTATGACCTGTGACCCTTTCTTGCTACAGGAGGGTCTGTGTACCACAGAGACAGCCTTGGCCATGAACCGCTACATCGGCTCAGCCTTGCTGCCCCTCCTCACCCGCTGCGCCCCTCTCTTTGCCGGCACCGAGCACTACGCCACCCTCATCGACTCCACTCTGCACACCATCTACCGCCTTTCCAAGGGCCGTTCGCTCACCAAGGCCCAGAGAGATGCCATAGAGGAGTGCCTGCTGGCTGTCGTCAAGTGAGGAGAATACCAAACTCTCTATTAGTAGAGTTAAACGTTTTCTTTAGGTTATGTGCATTGTTTTTTACTACAGCTGGCAGGAATAGCAAAGATTAACGGTACATTTTATCTTCTTTCTAACAAAACTCAAAACAAATTGTAGCTCAGGACCTGGACAAAAGTGGTCAGAGTCTGAAGATGGTATGGTTAAAGTCAGCCCAGGGGAGCAGCACTCTTATCTCTCTCTTACCTTATTCTGCAGGCACCTTCGTCCCTCCATGCTGCAGCAGCTCCTGCGCCGCCTCGTCTTTGATGTGCCCTTGCTGACTGATTACTGCAAGATGCCTCTCAGGGTGGGCAACAATTTATTCGTTTTCCTCACTCTTTTAAAACCCCTTTGCCACCCTGTATCTTGCCTTTATCTAATTTTGACTGTTGCTCTGCTTGCATGCCTCAGTTTTAGTTGTTTCCCGTCTGCCTCATTATCTGTCAGCCTTCTCTTTTCTTTCTTTCTTTCTTTCTTTCTTTCTTTTTTTCTTTTCTACATAATCTAACCTTAGTTTTGTCTGTCTGGTCGCTGCTTGGTAAGGCTTTACTACCTCAGTTTATTAGATTGTCAGCTCCGTGGGGAGGTACCAACAGCTCTATTGCAGGTGTACCTTTAATGTACTGCTGTTTTCGCTTCTCTCTCTCAGACACACACTCAAAGGTGCACATTTCTAACACAACCATGGTGTTAATCATCTGGTGGTGTGCAGCTACAGGAGAGAAAACAAGGGGATGAAGTATTGGACTGTGAATTACTGGAGATGTAATAGATTGTGACTGGCCTGTGAAATGGTGGACACACACATACTTTCATGTACACATTTGGATTTCATTTGTGCTGAGTGTGGGAGAACTGATTTCCTCTGAGGTGCTATTTGCTATGCGTGGCCCATTGCCAGTGTGTTGTGAGTATGTGTACAGGCTGCATGCTTGTTGCCTGCCAGTTAGCTGTCCTGTTTACTAAATCCTGTATATTTATTACTCTGCTTGTCTTGACCTTTGCTCTTTGTGTGTCCTCCAGCTGCTAACCAACCACTATGAGCAGAACTGGAAGTACTACTGCCTCCCGTCGGGCTGGGGCAGCTACGGCACAGCATCCGAGGATGAACTACTGCTCACCAAGAAAATCTTCTGGGGAGTATTTGATTCTCTGTCCCAGAGGGTGAGGGGTCGCTCATGTGTTGCACAGCATTTCTTATCAGGGTCCTTTGCAATTTTGTTGGGACTTCACATATAGTCATTAACATGTATTTGGCAAAAGGCTGACTTCTACTTTGTGTTGGAAAAAAAACATTTTGCGAGAGAGTGTAATACCACAAAGAGATAAACAGTTAAATAGAAGTCACCTAATTCATCACAGTCTTAATTAGCATGTATGTATGCAAGGGACTCATTGGCACAAATATCTTGAGGTCTGTTTGTGGTGCAGATGGCTGGACTCAGCACATCTCTCTAAATGCACACTCATGAAAGGAGGCTGTGCAAAGGGCCAGCCTGAAAACATCAATATCTCGACAGCCATCATTGGCTAGCACGCTGGTTCTTCAGCTTTTAGAATAATTCTTCATTACCGTCTCTTCTGCTGGCCCCTGCACTGATACACTTTGACTGAAGTGGCTGTATAGCTTTATTAAAGTTCCACCTTAAATGAACAACTAAACACATTACTCGTATTCGTTTAACAATTTGCACGACTGTACTTAAACTGAATTTTAAGAGCTAAGTTTTGCATTTACTCTGTAGCTTTCTTTCTCTCACCATGCAGAAATATGACCCAGAGCTATTCAAGATGGCCATGCCTTGCCTCAGTGCCATAGCTGGAGCTTTGCCACCAGACTACGTGGACGCCTCCATTAGTACCACTGTGGAAAAGCCCGTTTCTGTAGATGCTCAGGGCAACTTTGACCCCAAACCCATCAATACTGCTAAGTAAGCCATGTTGGAGCCAGATATCAATAAGATACAGTATATTGACTGACTTATTATATCATACCTGTGATGGCATGCACAGTACATGACTTCAGTATCATGCATTTGCACAAACAAGCCGACTAATTATCACACTCTTTTACCAGCGTTTCTGTTCCGGAGAAGCTTGAGCACTTTGCCAACAAATACGCAGAGCATTCCCATGAGAAATGGTCAGCAGAGAAGGTAAGGCCAAAGATAAGAGCTTTCACCTGGGAAAATGGGTATTAAATTGCGCAGTATTCGACTTGGAACAAGTCACGAGTGTTGTAAGAAAAGGAGAGGACACTTAAAATGTCTCTCCTTGAAGAAATACTGCATGCAAAATCAGCAGGAAAAGATTTCAGCCATATCAAGGTGAAAAAAAATCAATTCAGATCAATATTTTAATTTTGTTGGGGGTTTTTTTCCAATATCACAGCATTGTTTCGTTTGGTGAAGCCTACTTTTTGTTATTACTGAAAGGGATACTCTGGGCATGCTGACAATAATTATGCTAGTCTCTGTGTAGAAGGCCCCTGCTCTCTTTTGTGCCAACTGCTTAGCCTGCATTGTTGCATCTGTCAAAAGAATTAACAAGAGCTGAGGACAGCAAGAACTGAATGTACCATGACCCCTTAATGTGTTATGCGTAGTTAATCTCTTACCCAGTCTTCCAAATAATAAATCATGTCCTTAGGGGACTCTGAAGGCAATGAAGATTTCTTTCATCCTTGTACATCCCTCTGTGCTTGTGTCTCAGGTGCTGCTGGGATGGAAATATGGAGACAGTGTGGATGAGAAGGCCAAGATTCACCCTCAGCTCAGGACCTACAAAGCCCTGACAGAGAAGGTGCAGGATGTTTAATGTGAGATTTGTGAGGAAGATTAACATTGAAGAGATAACCTAAAGACTGAGGTTCCCCATTTCTGTCTCTGTGCTTCAGGAGAAAGAGATTTACAGATGGCCAATTAGAGAGTCCCTGAAGAGTATGCTGGCAATGAGCTGGAGCATCGACAGGACCAAGGATGGAGAAAGCATGTCTCAACAGAGGGAGAATGAGAAAATGCGAAAGATCTCTCAGGCTTCACAGGTACAGTGCAGAGAATACGACAGAGACAAACACTAACATCAAATGTGCTTGTCCTCCAGAAACCTTCGAAACAAAACTTTTCATTACCAGACCATTAATAATGTTTTGTGAAAGGTTCAAAATGAACCACAGCTGAGGTATGTCATGAGTAGATTGCTCCACAGAATTGTCTTTATCTGGTGTGAAGTATGATGATTAACTCATAATCCAACATTTTTAATGCCTGAACATAAAATTGTAATCCTTAATGAGACAAAACATTTTTGTTTATACATGCCTTTAAAATGAGCTAATTGTCTAGGCTAGTATGGATTATAAACTGGATTAATTATATAAAAGTGGATATAGCTACAATATGAATATTTTGACAATTGAGTGGTCAATATTCAGGTTGCTTTGGTCGAGTTTGCCTGGAGCAGCATACACTGGACCATTCACCTATTTATCCATTACCATTAGCGTTAGCAGGCTATTTCAACAGTTTATTTACTTATTTTAACAACTTTTTACTTACTTTTTGCTTACTATTTTATGTCAAGTGTTTTACCCATTACTTCTGGCTGACAATTTCAGCTGTTTATTTACTGTATTTTTATCTAACATTAACTATTTCAACTCTTTATTCCTTACTTTTAGCTAACTATTTTAATGTCTCTGCTAGCTAGCAGTAGCAGCAGTAGCAGTTTTCACGGACTCTCAATTGCAACATGTGGTGTTACAATGCACTCAGGTTGATGGACAGCTTGCTGGTTATTGTATACTTAGTAAAGATCAGAATCACCAATTTGTAATCCTATTCGGCTGTTTATTCACCTTCTTAACACAAATTTGTAGGTAAGTTTTTCATAATTTCTATTTTTAGTTGAATTTGGAAATCACTGGTCTAGACTTACAGCTGCTATCAGTTCATTACCACTTGTCAGCAGTCACTGTATGCAGATGTAAACATTCAGATCAGTTATTTAGTTATTTACTGTGGACACAAAGTTGATTATGTTGCTAATCTCCTTGCATGATAGACTGAAAGCCTGACGACACAGAATACTCCTTTAACAAATGCTATCAAAGCAGAAATCTTATGTCATCAAAGTGTTGATTTATAACAAATAACACACTGTGTCTCACTGTTAATCTGCATCTTTTTGAACATTCAGGCAAACGGCTTCAATCCGAGCCCGATAGACACAAGCAACGTGGTTCTATCCAGAGAATTGCAGGTGAGTGACCGCGCATTTGTTTTGTCGTACTTTTTTTCTTTTTTACATCAAACGATCTCTCAGTCTGAATACGAGATGAAAAGCAGTATTTCCTGAATGTGAATGAGTAACGTGGGCGGGACATGCTCCTCTCTGAGATGCGCTGTTTGTCTTTGGTTCAAGGGGATGGTGGAGGTGATGGCTGAAAATTACCATAACATCTGGGCCAAGAAGAAAAAGAGTGACCTTGGAAGCAGAGGTGATTTGCTAATGAAGTCAATCATAGACACATATCACATAGGGATACCTGCAAAACAGAGAAGAAGAGAGAGTATGTGTGTGTGGGTGGATGTGAAGTGCCACTCGGGGGTTGCTGTGTTTATATGTGCCTGTGAGCATATGCATGTGTCTGCCTCGCCGGTCTTGAATAAATAGGTTCAGCTGAGTGGAACATCCACTTCATGCCACAATCTGCCTTCACACACACACAGTAGAGAGCTGTGGCGGATCAAGTCTTACTTTACACTGGGTTGTCTGTGGTTTCAGGTGGGGGAACGCACCCTCTGTTGGTGCCGTATGACACGCTGACAGCCAAGGAGAAGGCCCGTGATCGCGAGAAGGCCCAGGACCTTTTCCGCTTCCTGCAGATCAATGGCTATAGCATCACAAGGTCAACAATTTCAGGATGTCGGTCATTTATTATCATGTTGATGCCTTCCAGAAACTTTACACTACTTCAGAGCTTTTCCATTTCATAGTTAGCACTATCAGTGAAAAACATTCTTGTGGTATTAAAGTGTTGATTTATAGCTAATGTCTTATTGTTGCAGAGGTTTGAAGGACTTAGAGCAGGATTCCTCTTCCATGGAGAAGAGGTTTGCTTACAAGTTCCTCAAGAAGCTGCTCAAGTATGTTGACTCAGCTCAGGAGTTCATCGCTCACCTGGGTATGGTAATATTACATAGGACCTGACTACAAGAGACTTAAAGTAGTCTTGTTACTTACTATTAAATATGTATTTTTATGCTCTCCATGCAGAGGCCATGGCTGCCAGTGGCAAAATAGACAGGTCCCCTCATGAACAAGAAATCAAGTTTTTTGCCAAAGTAAGGATGTGATATACATATAGCTGCTGTACATACATAGATATGTATGTATAGAATGAGATTTCCATCAACCTGATCTTACCTTGTCATCATCGATGTCCTCCTTCAGGTTCTCCTTCCTCTCATCGACCAGTACTTCAAGAACCACTCTCTCTACTTCCTCTCCTCCCCCAATAAGAACCTGAGCAGCAGCGGTTACGCCTCCAACAAGGAGAAGGAGATGGTCACCAGGTACAAAATGAAAACATTCAGTCTCATTTACCTACAGCAATATAGCATAGCTCTTTATCATTCTTTGCTTAAAATCCTAAACTCTTATAATCTTAACTACTAATCCAATCTCTCCAAGAATTTACTCACTGTAATTGTCTGATTTCCTTCCTTTGTCTATCCATCACACCTCCAGCCTGTTTTGTAAACTGGCAGCTCTTGTCAGACATAGGATTTCTCTCTTTGGTAAGCTGATTACTACTGACTGGTCAGCTGTGTGTGTGTGTGTGTGTGTGTGTGTGTGTGTGTGTGTTGTAAAAGTGAGTGGTTGTCGTTTTAACATGTCTAAAGTCTGTCTCTCGGGTGACTTTTTGGTTCTCATGAACTGAAGTATCTTGTCTTAATGACTTTAGTAAAAGTGGCCTAACATAAAGCAAACCTAGAAGCTTTTTGGGTAACATATTAGATTCCAAATACTGGAGCATTTATCTGTAAAACTGCACTATTTATTAATTATATATTAAACAAATAAGATATGACGTGTTAATTAGTGAGATTTAGAGGTACTGGTAGGCTGATTTTGTTACCTTTGTTTAGAGCCAAGCTAGCTGTTTCCCCCTGTTTCCAGTCTTCATGCTAAGCTAAGCTAATCGGCTGCTGGCAGTAGCTTCATATTTATCGTACAGACATGAGAGTGGTATCAATCTTCTCATCTAACTCCCTGCAAGAACGCAAATATGCATATTTCCCAAAATGTTGAACTATTTCTTTAAACAACAACAACTCGAGCCCCTGCCACCGAAATAATGATTGATTACTTAGATTATGAGGCTTTGATTTCTAAATTAATCAACTAAACCACTGAATTCATTACTTTAACATCATGCCCTTAACCACAGCAGGTATCCCACATCAAACTGAGGTGGTGAACTATATTGATCCATTAACCTAACCACATCTAACTGAATCCTTAACCTACCCATTTGATTGGAGGCTGTTGGATGTGGTACATACAAAGACATGAACTCATTGCTACCATGAGAAGCTCAATTCAGGTCAAGAAAGTCCCCTAAACATGGGTGACAGTGTGTATATTCACATCATATTGATGGCTTTTCTGTTTGTGTAGGGAGTGACTCCACTACCATTGTCAGCTGTCTGCATATCCTGGCACACACCCTGGACACCAGGTGAGTACAAATGTGGCACTCAAGACTCACAAGGAACCTGGCACATTTGAGTTTTCTCCTTGAAATGAAAAAATGTAAATGTTAACAAAAGCCCTCAGCTCCATAATGACTGTGTTTAAACAATAACTGTTTGAGAAACCAATAAAATTTTTCCAGTGTAACGCAATGACGCAGAATCTAACCTTTGAAGGATCCTCAAGAGGGGCATATTTGTCATGAACATTTTCAACAGTTATTACTCCGGTGTCTTATGGGAGGCACTGGCATTAAGAAAGAGCATCCTCTGGCATTTAAATAAGCAAAACAAATTTCATACGCCACACATTGCCCAAGGCTTATAGTGTTCTTTAGAGACAATGTACTGTTTGTTAATGCAGCTCACACATAATGAGGCTAAATCGTCAATGCATTATTGTGTCTTATTTGTGCTGAAGAGCTACAGCAGATGCCCATAGACTCTGTCTTTCATTTCTCCTTCCTGCTGGGACACATCAAGGCTTAACAATGTGTAATTCATTTAGCAATGTTATGAACTGTGAAATGCTGAAAATGGACAGACTAATCATATTAATGCATAGTGCTGTTTCAGAGTGTCATACGACAACAAAAATCCACCTACTTCATTAAATAACTAATTGATGTTTCAGTGTAAGGGTGGCCAGGTTGATACTCATATCTCATATTTCATGCCTAAAACCTTCACATACTGTGAAAGTGGAGTAATTGCATATGTGAGCGTGTCCCACTCTGGGTAAACGGTGTTGTCCTTTGCATACCAAGGATGTGTCCAGTAGTTTATTATAGCCCTGCTCTTGCGTATCTCCTCATTTGGTTTCAGTCGTTTATCACGCCCTCTTTCACTCCCAACAGGACGGTGATGAAGTCGGGCTCAGAGCTGGTGAGGGTGGGGCTGAGGACGTTCTTTGAGAACGCCGCAGAGGACCTTGAGAAGACGTTCGAGAACCTGAAGCTTGGGAAGTTCACTCACTCTCGCTCGCAGATGAAAGGCGTGTCGCAGAATATCAACTACACCACTGTAGCTCTGCTCCCCATTTTAACCGCTCTGTTTGAGCACATCACTCAACACCACTTTGGAGTCGACCTGCTTTGTGAGTCCTGACAGCAAAGGAATGATCAAACATAGAGTGCGAGAGGCTGCTAAAAAACTGGAGTCAAGTGTCAGTGTTAAGTTTAGTGTAATGCAGTGATTACATCCTTCTTACACCCTGACACCATGGAACATATCTGTTGCTTACTCACACAAATATACAGTAAATTCCCCCTACAAATACAAATTAGCATAATAACAAGGGACTTTTACACACTGCTTTACAATAATGAGTCCCGCACAGTAGAGGCTGTATACTGTATAATAGAAAGACATGAGTGAAAATATTTAATTCAGTGACCACGGTAGCACTAGTGGTTGGGTATCTTTATCATGATGGTTACCATAGGACGTCCACATTTCTGGCTGGTCGGTCGGCGGTTCACCACTTTGGTCCTGACTGAAAAATCTCAACACCTATTGGATGGATTTTGGTACAGACACTCGTGATCTCCAGGGGATGAACCCAAATAACTTTGATCCAATTTGAGTTATCCACTAAATATCTTAACCTCTACTATATAGATTGGTACAGTATTTTGTAGGTGGTTCCCAGACGATGTATCCCTATTACTTTGGTGATCTTTTGACTTTTCATCTAGCACCATTATCAGGTCAAAATTTCACTTTGCCCAGTTCTTTGGTTTATGACCAAATAGCTGCAAAACAAATGGCATTCCCGTCAGCCTCAACTTTACTTTGTGTTTAGTGCTTATTAGCATGCTAATTACATAGCATGCTAACACACTAAACTAAGATGCTGAACATGCGAAATTTTATACCCGCTGTACATCAACATGTTAACATTGTCTCTGTGAGCATATTGCTTTGCTGGTGTTAGCATTTAGCTCAAAGCACCACTGTGCCTTAGTACAGCCTCACAGAGCCGCTAGCATGGCTCATAGTAGGCTTAGTCTTGTTCTAATTTTCTTTATTTTTTCCAGTGGATGATGTCCAAGTGTCATGCTATCGAATCCTGACCAGTCTCTATGCACTGGGTACTGGGAAAAACATCTATGTAGAAAGGTATCTCAGCTTTGACATTGTGTTAATTGTTTAAAACCTCAGTGAATATTGATGCTGATATTCAGCGCAGCTTTCACCAACTCTCATCCTCTCTGTGTCCCTCAGACAGCTACCAGCTCTTGGTCAGTGTCTGGCCACCCTGGCTGGAGCCATGCCTGTGGCCTTCCTGGAGCCGCTGCTCAACACCTACAACCCCTGCTCCGTCTTTAATACCAAGAGTGCCAGAGAACGAGCCAGTGAGTCATATGTAATTATTCTAAAATAAAATAGTTAATTACCAGGGGTCGGCCAAGGTGGCAAATCAAACAGCTATTATTACGGAAAATGAATTTGTCTGTCTTTTACAATAATCTTATCATTTTGAGATGTCCTACAGTATGAGAGTTTTTTTCCCCTAGATTTAATCATACATTTTGTATATTGTCTGTATATCTGTACTGTATGTTTGTGAACATTTGAGAAATATTCCTCCACTTCATAAAATATATAATAAGAAAAATGTACTTTGATATTGTAAACATTGTTGTAATCACATGTGAATCCTCGGTGGTGTTTTCAGTCCTTGGCATACCAGACTCAGTCGAGGAGATGTGTCCCGGGATGCCGCGGCTGGACGGTCTGATGAAGGACATCAATGACATGGCTGAGTCTGGAGCGCGGTACACAGAGATGCCTCACGTTATCGAGGTGGTGCTGCCCATGCTGTGTAACTATCTGTCCTACTGGTGGGAGAGGGGGCCTGAGAACCAGCCAGCCAGCGGGGGCAGCGTCTGCTGCACCACCGTCACCTCAGAGCACCTCAGCCTCATTCTCGGCAACATCCTCAAGATCCTCAACAACAACTTGGGCATCGATGAGGCCTCCTGGATGAAGAGGATTGCAGGTGGGCACGGGTTTGCTATAACAGCTCATGATAACACACCAGACTGCCTCACTTTCTTTTTAGTTTTACATCAACGCCACACCCTGCCTTATTTCTTTACTGTATCTAGAAGATACAATCTTTTTTATGCTTTTATTTTTTTAAATGACAGTGTTGTAGTTGTATCATCTCACAGGAATCCAGTGTGAACCATAGGACCTGTAGAATTACCAATCCAATGTCAGCCTCTTTTGGCAGTTCAGCATTGTGAGCATAACTGTGGTGTCTTTTTATTGTCTTGAAGGCCATACACTGTTTTCTTTTAATCATTCCTTAAAATGGTGTTGCTCCCACTAGAAATTTTAAATGCAACCAGAAAACACCAGCAAAAGAGCTACATCTTTGAGTTTAGAACAGGAAAAATGTTACTAAAATACTGGCAACTTTCTGATATACCTACACATTTTGAAGCAACTTGAACAGCTGTCATGGAAAAAACATTTTCTCTTTCTTTCACTGTTCAGTGTACGTGCAACCCATCATCAGCAAGGCCCGTGCAGACCTGCTGAAGAGCCACTTCCTTCCTACACTGGAGAAGCTGAAGAAGAAGACAGTGAAGGTGGTGGCTGAGGAAGAGCTGTTGAAAGCAGACAGTAAAGGGGACACCCAGGAGGCTGAGCTGCTCATCCTGGACGAGTTTGCTGTACTCTGCAGGGACCTGTACGCCTTTTACCCCATGCTTATCCGCTATGTGGACAACAACAGGTTAGCTCACTGAGCACTGGATGATGGAGTTGTTTTAAAGGAGTATTTAGGAGGAGATGGGACAGATGTTAGTGTTTGCAGAAAAAATACAGAGAACGTATTTATCTCTCCCTTTTACTACAGGTCCAGATGGCTGAAAGAACCAGACGCTGACTCCAATGAGCTCTTCAGAATGGTCGCTGAGATATTTATCCTCTGGTGCAAGTCACATGTAAGTTCTCTCACCTCCGTAGTTGTTTAGCTACAAAACATAGGCAGCTTTTATGAATTAGAACTCTGATAAAGCATAGCTATCTTTCGTTGGTATTTGTCTCCAGAATTTCAAAAGAGAAGAGCAGAACTTTGTGGTCCAGAATGAAATCAACAACCTTTCCTTCTTGACTGGAGATAATAAAACCAAGATGTCTAAGGTAGGACACTGTCAACTGTATTTCCTTTATCTGGCAACAGTTTAAAACCCTTTTAGTCCTAAGACCCTTTTAGTATGTGACTAAACGTGTTCACATGTTTATATGAGAACGCTGAAAAAGATCAGAAGCAGGATCATGACTGACTTTGACTTATGACTGTGTGTGTGTGTGTGTGTGTGTGTGTGTGTGTGTGTGTGTGTGTGTGTGTGTGTGCGTTTGTGCACACGTATGAATTTATGCATGCTTGTTAGAGTAGATGACAGAAACTAACATTCATCCCTCAGGAGACCAATATTCCTCCATACCTTCAGCCCCTGTCAGCATTACAGGGGTTAGAACATTTTATTTCTTGTCTGCCTGGTTTAGCTGTTTAAAGGCAAACAAATGGTTTTCATTGCAGTGCACGTCCATGTGGGGGCTGCCTGCCTCCATTAACTGCCCTCTCATCATTTTCTTCTATCTGCCTTTCTCTTTCTGTCTCTCTCTCTCTGTCTCAAACAGTCCTTTAAGGAAAAGGTAGAGTGATGCAGTGCATGAGCTGTTTACCTGCCAGCTTATTGGCTAAAATGCTCCAGTCGCCAAGCAGAAAAGCCAATAGCTTGTGCCGCTGTGCTATATAGCCTATAGTGTAGTTATATATCATGTCACCTGATTATTTGTGGCCTCCATTCATCACCATACGTGACATGGTAACTTTGGTCATTCCTCATTACCTTATGGGCGGAACACGTCTCATCTGGAGTAATGAAGCCCGGCCCCTCTGTAGCAAATCATGTGATCACATGCCACCAGTGTTTGCAGTTGATGGATTGTGGTACCCTGGTGTGTTTGGCTAATAGTTACCTCAAGCTATTTGTATTATGTTGTAGTTGATGTGTAATAAGTGTGTGTATGTGTGTGTATATTAATATGGAAATTAGTGTTTTACTGAGCCAGCTGCTTCAATTTGGCTCAAAAGTGCAGCTTTCCCTAGCTGGTAACATCTTGTTGTTCTAACAGCAGCAGTCTGCTAGTTCTACTTTTCAGCTGAGGTGTGAAACTTCTTAATGATTCAGTGGCACAAATTAAGTCTGGTCACAGATTTTGCCAGGGCTGAAAAACAAATGCCTCAGTTGCCTCTGGCTTTTGTTCAAATACTCTGTGAGTGCTCCCACTGTGCAGCAAGCTCCAATAAAAGGCTGTTAAGGCATCAGTTTAAATGCTGAAAGGAAGTGCTTTAGTGCAACATTAAATATAGCAAAAAGGGCAAAATAGTATGTATTACCTTAAAAGACCAGCTTATTAAGCTGCCATTGCTTTTTTTCATTCACCACTTTTTGTTGTCTGAGGTTAATATCATGATTTTTTCAGTCTGGAGGACAGGACCAGGAGAGGAGACACAAGAAAAGGCGCGGTGAGTTCTACTCTATTCAGACCTCGCTGATTGTGGCCGCTCTGAAGAAGATGCTACCTATCGGCCTCAACATGTGTACCCCAGGAGACCAGGAGCTCATCTCTCTAGCCAAGACCCGCTACCTCCTGGTGAGACAGATTTGTGTTTGTGACCAAGCACTGGCCACACATTTGACATGGGTCGTATGAGACTGCAGCCCAAGTGAACGTCTATCCTTACACTCAAACAAGAACACTTCTTTGAAACAGCTACATTTCACAATAATAAAGCTTCACTTTTGTCTCCCTGTTCCTGTTATTGTTCAATAGAGAGACACAGATGAAGAGGTCAAAGATCATATTCGTCAGAATCTGCATCTACGAGAAAAGGTGAGCATGTCCAAATCAGTATCATGACTGTAAGTGGTAATTAGCTTCCAAAGACTGTATATATATTGTATTTCACATCCTTCTTTGTAACACACTCTCAGTCAGAGGACCCTGCAGTGAGGTGGCAGCTAAACCTGTACAAGGACATAGCGATGAGAAGTGAGGGGCCTCCAGATCCTGACAGGGTGGTGGACCGTATCCAGAGGATCTCTGCTGCTGTCTTCAACCTGGAGCAGGTCGGGCTCAAATATTTATACAGACCCCAACTTATTATGAGCTGCAAATGACACTCAGGGTGCTATTATCATTAAACAATTGTGCACAAAGAGAATCTGATGTCACAAAACATATAGCTGATGGCACTTGCACTGCCAAAGACAGATCACGTTATATTTATTTTAGGGTCCTTGGAGAACTGTTTTCCAAAGTAGACAAGGGCATCCACAAGTCAGTCCTAGACACACTCACCTCTCCATTCATCATAGCAATCAATGACAGCTCTGGTCATTCACAACCTTGTGTGGACAACATATTGTGAGATTTAAAAAAAAAACATGATCTTTTCCTCCATTTTTGTACACTTTGGTTTGTTCAGTCATGTAGAATCAACTGTGTGTTGCCCCCTGTGCTTTATACCTTGTGTAACGTGGGTGATGAAACACAAATTGCAGTGATCCTTGACAGCAAAGTTGCCCCTCTACTACGCTTCTCCTTTCACTTAGGCACAGTCAGGTTCGCGATGAGTCACCAAAATACAAAAGAAATACTAGCGATGAGGAGAAACCTGATGAAAATGCCAGTTCTTGAAAATCAGAGATGATTTTTTTCACCCGTTAGAGAATGCCATTCCAGTGTGTTGATTAATCATCTAGTCTCCTTCTGCTCTCATTAGGTGGAGCAGCCACTGAGATCCAAGAAATGTGTATGGCAGAAGTTGCTTTCCAAGCAGAGGAAGCGAGCGGTCGTCGCCTGCTTCCGCATGGCTCCACTTTACAATCTGCCAAGGTATGACTGTATACATTACACCTACAGCCTCTACATCTTTGCTGTACTGTTTTAAGCCTGAAATCGTCCTAAACAGATCATGAATCCAAGATGACACCCCACATTCGACGGTAGCAGAGAGCTCCCTGTGGTACTACTAGCAGATGGGAAATTGTGTAGCAAGTGTTGTAACATTTCCTCTATGTTTATTGGCCAAATACCGCCACACTTTCTTCTTCTTCTGTCTGACTCACAACTCTCATTTCTCTCTTCCTGGGTTCTGACCCTGCATTAATGCACAGCCTCCCTCCCTCCGTTTGTAGGACAAATGTCTGGCCCGCAGCTGTTATCAAGAAGGATAAAAAAAAAAAGGGACACTAGCAATTTCATGCCCTGCTGCCCTGTAACTCAATCACAGGAAGTCAGGCAGAGAGCTGCAGTAGGGAGGAAAACAATTATGAGGCTCAACCTGGGGGTGGCCATCTTCAATATGTGCTCAGACGATGCTGCCCGCCTGCCTGACAGCATGACTCATTTATTCAGAGTTGTTGACAATGAAATATGACACAGCATAGCTAATAATTATTAGACAGTATTTACAATTCAGGCACAATTGATTGTTTTTGCTGGGAGTAATGGATTTGTGTTTGAGGGATGGATGTGAAGCTTCTGGATAATGTCGACTCTCCCTGAGTTTCACGCATTCAGATGTCATCTTTTCTCTTTTGTCTCTCTATTCAGCATTTGTTCTCTCCCCAATGTCACACTCTATTGTACCTCATCCCCTCAGGCACAGAAATAATAATTACTTCCTGAAAGCCTACCGACATATTTGGCTGGAGATAATGCATGAGAACACAGACTATGACAGTCTGCTCTCCATGCTGACGGTAACGTAGTGCTGACCCAATGTTGCTACTGTATGACCTTGCATACCTTTCTTAACTACCCCACGCTTTCCTCCAGGCACGGTTTATGCTACAAATTTAACTCTCAGATATTCCCGCTGGTTTTTCCACTGGTCCATATCTGTACAGTAATGCAGCAAGCTGAATCTAGAACAAATGCTTTAAAGGAACAGTTTCACATTTTGGGAAATATGCTTAATATTGATACCACTCTCATGTCTGTATGCTAAATATGAACTTAGAGCCAACAGGCGATTAGCTTAGCTTAGCATGACGACTGGAAGCAGGCTGAAACAGCTAGCCTCGCTCTGTCAGAAGGTTAAAAAAAATCTGCCTAGCAGCACCTCAAAAGCTCACTAATTTTGTTTGTTTAATATGTACAAAAATAGATGAGCTTTAGAGGTGATAGTAGGAGGATTTTTTATTTTTATTTTGGACAGAGCCAGGCTAGCTGTTTCCACCTGCTTCCAATCTTTATGCTAGGCTAAGCTAGTCATATCCTGGCTGTAGCTTTATATTTAGCATACAGACAGGAGAGTGGTATTAATCTCATCTGACTCTCATCAAGAAAGCAAATGTGTCCTTCCTTAAATGTCACGCTATCCCTTTAACTGTTGCTGATGTGCAGATACATGGGTACTTAAAATCAAAGTAATTAGATCAACTCATTAATCTAGTCTGGAATTGCAGTTTCTGTCTGCTGATGAGAGTGTAAGACTAGATTTAGAAAAAAACAAAAAAACCACAAAAAAACCCCACAACAGTTTCCTCTCAGGTGACCAGTTGGATGTGCCAGTACCCTAAACTAACCAGTATTAACCTCTCCTAAAGGGACTTTGCTCTGCTCCTATCTAACCCAGGCTAATCTCCTCTCACCTGTCCTTAGGCATCGCTCTATTAACCTCTTCCTCCTGGCCTATCAGAGAATATGGATAGAAACAGAGGAGTACTCTTTTGAGGAGAAGCTAGTGCAGGATCTTGCAGTAAGTACCAGTGCCGTCTTGTTGGTACCCATGTGGTGTGGGCAGCTGAGCGTCGCCCCTACAGTAACACTTTCCTTTACTTGTGTCATTGTTAAAAGTGCTTGAAAGCGCCCCAATTCCACCACGTACCACTGGGTCGCGCTCAGTCATCCATGCGATGTTTTTCAACTAGACGCCCATTTTTGGAAAGCATGACATCACCGCTGATGTCAGAGCCAGCTGTTTCAACCACTGTGTCCCATCCAACATCGGTAAGAGGGCATCCCGACGCGATGCTTCGACTTACCACTGAAATTTCTGAAAGTTGCGGTGTCTTTCTTAAATTTGAACAATCATAAAACATCAAAATCATGCATTGAGTTTGTAGAGAAAGCAGAAGAAAAACAGCACATAGCTGCTTTCTTTACAACTTCACAAAAATGCAAATATTTTGCACTTTGTAACCCATGATAACCTTCAGCATAATACGCATAGAATGATTAAAAATGCTTGAAGGATTCATGAAATAGAGTTTAATAAATTCAGTTCTCTGATCTGGAATAAGAGACTATCATGAAGGCACACTGGAACTCAACATATCCTGCTGTGCCAACGGGTGTGTGTGTGTGGGTGTTTTTTTTTCTCTTTTTCAATAATGAAATGAAGATAAAATTTGAATTAATTAAACTTTTGAAAATCTAATCTTCCTTTGGCCTTATTAATAGTCATATCTTTTCCACATTATTTGAAATTAAAGCCACAGGCCACCACATAAGAAGTTAAGGGTGTGACAGATGAAGAACTGTAAGATTCAGCCAACCAAGCACACATATTTGCAGCAAACACTACAGAAAAATAGTTCCAATGTGTCTGCTATCATGAGTGGTCTCTGCTCTGGTATAAAATGGTAGGAAGTCTATGATAAAGTCTAAAATGGGTTCATGGAGAGTCATGCTTAACTCCAATCTCCACCTTAACACTGCAGAACATCATCTGCTGTCTGTGTGTGTGTGTGTGTGCCAGCATGTGTGTGGATGATCCTGTCATTGTGTCCATGCTCGTGCCTGTGGTTTATTGTCTGCATGCAATCAGTGTATCCTATTTCTGATACAACCTGATTCTCTTCAGGTAAGTGATGTGTAAGTGAAAGTGACAGTTAAATGTAAATTATATATTCATGTAAGTGTTTTCTCAGTTTAGGGCTCTCATATAGTTGACACTGAGACTACGTGCCTGTGCTCCGGTATTTACTTGTATGGGTTTGTCCAGAAAACGCAGCCCAAAGTGGAGGAAGAGGAAGAGGAGGAGGTCAGAAAGCAGCCAGACCCTCTTCACCAGCTCATTCTGCATTTCAGCCACAATGCTCTGACTGAGTGCAGGTAAATACACACTCAGCGTCACACACCTGGCTATCTGGCACCAACACGCTTTGCTCCATCTGTGCTACATAATAATTTTGGCCTCCCTCTTAGCTAATAAAGAGCTGTATTAAGCTAAATCATCGCCATATATTTTATACTAGGAGAGAAACACAAGCAGTTTTTCAGTATTTTTCTGTAGCCTTGCTGCTTACGGCACATACATTGCAGTGGCTATAAATATAACCACAGAATCTTGCATATTATTATTTAAAGATGAGATGTGATTGTGTGCTCTACAAGGTTTAACCGCCAGGTATTTATCTTCCTTTTCTGTTAGTTCTTTGGAAGAGGATCCCTTGTATATTGCATATGCAGATATGATGGCAAAGGTACTTCATTCTCTAAATTGCTTTTACCGCAATGTGTGCTGTTCAGCAAAATCTTGCAGGTTTGACATTCTGCTTTCTCTTTCAGAGTTGTGCTGAAGGTGAAGAAGAGGAAGATGAGGAAGGAAAAGAGAAAACATTTGAGGTGCTATTGATTTCTCAGGAACACTTTGTTTTTGATTCATATTCAGAAGTGGTGCTGACTGTATTATCATTTCATACAGGAAAAGGAAATGGAGAAGCAAAAGATGCTGTACCAGCAAGCCAGACTACATGATCGAGGAGCTGCAGAGATGGTGCTTCAGATGATCAGTGCCAGCAAAGGTAGGAAAACACACATTCACCTCACCCTTCTGATAACTGCCACCTTTGGTATAGCTAGTGTATGATATATGATTTGTGGTCATCAGGTCGACTTGGTGCTATGGTGACTTTCACCCTCAAACTGGGCATCTCCATCCTCAACGGGGGAAACATACTGGTCCAGCAGGTACACATCAATCTGCATGCAGAATTAGTACATTTAAAAGCACCAGCCCACTATTTATTGTGCTTTTATTTTGATGCAGAAAATGCTGGACTACCTGAAGGAAAAAAGAGATGTTGGCTTTTTCAAAAGTTTGTCTGGGCTGATGATGTCTTGCAGGTAATGAAGCCACGACCAATGATCACACGCAAAACACATGGTTTACTTTTTGTTTAATTTCTCAACTGTAATTTAAAGGGGAACTCCACCAAATATACCCAGAAAGGTCAGTTTACTAGTCACAGGAAGTATTACCCAGCCTGTGAAAACAGTTGTATAATGTTTTCTGTGGCTCTGGTGGAGCTTTGTCGAGTCTGAGAAAATAAACCCTGATGATGTCATCGGGGTTATCTGAGCTTGGGCTTAGAGACTAAACATGTATAACAGGAAGCCTCCTTTACAAACTGGGGCTGTGGAGTTTAAAAAACATGGGTTTTAACCAATCAGATAGGCTCTAATGAAAATATGCTATTGGTTGTATTATGGGAAGTGTAGGATCCAGTGTTTTTGGAGCTTGACCAATGTTAGGGACTGAAAGTCAGGATATTGCCGACCGTTTTTTTGACCATTATATTTTGAGTCCCCCAACTTAATGGAAGTGCAATGCTAAAGCGCTGGAGTGCCGCTTTAAAAAACATATTGCAGAAATACAGAATATAGAAATCAAATGCATCATAGATCAGGCTTTGTCTTGTCTCTCCTACAGTGTCCTGGATTTGAATGCTTTTGAAAGGCAAAATAAAGCTGAAGGTCTGGGGATGGTTACTGAAGAAGGATCAAGTAAGTGAGGATAATAAACTAAACAAAAGGCAAACTGTCTGAGACAGTCCCAGCTGTTGATTTACCAATAATATGAGTGATTGATTTGTCTTCTACCAAGAGACTTTTAATCACGGTGATGTAAAGAGCACTACACAGTATATTTGTGACCTTAATGTGAATAAAAAACCTGCAAGTCAATATCTGCGCCACAGTATGATTTTATGCTTTTAATCATTGTAGAAAAAGCGCGGTATACACAGAACCTCAATACTAAAAATTCTGAAATTCATGTCTAGTGCAGATCTGAGAGAATCTTTGTAAACTGACACTGAAACAGAGGTTATGGAATTTAAAGCTTTATTTGTGTAGCAAACGGACCTTTTTATTCAGCAACAATAAGAATTTTCAGCCCCTCAGTTTTACACCCAATCCACAATGTGAGCTATAAGTGATATCACCAGGGACATATGTAGGTTTATTGTTGTGACATGATGTGTCTCATTCAGGCTCATGGCGTTATTGTTCTTTAGTCAGGCTTGTAATTGGCTGCTAGACAAGGGATGCAGCAATAGCTTGTCGAAACATCTGCTCTTTAGTTTGCTGTTGTACAAGCCCATCTCCATGTCACCTATGTCTCTCGTGTGTCATGTTGTACGTCATCATGCAGGTAAACCTGTGCTACTGTATGTCTACGTCCTGTCTGGGCCTTGTCTGCCACTTAAAAGCACTCACAGTCACAACTGCATCCACATGAAAATCCACATTTAATCAGAGGCCTCTATTTGATCTGATGGGTAGCATACAGTATATAAATATGTTTTTCTCATGCTCATTTTCACCTCATAAGCCCAGGCATAAGTGATGGTAACTGTAAGTCTGGTACTCTGTCCAACCTGTAGTCTAAACACCTGCCTAGCGAGCAGACTGTAATTTAAGACTTTGTTTAATTGTAACCACATGTCAGTGTCGCAAATCAATGTGAGTATGTAAATATATTTCTATAGCGCTATCATTCTCTCCTGTTCCTACTTCTTCTGATTGAATCTCAATGTCTTCTCCTTTGCTTATGTCTGCTTTTGTTTTGTTTGTTTGTTTGTTTTCCTCTGATCATGTTTTTTATCTCATCGGTCGCAGTCAACGTGAGTGAGCGGGGTAAATACATGGTTTAGATTCTACTCATTATATGCAATGCTGACATCTTGATTGCTCTCTGTTCAACTCCGTCCTCCATCTATTCATTCCCTTCCAATCCTTCTCTCCCCCATTCCTCCTCCTCCCTTGACCTGAATGCAATACAACCACCTTCTTTCATTTTTTTTTTTTTTACCTTGGACTGAAGGAACGCATGCATGCTCCTGTGACATCTGGATAGATTGTTCAGTCCAGGGTCAGGTGCCCCAAACTGACTCAAATCTCTCCACTTTTCTTATACTTCTTTTTTAAGAAGTCAGTGCTTGTCATTTGTGTGGGACCTTTTATGTTTATTAACTTTGATGATACTAACCAGCGTGCAATAAGAAATAAATCTCCCAAAGCTTTGATTGTAAGAACCAACAAAGCTTTGCTGGTGTTAAAAAATAAAGCTCAGTTTTATTCCTATTATAAACCCCGTTTTACTTTGTGAAATGATGCACTATACCATGTCTGTGTGCTCTGAACCCCAAATACAGTGCACATAATTTGATGCCATTTGACGACAAATGAAAGCTATGCAAGCCCTGATGCCTGTACTGACATTAAAATGATGGGTCTCTGACCTTCTTATCACTGAAAGGGACAGTTAATCTCATTTCCTGTCCTCAGGTTCCAAGGTACTGCAGAATGATGAGTTCACAAAGGATCTCTTTAGGTTTCTGCAGCTTCTCTGTGAGGGCCACAACAATGGTAGGTGGATGCTTTTCCATTAACCAAAATTAAAGAAGACGAACTGCATGTCTCTAACCAACACAGTTTTAGAGTAGGCTGGGTGGTGTGAATGTACTCCTCTACAACCAATTATTGTTTTATCTTATCTTTTATCACCTGTTTTAGATTTTCAGAACTTCCTGAGGACTCAGACAGGGAACACAACTACAGTCAACATCATCATTAGTACTGTAGACTACCTACTAAGACTCCAGGTATCATATTATTACAGACAGATGTAGAAAAATGTCATATATTAATTCACGTTCTTTAATGTGCTAAATCATTTTATTCTTTCTCCTATTAGGAATCCATTAGTGATTTCTACTGGTACTACTCTGGTAAGGATGTTATAGATGAGGCGGGTCAGAGGAACTTCTCCAGAGCACTGGCAGTGGCCAAGCAGGTCTTCAACTCGTTAACTGAGTATATACAGGTACCATATCACAACACACTGCACCACAACAGGTACTAATTAAAATCCTGAGCTCAAAAGACTGAGGGATTTTAATGTACCTACTCTGTGCTGTGTGATCCAGGGCCCATGTATTGGGAACCAGCAGAGTCTGGCTCACAGCAGGCTGTGGGACGCGGTGGTCGGCTTCTTGCATGTTTTTGCCAACATGCAGATGAAGTTATCCCAGGTATGTACTTTTGTCTGCAATGAAGTGGTGGTGATGCTATCTATTTGTACAGTACTTATGCAGTTGTACAGTTTGAAGGTACTTGTACTTGAGTATTTCCATTTTATGCTACTTTATACTTCTGCTCCACAACATCACAGAGGGAAAATTTGTCCTATTTGATCCACTTCATATGTTTAAAACATATGATCATCTCATAAAATATGATGCAGTAATAAAGATTAAAGGGCCCAGCAGTGTATAAAGTGGTTAAATTTGTTCTACTAGATCAGCTACTAGATTAAATTTCTGAAAAAGAGTATCTTTTGCTCTTTTTGCCTTTATTGAACAGTTTTACAGTATAGATATAGAAAAAGATTACGGGGGAAGAGAGGGAGTTATGACGTGCAACAACAAACGAGGAAGCCTGCTGGAATCGAATCAGGGTTTGCATTAATGTATAAGTAGAAATTTAATCTTGGTGACGTCTTGTAGCCAAATGGTTACGACATATAAGCGGTTTAAGTGTATGCATCTTAATTATTTGGCTCCCAGACGTCCCCAAAATTGCATTTCTGCTTATACATTAATTCATAAGTGATAATAATCCAATTTCATAAAACATATGTAATAATTAACTCTCTGAAAGAGGCCATTCTGCATGACGAGTATTTTTACTTTTAATACCTACATACATTTTCCTGACAAAACCAATGTACTTTTAAATTTTGAATGCAGGAATTTTACTTGTAATGGAATAAATGTAATGGAGTACTTTTGAGTGGTAGTATTGCTACTTTTACTTAAGCAAAAATCTGAATACTTCATCCACCAATGGTATTTGTCTTTGTCAGCAAGAGACTCCTTTAAAATATCTGCAGCCACTAGAGGTCTCTCCAGGCTCAAGGATAACCTCAAGCTACTGCAGTACACTTACATATGTCCTTCCACTCAGCTATAAGACTGCATCTATGATATTTCCTCCATACCCAATACCGCCTAACCTTATCTCATGGTCATCAGAAAGGGCTTGGTCTGACAGTAGAAGCCAGGATGAAGGAGAGCACAGGTGGAGGAGTTTGAATTTAGTGCATCAAAGTATGCCTCAGATTTATGGCATGCTGCATACAGGCTCCATAGAGACCCTAAATGAGTCAGGCTGACCTAGCCATCTGCTCCTAGACAGTAAAATAACATTAACTCTGGCGCTGATGGATGGATGTTACTTAGAAGGCCCTTCTGGGCCCCAGCAGGGCCATCGTGGGTCCCCACAATCTGAGGCAGCCTTGATCTCTCAGGGATATTAGAGAGGATGGCTGTACCCTTACAGGGAGGCCATCAGTAGTCTGTGTGATATAGTGTAGTCTGAATCACAAGGTTTCCCTTTTTTGTCTTCTCCTAACAGGACTCCAGTCAGATTGAATTATTGAAGGAGCTGCTGGACCTGCAGAAGGATATGATCGTCATGATGCTCTCTCTTCTCGAAGGTTTGCTTTTTGATGTGCTGCAACAGCAGAATTACTTTGCAAGGATATTGTCTCTTTTATGACTTTCATCAAACAGATTTGTTTGTTTGGAATGCAATCAAATATTTCCCAAAGCAGCTATCTGCATGGAGAGTGTTGCTTGTTATTGTGTGTACTGACAAACTTTGCTTTGGTCTCTTTCTCCATTACTTCACAGGTAACGTTGTCAATGGTACTATTGGCAAACAAATGGTGGATACCTTGGTGGAATCTTCTAGCAACGTGGAGATGATCCTAAAATTCTTCGACATGTTCCTCAAGTTGAAGGACCTGACTATCTCGGACAGCTTCAAGGAGTATGACCCCGAGAGCAAAGGGGTTATCTCAAAGAAGGATTTCCAGAAGTCCATGGAGAACCAGAAACAGTACTCCCAGTCTGAGATTGAGTTTCTTCTCTCCTGTGCTGAGGCTGATGAGAATGACATGTTCAACTACGAGCAGTTTGTGGAGAGATTTCATGAACCTGCCAAGGACATTGGCTTTAATGTAGCTGTGTTGCTGACCAATCTCTCTGAGCATATGCCTCACGATGCTCGCCTCTCGACGTTCCTCGACCTGGCTGAGAGCGTTCTAAGCTATTTCGAGCCTTATTTGGGTCGTATTGAGATCATGGGTGGAGCCAAGCGCATCGAGAGAGTCTACTTTGAGATCAGCGAGTCGAGTCGCACCCAGTGGGAAAAGCCTCAGGTGAAAGAGTCAAAGCGGCAGTTCATCTTCGATGTTGTCAATGAAGGCGGGGAGAGTGAGAAGATGGAACTGTTTGTCAACTTCTGTGAGGACACCATCTTTGAGATGCAGCTAGCCTCTCAAATTTCAGAGCCAGACCCAGTGGAGCGTCCAGAGGAAGATGAGGATGACAAGCAGAGTGTGGTAGAAAACCAGGAAGATGAAGAGGAGGAGAGCGTGATGTTGGAGTCTTCCTCAGCCTTTACAGTCGCCTGCATCTCCATGAGAAAGAGCCTCTGCCACTTCCGCCAGCTGCTCACGCTCAAGAGCATGAGGCGGCAGTATAGAAAATTCAGGAAGATGAGTGTTAGGGAGATGGTGCGAGGCTTCTTCTCTTTCTTCTGGATGATCATCACAGGCCTGTTCCACTTTGTCTACAGCCTGGTTTGGGGTTTCTTCCACATCTTGTGGACCACTATGTTCGGGGGCGGCCTCGTTGAAGGGGCCAAGAACATGAAGGTGACAGACATTTTGGGAAACATGCCAGACCCCACCCAGTTTGGGATCCACGGAGATGTGCTAGAGATGGAGAAGATGGAGGCGAGCGAAGCGTCAGCGTTGGCGGAGATGGGTCAGATGGCTCAGGGAGATGCAGCGGAGGCAGACCTAATGGCTGAGTTGCTGAACATACAGCCCAAGAAGGAGGGAAAGCATGGGGCTGAGCCAGGTTTGGGGGATGTGTCTGAGGTGGTGGTGGGGGACGCGCCGTCCATTGCCAGCGCTGTCAAGCAGAAGAAGGCTCAGGTCAGTACTCATGTTAAATCCAACTGAATAAGGGTACTTCTATTCCTAATTAGATATGACATTTTACTTGAAAAACATTTGTTATTGCTCTAAAACAAACTGTTTAAGTAACTGATGGTCAAAACAATGTATTTATTATAGCTGGCTGCAAAGAAGAGGGCTTCAAATGGAGACTACAAGTCTGATTCAGAGAAAGGAGAGTGAGTGTTCTTAATTTGTTCATTGTTCACCCTGAGTGGAATTGCAGTTGATATCCTTCTTTTGATATATTTTTTACAGTATTATAGCATCTTTGAGCATTATAGCATCTAAGTATGAAGAATGCCAGATATTTAACAGGATTTAAGTTAACTCCTGATGGGATGTGAACCGAGTAAACACTTGCAAGTGCAAGTGCTTCTGTGGTTTTGTTCTCCTCATTGGTCACATACATATGTGTGTATGTATCTGTGACCCTGCAGCAGCACGTATCTGTCTGTCAGTAATAAATAAATTATTGTTGCAGTTCAGAAGATGGTGAGAAGAAGGACCATGACAAGACCAAAGACGAAGCCCCTCCAGAGTCTTCAGTGGAGGAGAAGAAAGCCCCGAAGAAGAGGCTCGGCCCGAAGAAAGAACCACCAGAGGCCTTCATGGCCAGCTTCTTCGCTGGCTTGGAAATCTACCAGACCAAGATGCTGGTCAGATATTTCCCTCACAGCGGTCTTAAAAAAATGAGAATCAGAACTATTAGCTTGAGCAGGTTAAGACACAAGTCAGCTTGTTGCATATATACAACTTATACAGAAATTATTATTTTCACAGAATTACCTGGCCAGAAACTTCTACAACCTCCGCTTCCTGGCGCTTTTTGTCGCCTTTGCTATCAACTTCATTCTGCTCTTCTACAAAGTAAGCTTGAAATGAAGGTATCACAATATATACAGTATAAGAATTAACCATTGTTGTTACTGCTTACGTTTAAATGTGTCATTGTCTTTCAGGTGACCGGTGATTACTCAGACGATGAAGACCCCTGGAATGGTCGAGGTAGAGCTGGCGAGGAGGAAGATGAGGGTGCACTTGAGTATTTCGTCCTGCAGGAGAGCACAGGTTACATGGCGCCAACGCTTCGCTGTCTGGCTATACTGCACACTATCATATCTTTCCTGTGTGTAGTGGGATACTACTACCTGAAGGTATGGTAACA
Source organism: Macquaria australasica (assembly GCA_005408345.1). Lineage (NCBI taxonomy): Eukaryota > Metazoa > Chordata > Actinopteri > Centrarchiformes > Percichthyidae > Macquaria > Macquaria australasica. The sequence goes on along the minus strand of SEMN01000579.1, from coordinate 169,230 downwards.
CCAGCTGACAGGAAAACACACTTAAGTTTTGATTTGAATAGATATAGTATTTTTGGCAAAGGTTGCTTTTATTAAAGGTGTAATAATAACAGCTACTAATTATTTTATTTCAATTTAGCATTTCTGCACACAGGAACTGTAAATGCATTTGACATATTTTACAAGATTTTTTTTTACATTTTTAAAATATCTCATCAGTGCTTTATAGCACTTGGTTTAAGTTTTATTTTTCAGTGAGAACACTTGTATGTTGTGATCGCACACATAAACACACATACACTTCCTGTCGCTTTGATCAGTAAACTGGCTGGATATGCAGCAGGTTGACACTCACGGTATTTCATTTACTGCACTAATGATGCTGCCGAATTCCCTTTGTGTCCAAGGTGCCCCTGGTGGTGTTCAAACGTGAGAAGGAGATAGCGAGGAAGTTGGAGTTTGCCGGCCTTTACATCACAGAGCAGCCGTCGGATGATGACATCAAAGGGCAATGGGACAGACTGGTCATCAATACTCCGTGAGTCAACCGCAGTACAGTTATTAAACTCTGAGTCATAACCTTTTATAAACAAAGGTGTAATGCTGATTTGTTTTTTTGCTGTTTTTATCAGTTCCTTCCCCAACAACTACTGGGATAAATTTGTGAAACGCAAAGTAAGTGGCTTATGTTATTTTTGTGTAATCTGTTACGCACACAAACCATAAACCCAAATCTGGTGATATTTACTAAATGTCAGCTACAGTGTCATCCTCTCCTCTGTTTCTGTTTTTCTGCCATTTGTAGGTGATCAAGAAGTATGGAGACCTGTACGGAGCAGAGAGGATAGCAGAACTGCTGGGGTTGGATAAGAGCGCCCTGGATTTCAACCCCACAGAGGAGACTGTCGTCAAGGAGGCTTCGCTGGTGTCATGGTGAGAGATTAGACGGATAAAGAGCAGACAGGCTGGAACTCCTCGAAGCAAAAGTCAAGGTCAAATAGAAAATATGAGCCTCTCATATCAACCTTCCTTTTTCGGCAGGTTGAGCTCAATCGATACGAAGTACCATGTCTGGAAAATGGGAGTGGTGTTTACAGACAATGTAAGTTTGGGATGATTAATTGCTCTTTTTTGTGGTTTTATGAACATCTGAGTGAATGATTTGATGGATGGATGAATGGGTTGACTGATGACTGGACTGGACAGATGGATTCTCATCAACTTCTCATTTTTGTTTCTTTACCAGTCATTCCTGTATTTGGTGTGGTACACCACCATGTCCATCCTGGGCCACTACAACAACTTCTTCTTTGCTGCTCATCTGCTGGACATCGCCATGGGGTTCAAGACCCTTCGCACCATCCTCTCCTCTGTCACACATAACGGCAAACAGGTGAGGACAAGGAAGATGCAGGTCTTCGTCCAAGCAGCAGGGGTCACTGCAGAGTTAGAGGTTGGGGTTGGGTTGTAACCACAGCCTGTTTATTCCCTGCTGTGTAACCACAAGCCAGTTTTATCACAGTTTCCATGCTCCTGCCCCACTGATGGCATCTTGGGTAATACTAGTCCAGCCTGTTGTCAACTCTGTAGAAGGAATGTATTAACAATCAATTATGTCTCATTTTGCTTTAGATGGCAACACAGAAGATAATCATGATCTATTATCTGTGATCTACTGCTTGATTTGTGAACAGATTATGTATTTATTTATTTATACTAATATTTGCATCCCTTCCTCGTGAGATAATTGGGAGAACTAAGGCAAAATGAAGAGATGCAAGTGAAGGAAGAGAGGATGCATAAATGGGGATTTAGATGTAGCCAGTATCCTCTGACATTTGAGTTCAAATGGCTCAGTTGCCTTTATTTCAGCCCCAGTTCTGACTGTCAGTTCTTGCAGGGCTTGTCATGTCAACTGACCAGAGGCACAACATTTAATGTCACTTCAATCTCCAAGGGTGGAAATACACCCAAATGCTGAGGCCGCAAGGAATCGCCGACACCTCCCCCACTCAGCTGCCTGTGGGCAGATCAATCGCGCTGTCAGTCCAAATGCTTCCACTGTTGTTGCTGTTTAAGTTCACGAGTAAATCAGTGTAGATGCTGCGTCTGAATGGAGCTTTATGTCAGTAAAAAAAAACTGATGTGTGCGATTGGTTATTACGCTGAACTCTCCGTCCGTTTCCACTCATTTAAACTTTTCACTTCTCACCGCCTGCTCTCCTCTCGCCGCCGGCAATCCCATCGCGTCCCCTCGTGTGGGTTTAGCTGTTATGACATTTTTACCAACTGCTGTCTGTGTTTCTCTTAAGCTGGTGTTGACAGTGGGCCTGCTGGCAGTCGTGGTATATCTCTACACTGTGGTGGCCTTCAACTTCTTCAGGAAGTTCTACAACAAGAGTGAGGATGAGGATGAGCCAGATATGAAGTGTGATGACATGATGACTGTAAGTATCAATCACATTGTGTTTGATTATACACACACCCAGACACCAATACTCTGACTTAAAGAGACTCACCCTCCCTGTGTGTTTGCACAGTGTTACCTATTCCACATGTACGTTGGGGTGAGAGCGGGAGGGGGCATCGGGGATGAGATCGAGGACCCAGCTGGTGACCCCTATGAGCTCTACCGTATCCTTTTTGACATCACCTTCTTCTTCTTCGTCATCGTCATCCTCCTGGCCATCATCCAGGGTAAGCTCCAGCGTTGTACTCTCGCTTTTTAGTGTTCTTTTTTTCAACCAGACAAAAACTCCCTCTAAGATTACGTCAGTAAAACTTCCTGTGTGCCTACTGTATTTTATAGCCTCTGTAAATGACCACACATGCAAACACACCGATGTTCCTCACAAACTTTGCAATACTCCCCATCACAGTTATGTATCCACATTACACTCCAATACTGTATTTTCAGTAAGTGAGGGGTGTAAGATTGTGGTTGCCTTGATTACACAGATGCGCTATATATCATATGCTAACAGCAATTCCTGTGTGGTCGCAGGTTTGATCATCGATGCCTTTGGAGAGCTGAGAGACCAGCAGGAACAAGTCAAAGAGGACATGGAGGTGAGAGTAGATTTCATTCTCACCATACCTGCCAACCTATGGAGTGCTGAAAGGGGGGCGGTGGTTTTGTCCTCTCAAGGAACATAATACGATTATGACCTTATTTACCGTATGTTGGTGAAAGCTACAAAAAAAAGCAGATAAAATGCATCTTCATTGTTTAACTTATTGTTTAAAGTTATTTTTTTAAACATTAACTGAAAATACAATCATATTACTACCATATATTACTATATGAAGCGCTATATATATATATTTATTGATCTAAGTTGTAAATGAGCAATGACTAACACCACCATAGGACTATAAAAAAGACAAGGATAGAAATCATCATCGGCATGCTTACATTTTTCTTAAATCGCCATAATATCATACTTTGTCTGGTATACTGTATTTCACAGAAAGTAAACCCCTTAACCTTTACATGTCTGTTAGTAAAGGAAATTCCTTTCTTTTCAGGACATCTTGAGTTTAGACATGTGGCCCACTTTTGATTTTTGAGCTCTCCATCTTTTTCAGTCTTTTAAGCAACTGTCAGGCCAGATGAAGGTCAGAGCACACTTTTGGCCAATTTTTTGGTCCTTAAGAGATTGCAATGACAGGGGAAATAAATATTTAGTTTAAATATGAGCGAATCAAGTCAAATTTTGGTCAAACACATGAGAATATGCAACCGGGGACTCCAAGAGAGGGCAGAGAAAATCATGACGCTCCTGGGAAAAAAACAGGAGAGTCGCAAGTGTGCTGCTCTCACTTAGCCCAGATAACCCTGATGACATCATAAGGGTTGTTTTCTCAGAAAGCTCAGAAGACATTATACAACTGTTTACAGGCTGAGTGGCACTAACAATGATGAGTAAGTAAACTGATGTTTATGTGTAAAGTCAGTGGAGTGCCCCTTTAAAAACGATGCAAAATGTCTTGATTGTTATATTGCATAAAACGAAGCACAAAGAATAACATAGCATGTGCTCTAATTATCTTTTCATTTTCTGTCCTCAGACCAAATGTTTCATTTGTGGGATCGGTAATGACTACTTTGACACAACACCTCACGGCTTTGAGACTCACACCTTACAAGAGCACAATTTGGCCAACTACCTGTAAGTATCCCAATTTCAAGCACTTTATATAACCTTTTTTACTTTCTATCTATTTCTGTGTTTTATATATGTATTAATCATTATCGTCATCTTTCACCAACGTGTATTGCCTCTTTTCTGTAATTTAACCACATGATTGATGGCTTTAGCACATTACCACAGCATCAGGGCCAAAGTTGCTAATAGCCCCGGTGATCCAGAACACTAGCTCCCTTCAGGTATTCTTTCCATCTGGCTCTGTGTTTCCCCTGCACTCCCAGCTCATCAAGTGTTTCTGTATAATCTCCGTGACAATAGAAAGTCTCAGTCCATTTGCGCTCACAGTCAGCTGGCCAGAGGATATAAGAGCGACCTCATTATGTTGCTTCATTACTATTTAATGCCATGAACTTTATTGGAAAATAGGTTTGTGATAGTGTGCTCTCATGCAGTATTCATCATGATTTGGCATGCTGTGATGCCCACAGAGATACAGCGGCCCGTTGCCATTTACACTTGATTTGGGAAACAACGGGTGATTCGGTGATGGAGATGGCGTGGCGTTACTTTGTTTGACACTTGCGTCAGAAATTGTCTCCTAGTAACACAGAATGTGACATTTCCTGTTAATACGGTGTTGTAGAAATGAAGTGTGCCTCAGCAAAGCGTTTCTACTCTTTTCTGTGTTTTAACTGTGATCTGATGTTCAGGTAGAAGAATAATGTGAAAGCTTGTCATGTTTTTTTTGTTTTGTTTTTTTGTCTGACATTTATGTTTTGTCTGATTGGCCTTTTTTCTAAAGGTTTTTTCTGATGTACCTTATCAACAAGGATGAGACAGAGCACACTGGCCAGGTACAGTATAACTCTACAGTAATGACATTTCTCTGAGGAATCTCCAACCAATTTAAAAACAATGAAACAATTATTATCCTATCAGAGATACTGTGTGTCTGTGCTAGGGCTGAATGATTTAAGGGACATATCTAATTGCAATTTTTCTTTCCAATATTGCTGTTAAATTTAAACTGTGATTATTTTCTTTTAATCAAACTACAGACCTGTATTTGTGGTCTACTTAGTATTAAACAAGATATGATTGTACCGACAATTATCACAGTCTTGTTTCTGCATGAATAGAATCAAATAAAATAAAACTTGTTGTTTCAGTCCTCCCAGCCCTCCCCAAATTGATCAATTTAGCTAACATTTTTTAGAATATTACTAGTGGTAAACTTGACATTACTCAAGAATATTCATGACGTGCAAAAGTGCCATTATATTTATTGATGCCAACTGCATAGTTTGCCATTTATGGTAATAATGAATGCTGGTAAGTCACATTTTAACCTCAGCTTTGATATCGGACTGACGACATCTGATGTTGACAGCTCCACTTTGTAGCTGCTTTAGCTACAGGAGGAGCTGCTTCAAAGCCATGAATCCTGGAGGTCTCAATTCGGAGCTTAAAACAATGAAATGATGTGCTTACAAGTTTAACTGTGAGATTCTGACAACTCTGTTCACCAGTTGTCTGTTATACTTAACAACGACAACCACACACTGTCCTAAACTGAAGTTCAAAAAGACTTGCCACTCTGTTGGTCTTATATATATGTAGACTCTCCTTTTTTTAAACATGAAAAATTGATACAGAATGGTATTCCTTCTTCCAAAACAGCTTGTTAAGACAAAAACTGCACTTTTTCAAATCACAATTTTGATATAAAAACTATTAATTGTTCAGCCCTAGTCTCTGCATATTTTTGTATGCATGTACATATTGGTTTATGTCCAAATGAATTACTTCTATTTTTGAGTAACACTTTGACGTCCATTTATGTGTGTCTGACTCCAGGAGTCATATGTGTGGAAGATGTACCAGGAGCGCTGCTGGGATTTCTTCCCAGCTGGAGATTGCTTCCGCAAACAGTACGAAGATCAGCTGGGATAGAGCAGATGCATCCTCTTTACCTCTATCCATGTTAAGTGGGCTGCTGGAACATGTAGTCCTGCGTACAGCTGCTGGACTACAACACCAGACAGTCATCCCACCAACGCTTCAGACTGGCCTGAGGAGAGACAGGACAAAACTACTTTTTTATCTAAAAAAAGAGAAACGTCTCCTACCCCTGATGTACCCGTGTCACCGTCGGTACAGTGCCAGTCTTTGAGGAAATGACCTGTAACTTGCCCAGACACGTTGTTTGTTTTTTTTAGTTTTGGGGCTCGTTTTTTGACAGCGTGTTGCCTTTTACTCCACATAACCCCAAATCATTGCACAATTTATTTATTTTTTTTGGTCTTTTTGAGAAACACTGGGTTGTGTGGGGTTATGGGACAATGTGTCAGTCATATTATGCACAAGAACCCAACTTCAATATTTTGAGAATGTTGAACTTGAGACTTAATGCCAAAAGAAAAGTGGAGGAGTACAGTAGATTTACATAGTGCGCAAAAATGTGATATGAGAAGTGTTTTTTTTTTTTCCAGATGTTGTAACCTTGCATATTGAGATGAAGTTTTAGAATGAAGTGGAAAAAAGGTTTATTATGTAGGATAAAAAATGCCTAATTTTTTCATGAAGTGCCTTACAGTACTGTATCTACATTACAATGAAGCTATGCAAAACTTTTGTTTTTTCTTTATTGTATGTAAGTACAGTAATTTTCCTGGAGCAGTAACAAGTAGCTGTTCAGAGATGTAGTTTGTGGCTGAACTTTTTGAACATGGAGGAACAGCATTGGTTTGATTTGACTGATTTTTTTGCTGAATGCAGCATAACTGCAAATGTTCAAGGTACAAAGTGTAAAAATAACACATCAGAATTTACCGAACACCGTCAAACAAGAACAAAAATTTAATTGCTATTGTATGGCCATTTGTATGTAGTAGCTTTGCTGATCTGTGCATTTCTTTTGTTGGGAAAAAATAAAGAAATCAATGCAAGAAATATTAATGGTTATCCTATTGCCTGGGATCCGTGAACTCATTTAATATTCTAAATACACCTTTTAAAACTGTTCCTCAACTTGTTTACATCAACATCATAACAGGACAAGTTATTTCAAGTCTAAAAACTCTGAGACTGTGAGTCATTTCAGTCCCAAAATCAGCAAGATGCAACATCTGTCTCTGTGGCTAATCCATATCTTTTCAAAATAAGATACCTACTGTGTGCAAACAGCCCTTGGCTTTAGTTCTAAGTTAATTTGACTCACCCTAAACCTCAAAGCTATATATTAAACTGTGACCATCCAGCAGCCTTTAATCACAGTGTGGTAAGAAGCAGTGGCTGAGTAGATGTGCACTTCTGGTTGGTCAGAGAGGTAGGACGGGGCCTCAGCAGGCTGCATGATGGGAGTTTTAGCCCTATTACCCATGGTGCCACCTGTCAGCTCACATCATGTCACCACACCTCAGGCACCACACAGTGCTGCAGCCTGCTGCTGAGAGCAGCTCTGCCTCCTCAACTCCTCAACCTGCGCCTGTAACAACTCGAGCAAGTTGGCTGGTTTTTATTTGGTTCCAGCACACTGTGTGGAAATCATATTTTCGAATATAAAAGTGAGCCATTGACATAATTCTTCCTAACAATAAATAGTAACTGCAAGATTAAAAAGCCACATTCATCGCTAATTGGTTTAAAGAGCTGTTAGTGTCATAGTTTAGTAAATATTTGGTAAATATTGTTTTGAGTGCACTGTGTAAGGCAAAGGCAATATCAGAGGAAACTCAATTTAAAGTTGTAGATATTATATTCTATGCTCTAACAAGCAAATAGGCTCCTGCATTATTTAGCATGTTATGTGGCCATTATGGCAACAGGAGAAAACAATCATGTGTGAAATCACTGATATGATCATTCTCAATAATTTGACATAATGAGAGCTGTGGGAAGCCTTTCTCAACATGAAATAGCAACAATTAAGCCATCAAATAACTGGAGATATATTATACCTATTAAATTCAAGTTTTACATTGTTAAGCCTGGTGGCAGCAAAATGAGGTTAGGCCTGTAATTTTCCTCTCAAATGGCTTGTTGAGGGAATTTATGCACATGCTTAGTTGTGTTTCAACAAATATGAGAAATATTGGATTTTTCTTGCTTCAAAGTATCTTGTCTTCAATCAGTTCTGATTCGAACGAACCAAACAAGACAAATAGCTAACACATAATGTGGTTTTGTGTTATATATCCTGTACACACAATATAGAGAGATTTCTGATGAAGTTTTGTCCATAGTTCTGCTCACTCCTTGTTAAATTCAGATGTTACCATGACTCAGGCTATAAATATAGATAAAAGATTATTATAAAATTAAACATTATAAAATTTACAATATCCTCATATCTCTATCTTTTGGGACATTTTGGGAAATACACCTGTTTTGCTTACTTGCTGAGAGCTAGATGAGAAAATTGATACCACTCTCCTTCATATTTAACGGACAGATATGATAGTTGTATCAATTTTAACTAAGTGTTACTTCCTAAATTGTCATGCTCTTCCTTTTTGTTTTTTTAAATCAACTTTTAATTTAACAGTGAAAAATGTATTCATCAAAACATGAACAGGGTAAAGACAACAAACTCCCCTGAGAAGAACTGACATGTTAAAGTGCCTTTACACAGTTACTCCATTATGTTACCTGACTGTAAAAAATAAATAAATAAATAAATAAATAAATAATAGGACAAGGTAAAAAGAGGGGGTCATTTAGCGGGCAGCTTGTTGCTGACAGCTCTTCACACATAGACTCCAGGGGCTTGATCTCCAACGTAGAGCCATGATAAAACAGGACACATGGCCAGAGGCTTAAGGTGGAATGACACAACCCAGGAGACATTTTACACTTCATTCCATCACTGTCATCTTCAGGTGGAAGACCTGACAGCTTTTTATAAATAAGTACTACTTTATGATTTTTGGTTTTTGATGTTGTGAACATCTGCTAATGTGGTAATTTGGAGATATTGCCCCCCCCCCCACCCCCATCTGTGTTGCATTCAGCATCCAATATATTTTGTGTAACCTCCCAACTAATGCCAAACGATTTGCTCGATGTAATGCCTGACCTCTGTTCTCCTCTCTCTATGATTCCCGCAAATGACCTATTGCTGATGTAATGCAGCTGAAAGTCTCGTCGTATCCGGCCTGTCATCCTGGACCCCGCATGGTGCACGGCACTGTGGAGTGACAGATAGGACGAGAGAAAAAAGAGAGCAGCTTGAGTCACAACCCGTGCTGTCACCTGCAGCCGACGACCTGCCGCGAAACCTCCAACTGGTGACAAGTGACTGCATATTGTCCTGTTGAGCCTTTCATGCAACCTCACACCACAAACAACACCTTAACAGCTAAACCAGGTATGCGGAGGATAATGGATAACTGAACTCCACTTTGTCTTACAGATTTGTGAGACAGCATATCACTAACCCTCAGCTGACAGCTAACTTGTCATCAAAATTGATGACCTGCCTCCGTGATGATAGTTGTATCGATTTTAATTAAGTGTTACTTCCTAAATTGTCATGCTCTTCCCTTTTGTTTTTTTTAAATCAACTTTTAATTTAACAGTGAAAAATGTATTCATCAAAACATGAACAGGGTAAAGACAACAAACTCCCCTGAGAAGAACTGACATGTTAAAGTGCCTTTACACAGTTACTCCATTATGTTACCTGACTGTAAAAAATAAATAAATAAATAAATAATAGGACAAGGTAAAAAGAGGGGGTCATTTAGCGGGCAGCTTGTTGCTGACAGCTCTTCACACATAGACTCCAGGGGCTTGATCTCCAATGTAGAGCCATGATAAAACAGGACACATGGCCAGAGGCTTAAGGTGGAATGACACAACCCAGGGGACATTTTACACTTCATTCCATCACTGTCATCAATTTCTCGATTACCAAAATAGTTGCAGATTAATTGACTAATCATTTCAGCTCTCAGACCTCGAGTTGGGATTGTTTTGTCAAAAGAAGAATAAGCAGCCAAGACTGGAAGATATGCAATCAGACATAATTTCAAGATTGATGAGTGTTTAGGAGTTGAAGTTGAGTTATTATACCAGACTGATTATCAGACAAACACCTCTGACAGACAGTTCAGTTCGTCTCACCCCTGGTAGGATGTTGTTTTTTATTCAAGTAACTGCTTAAAACAGTTTTTTTTTCTGATATTATACAGTAAATGTTATTACTCATTTAGGCGATTCTCCTTTAAGAATCCTTGTATTTGGAAGATACAGCTGCCTCAAAATAGTAACAAATGAGTGTTTACTGATTCAGCATTGTGAGGGTGGTGACCTTCAGCAAACACGGGGGGTGGGGGGGCTAAATCTGTGCAAGGCATACTATGAACAGATGGAAACAGCAACACAGAGGTGAGAATTACTCTATAAAGATGCTAAGCACTACATAGGAAAGTGCTTTTACATGAAAGTGGTGTGTGTGTGTGTGTGTGTGTGTGTATGTGTGTGTATGAATGCAGTAAGCACTCTCCATGCTAACATAAAACCCTCTGTCCTCAGTTCACACACTGCAGTGCTGGCATCCACTTCTTTGACAGATGTGTTCCTCCCTGAAGCATGCTCTACATCAATAGAGTTTATGTGCGATTTTAAGTGTGTGTGCTTGTGTGTGTGTGTGTGTGTGTGTGTGTGTGACAGAGGGAGAGACTGAGCAAGACATGGAGATGGAGAATACAGGAGAAAAGCGAACTAACAGTGTGTGAATTAAAAAAAAGTCCAAAGCAGATGTAAAAGACAAAGAGATAAAAGATTGAACCCTTCTAAGTATTTAATGACCTCTTTTTTCATTCGTGACATCTGTCAGTGAACTCATAAGACCTAACTGAACTGGACTGCTGCCTCAAGGAAGCTTTGATAAGAACTTAGTGAGACTGGGGTAAATCGTTATATCTATTGGTGTCACTGACCCTTATTGGGGGGCTTGAGGCCAGGTCGGATGTGACCTTTATTACTTGAGGACCACAGTTCCCTTCATAGCCCGTTTGAATGACACATCAGCCACAATGTTTTGTATCTTCAACATCTAAGGCTTTCTTCTAGCTGTGAAACGATTGGATTGATAGATCTGGGTTCTTTAAAATGACAAAGTCTGAGGGCGCAAAACCCGGTTGGTGAAGTTTCTTCTGTTGTTTTTCTAGGACATGCATGCTGGAGTGAAAGAGCTGCTTCTGTCACCTCCTATAATTCATCTTCCTAAGACAGATTCAAACAGACCCCCCCCCTACAAGAACTAACATGTGTTTTATGTGTGTGCACATCAGTTTGTAAGTGGCTACTGCCAAAACAATGTCCTACATGGAAATGAAACCACAAACCTTCTTGTTGAACTAAAATTCTGACAGATTAAACAATCTGTTTGTATTTCCAGCAACTAACAAGTACCTGAACATCATCTCTGGTTTAATGGACTGTCTTGTCCTTGGATTTCTGCAGAGAACCAGGTCTTAGGTTCTGGTCCAGGAGATCTGTTACATGTCCAAGGTCAGACAGAGGCCCTTTAGCCCGTGGCTGTTGAGTAACAGAATGCGGCAGGGCCAGCAGTGCAGTCGGACAGTGATGCGAGGTGAGCGGTGCTGAGTGAGGGTTGAAGTGAGCTGAACAGGCTGCTTCCTACTCCACGGGTGTTCTATTGCGCTGATACGGCAGGGGACAAGTCAAGTGCACATCCAGCTCTGACACCAGGCCAAACATACCTGGAGAGGACAAATGAGAAACAAGAGGAGAGTGCAAATGTGACTTTTCAGGCAATGTATATTATGTGCACGGATCAACTTTTGATTATAAAATTCTATAATCAAAAGTTGATCCGTGCACATAATATACATGAATCAACTGGAAGATGAAAAGGTCGTCATTTACCTTTGTGTTTAACGGACAGATATGAGAGTGGTATCAATCTTCTATGATAAGAAAGTAAGCATATTTCCCAAAATGTCAAACTATTCCTTTTATATACATTATCTAAAAAAGATATATTTATACTCTAGAGCCGTGATGCTGATAACGCTTGCGTTTCTGCAGACCGCAAACCCTCAGATATGATCAAAAGATAGGTGGGCTTAAGCCTGCAGACGAACTGGAGCGCAGAGGAGAGGAAGACGAGATCATACAAAGGATCAGGCAGATGATGAGAAAGAAAGAACAAGTGTGCTGCTACACAGGAAACCATGCAAAAAGCTTTGTTCGAATTAGTACACTAAGCCAAAAGAACCCTGGCAGAGTTATCCTCTGCCTGGCACAGAAACAAATGGATGGCTCTAATCAAGGTAATCGTGCTGGAGGTTGTAGTCGATGAGTATAAACATGTACAGTAATTAGCCATTTGTTTTCAATCACCAGGTTGTCATTCAAAGTGCCGCGAGCTTCCTGAATATAGTTTTTCAAAGCAGGATGCAACCTCTTTATACCGATGAAGATAATTACGGTTCGATCACACCATGCGATTCCCACTTAGTGAGTAGCAGTGAAAAACTGGAAAGAAAATGTGCAATAATGCTTGGCATAAGCAGACACAGATGATGATGATGATGATGATGAAGACAGTGATTGTATAATTTAATCTTGCTTGCTCCTCCTATCTATGAATAATACATGTTATTATCAATGCAGAGTATGAATAGGGTTGACACTGGTGCTGACTAATGCGAGTCAAGGAAGGACACAGTGGTAAGTCAAAAGCTTTTCAAGATCTCCGTCCATTCTTCTGAGCCGTTTTGGATTTCCACTTCATGGCCCATTTACTCTTCCTTGGATGTTAGCCAGAATCAGCTTGTGTCATTTGGAGGAGTGGGTGTATTGAATAAGGGAAATGGGAGTCCCAGTGGGCCATCTGCCATAGGCTGTAGGCGTGTGCAAAGCAGTGGATATAAATGTCTGCCCTTTGGTTGCTTGTTCTTATAATGGTGGTACAGGTCATGGAGAGATCAGAGAAAGTTTGGTAGCTGTAGAATAAGATGACCAATCCACACAAAGAATAAAATAACAAGATTGAGAGTCTGCAGCTAGGCTAGCGGTTCTGTGAGGCTTAGAGAGATCATACTATGTGGATAATAGGTAGCAGCAGCCTATGAAGAGGTAGCCGGCAACTGCTTGCTATATGAAGGCAACTTTAGTGTCAACTCTTTTATAGATTTCAAACATGGACATGTGCAAAGAATGATTTTGTAAAAGAGATGCAGTTGCTTGTCTGAAGAGAGGCTGTTGTAGCTGAACATGGAATGGAACAGCTGCAGCACATGGCACAAGTAGCCCTCTATATCTCTTGGCTGTCCTGAGGTTAAAAAAGAAGCGTGCAATTATATAATTTTGCTCTAGACAGCACTGAAAAGGGAAAACAGATACAATAATGTCATCTGATCCTGTGTGGAAGCCTCAAGTGCGTCCACAGGTAATTTCAACATGACACGAGCTTATAAAGGCAATTTACTGTTGTTTTTCACTCAGCTTTATTAAATTTTGTGCCCCAGGACTTGGCTGTTAGCTTAGACAGCGTTAGGTTATTGTGCACATAAAAACAATGCAGGCAGTTGTCACCAGAGTCCAAAGCCAGTTTTAAAGTTTGTCTTTATCTGAAATGGGTTTTATGTTGCCACAGTTATCTTGCAGTGAGATAAATGGGACAATAAGTTATTGATTAAAGATACAATCGCAGCTGTATTATCCACCTTGTGAATCTTTTAATTCTGTTATTTTTGACTGCAGATGAAACATTGTGATTGTAATACCACAGCAGCCATGAAGGTGCAATCATTGTTAGATGGGACTGATGGACAGCCACTACATCTCTGCAGTTGATAAATGACCAGCAGTGATTTAGCTTGTAATAATGGCTATTCTGGGTGTGCTGCTGCTGCTGCTGCTGCTGCTGCTTCTGATTTTGACCACCCCTCTCCTCAACCGCTGCATGCAGGGAGAAAAGGGTTGTCATGAGTGTCCTTTCATCCTTTCATCCTTTCAATGGCTGAAAACAAACAGCGGGCCATTTCTGACCTCCATTACTCACGTAAGGTTACCCATTTTTTGCTCACACGTCTGTACCTGCAACATGTCTCACACCTGAAATATAACTTTCCTCAGCTGAGATCAGAGATGGTGTGTGTATGTGTGCGTAGTGTAACATCTCTGGCTGAATGATAGTCTAACTGTTCAACTGATGGTTCACAAAAGCTTTAATGATGAGAAAATACACGTAGCTCCATGAACACACCATAAAAATACACCTTAAGAGCTGAAGAAGTGTGACCGAGCTGGGAAGAAGGCTCGACCAGGTCTTATTACAAGCCAAATTATCATTATGGCACCTTGGCACTTTCACCCAAAGAATATACTCATTAGGTACACTGAGTTCAGACTCAATTTCTCACTTAATTTCTCAGCCACAAAACAAGAGGGTTCCCATCAGCACAGGTCCGCAAATAGAGACAGAGACGAGAGCTGTTAACAAGTCAGAAGACAATTTATTTTGAGTCAGTAAAAATGTTTAAGATGGAGAATCACAGATTCTTTTTACTAATATTAAAATACAGAATGTTTAAAATAGAAAGGCAATGTACTTAACAAATGGCCAACTGATTCCATAAGAAAAACACACAAACGCTGCAATAAATAAAACAACAAATAAAACAGATGGGGTAAGCACAAGAGCACACTTAAGTTGAATGAACACTTGCTTCACAGCACACCCATGCTAATATATCTGTGACCACTCACTATTAGGATACTATTACAGTTTGCGCAAACAATGCCTTTAAGTTAGTAGAAATGATGTCAGTAACCAAAAAGAAACAGTAAATATTCAACCAGGAGAAATACTTGGTAAATAAATGTATATTAAAATACACGATCAGGACTAAAAGCAGTCTAAAAGAACAAACAGTTAAGGCTAAAATGCAATAAAATGTCAAACAGACTTAAAATACTAATCAATCAATAGGACAAAAGCAGTAATAACTAAAAACAAGACAGTACTCAGCATAATAAAGATAAAAGTAAAGCAGTAATAATTGAACTAGCAAGCTAACATGGGCAAAGCAGAGCAGCAGCGGCAGTCTCTATCCTTGGCTTCCTGAAACGTTCCCCCTCCCAGTTTGGCAGGAAATGTCTCAGTCCCAAGTTGACAATCTCCAAGCCTGGTGACCTGCAAGCCTTTACTGAGAGCAGATTTAACACGGAGGCCGCCCAGCACCCGGGTGCATCAAATGAGCGGGGACGCCACAGCAGCAGCGGAAGCTGAAGATCAGAGCTTACCTCTTCCCTGAGGTATTTATTTCCTGTCTTGACGAGCAAATTAATTGAATTGGTCACACTGAGCAGAACAGAATATAGCACTGTAGCCTTATGATCTTTCAATAATATTAGACCACAATTATAAGATCTTGCAATATAAAATTTCTACGGGTGAGCATTTTTGCTTCTACCAGCATTACACCTTCCAAATAAGAGCTTAAGCTTTCATAATAAAACCAAGGGGACAAATAAAAACACAGCTTTAATTAAAAAATGACTAACATAAAAAACAACAATTTCTTTGTATGCTGGACCATACTAAAGGTCATTTACATGTAGTGTGTCATTGCCAGTAATATAGCCTATGCACGATGTATTAGTGGCAGTATGTAAATGTAGTTGTGGAAAGCTTTCAACTACTTCTAAAGAAGTCTGACAAAGCTTTCTACACTTGTGACGATACAACACCATGTAAGACCTTCAGAAGCACAACCTGCGTAAGTTTTCCAAAGTAGCTACATTGGCTTTATTCTCTTATCACTCAACTTGGGACCTTAGTGCAACTTCGACCAATTAGCACACAGCACCACAGGAAAGTGAATCTCATCAATAAACCATGGCACATTATTTAGGATGGAAATTAAAGATTCATGCTTGAAACTCCTAAAAAGACAAGTATGGCACTTCAAACCATCAAAGTGCACTTTATGAATTAGCCTTGGTTCATCCTCAAAGTTTTGAAGAGATGTCACTTTTAATATTTACTCAATGGCCCAGCTGTGCGAGGCCATACTTCTGACAGTCAATGCATCAGGAGTCCTCAGCAGTCGGGGAGGCCATCTGTGTTTATTTTCCATTAGGGGTGGCTCTCTCATCTCCCCTCTCTCATCTCTCTTCATCAAGGATACACTTTACGTTATATGTATCAATTAATTATTCAAGGATATTGAAATGGGCGGATCTCACTGATGAACAACAAGGAACCTCACATACTGTACCAGCATGCCAATACACATATTCACAACAAAGTCAAGCAACAGTGTGTCTGACTCGTACACTCTCAAATCATCTACATATGACACAAAGTGTTAAAGTTGAAGCAATATGGAAAGACTTGCTTCAGGCAAAACACAGCATGGTTTACCCAAATGGGGAATTTAGCAGGGCTTGAGTGATTTAATGCCAAATTCGTGGGATAGGCTGTGTATGTGAGAGCAAGTCATTTGCTGGTGTATGGAGGGATTCTGAATTGACTTTGTGGGAGATGAGGGACCACATGATGGGCACTGGCTATACGCCCAAAATAAACACCTTATCAGAGAGTTGGGGTGTTGCTGGGTAAACGGCCTTCAGGCATCAGGACTCCTGACAGACATCTCACCCAATTAGCATTCGGCACCTTGCCTACTGCTTTGGGCAACAAACACTATTTTAATGTACTGCAATTTTCATCAAGAACAAGCAGGGTGACTATTGCCTGTGCTAAGTATGGAATGAAGTTTGGCAAGCCCAGGCATGCCCTCAAACACACACACACAAACACACACACAGACACTCAGTTTGGGGATATTTTGGTTAACTCTCATTAACAATCTTTAGATTTTGAATATGCCCAAGAACACAGACAAAATGGTGTCTTCTGTGGTACAACTGATTAGAATAACAATGACAGGATGGCTTAAATCAAAAGTTGCAAAAGTCTCATTCAGGACAGTCTGAAAGTGTTTTTAAGAGTCTGTTGGTGCAAGGAGCTTTTAACAGGCCTGTCACCTCCTCACAGATTCCAATCTTCTGAAGGCTGTGAAAAGGTGCTCCCGTCACCCCATCCACTTCTACCATTCACAGGACATCACCTGGATGAACTCCCTGTATTGAAGGGGTGATGTCGTGAAAAATGTTTTGTGATGGTGCCCACACAGGACAAAAGCATCTGTTTACGCCTATATTTGTGCACACACACAAAGAAGTTGAGTTAAACTGTTAAAATAAATATCGACAGTGATCATTTTGGGTTTGTTTAGCTGCTGAGGATCATTATAGCTAATGCTGTTTTTGACAGTTGAACTACAGATTGTACATACTTTTTTACTGTTATACTGCCTGTCGTCTTCCAAAGCATGTCATACATTTTTAGGTTGATTACCTAGTTTCCTGGCAACCACTGGTGAAAATTAATGCAGAATGATAGGAAAATCAACCAGTGGAAACTTGAACTTTATTGTTTTGACAAAGTTATGGTATCAACACATGATAATGCAGTTGTGAGGGGGGTCTGTTTGAAAACTCAAACTCTCAAACTCTTGTTTAGTAGGCACAATCTGATTTCGCCGTGTTGGTGTTGTTCCTACAACATCATAACTAATGTTGCTCCAGGATGATCACTGCAACTGACAAATGATCAGTTGCCACTGGTTATTAAACCTGAACATGTATCATTTTGTATTTACGCTGGTAAATTGGTGACAATTACAGGTATTGTGGAGAGCACCACTTGGCCCCACAGCTCTCATTAGGATGTGAACATAAGCTGACTAGTTATTATAGATGAAATGTGTGTTGTATCTGGTTAGAAGCTAAGGTAGGAATACCTGATACCCGATATCAGATCGTGCTGTATTAAAGCTGCATTAATCATTATTTATGGTGAGATGAGTATGTGCAATGTATGGAAGCCCATTTCTGCCAGTAAAAAAATAATAATAATGAGATAAAAAGTCATAATTATGAGATAAAAAAAGTCAAAATTATGAAATAAAAAGTCATAATTATGAGATACTTTCAAACAACAATCAGAGTAGCAGCTCTTTGGCATGAGTTCTCCTGGTTAATTTGTCAGAAATGAGTACATTGAGGACTACTTTAAACGTGGCTTTACAACAAATGAAATACTTCACGTGCTTGCTGATTCACATGGGATTGAAGAAGCAGTTCCGGCGTAGAAAGATTAAAACCGATGTGACAGAGGTGGCAACCTTCATTGAACAGCAACTTAACTTAATCCAACATCAAACATTTACAAAAGTCAGCTGTTATAGTTGCCTTATTTAGGATTGCATATAGTTTGCATGGGGTTACGGGTGGCGCATGCACACTTTCTATCTCATAATTATGACTTTTTGTCTCATAATTTCAACTTTTTTATCTCATAATTTTGACTTTTTATCTCATAATCATGACTTTTTATCTCATAATTATGACTTTTTTATCTCATAATTTTGACTTTTTTATCTCATAATTATGACTTTTTATCTAATAATTTTGACTTTTTTAAATCTTTTTTTTTTTTTTTTACTGGCGGAAATGGGCTTCCATAGTAATGTGACGTGTTGGTAGTGACAAACTGCCAGAGAATGATCACTCCACCCTGCAGTTCCCTTCAGCTCTATGGAGCTTTATAGCATCTTTCAGCTTATAATTTTGGTTTTAGGGCCTGCAACTTTACTGTTTTGGTTCACTCTCACAGCTCTCATTAACACTGTTAGCAAAAATGCTACCTGCTCAGCATCGGCAGACAGACAGTCACAGTTAGTGACTAGCTGGTGAACATAGCTAACAGCAAGGTATTTCCCTCAGGAGTTGGTGAAAACCAAAATATTGAACTTACATTCATCAAGTGGCCAAAAATACTGCTGGATGTGGCAGCTGTTTGCTAACATCTTAGCCATATCAACTTTACAAGGTGAAAATATGTCAATGTTGTGCTGCCCCATCCAAAATTTGTGAGTCAGCTGCTGGGAAGAAAATTCAACCCAAAAGACTTAAGTAGGAATTTTAAAAATGATAATTAGAATTTGGTAGTTTCTTACATTAAACTTTGTACCAGTAAGTAAGGGTATTCATTAGTTCCTGGCTGCACTGCATTACCATGAGATGATAACAGAACTTTCACAAAAATAAAGCAGACATATGGATCTCTGTGATAAATTACCTGTCTAATGTTTTAAGTCTCAATATAACGTATGTTTTGGAAAATGTTGAGCAGTAAGGTACAACATGCAATTGGTTGATAAATGGATAAAACATGCAAAACCACTGGTATAGTCTGAGGGACCGCATCCAGGGTTATTAGAAGCTATTGTGTGTTGTTAATGGTCAGATCACATGGACATTCTTCAGATGTCTGTACTGTGATGAGGGTAGGAGGAAGTAGGAATATATATCAGTAGCATCTCCCATAGTACAAACTAACACAAACACTACAGCCCCATTTGTATATTGTTCACAAATGTCCTCCACCTTTTCCCTGACTTGGCATCCCCAAACATGGAAATGATTTCATCTCTTTCTTCCCTCATTAAGTTCATCTTTTATTCTAATTCTATGAAATAAAGTAAAAGTAAAGGTCTGAGTGTTAATGAGAAACAGGAGAGAGAAAATGAAAAAGAGCACATAAGAGAGGGCCGCTGGATTGCGAAAAAAACAAAACAAAACATAATTCTTTCATTATAAGCTTTTGTTTAAAAAATTGAATTCTAACTGAATTTGCTCTTGGTTAACAAAATAATGGCAAGGTTAATTAAGGTGTCAGTGTAAAGAGCTTGGGAAAATAATCTGGTTTAAAGAATAAATTGATATTTACATATTAAAAAAGGTCAATTAAAGCAACTGAAGGAAAGCTTTAGAACAGGTAATGAAATATTGTTAATCTGACGGTGAAGCATATTAATTTGATTCTGCTGATGATATTTCCATCCCTGCTGGGCTGTGCTGTTTTTAAACTGTCCCCAGGTGAAATTAACGTTTGGCCACAGTCTTGTCATGACTGGGGAAACCTTTATTTCCAGCTAACTGTGCCGGCAAATTACTGCCAAACAAAATGAGAGGCAAGTCACAACAGAGGCTGAGCTGAAAGTAGAGAATGCTGCCTTTTGGGTCACAACTTACTGAATATTTCCACTCAATCGATTGGGACAACATCCCAAATTCACGCCTCACATCTCAAACTTTCACTCTAATGGGACTGACAAAGGAATTGCCTATGAAGCTAGTTTTGGCCAAACTTATGTGTATGTACAATTCTGTGTCCCTCGGGTGCCATTAGAAAGGGCGACCAGGTCCCAGTGAGGGGCTAAGCTGCTGTAATTTGTGGCTTCAGAACAGTGAGTAGAGGCGGTCCCACCATGTGGCTGTGTCAGGGCCACGCAGAGCTCTGATAATGAGGCAAGTTCCCTCATTAAAAGCCATGAGGACTGCACACAAAAGAACCTGACATCAAAAGCCTCCATGCTGCCTTTAGTTTGCCTCTGCACACATGCTTTTGACCACAGCACTAATGCCAGAATATTAAAGTCACACAAAAGAGTTCTCCGCTGCTGCACCCGCTCTCTTTTGCTGTTGTCTGGCACCTAAAAGCAGCTGTGTGTTTCCTTCTGGAAATAATTAATCATTCTTTCATATTTTTCAAAAAACAAATAAAAGAATAGAAATAGGTGGCTGAACAGAGATCATAAAATTCCTAGTAGGGGATGCAGGACTAAAAAGGCCTGCACTTGCGGTATATAATGCTAGCCATGTGGCTCTAGGGCTGGCAATGTCTGTTGGTCGCTCCACCACTTTGGTCCAGACTGAAATATCTCAACAGCTATTGGATGGATTGCCATGAAATTTGTTACACACATTTATGGCCCCTCATTGTAATTGTTCAAAATTGCAATACTTTTGGACACATTTATCTTTGCACAAATCAAATGTGTGAAAAAATATCATACATTTCATACACAATTTTAGCAAACAATGCAACATTTAGGCAAATTTACATGTAAAACCCTGCAATCTGTTCCTTCCTTTGTGAAGGAACAGTTAAATCAGTTGAGATCTACTCAGCAAACAGTATTTGGTTATATCACACCATAATACTCTCACTGTACACAGTAAGACAACAGTGTGAAGAATACTTAACAATGCTCTACAGAAATACAACTAGATAGAAAGTGTGTATTTTTAATGTATTGAAGTTTTTACTTAATTATTTTTTACCTGATTGTTGCATATTTTTTAGTTTGTGGGAGGAAACCAGCAACCGGAGTACCTGGGGTCCTGACAGACAGAAACCAGCTCGCTTCAGTCTGTCAGGACTAAATACTAAACCTCTGCAGTGCCCTATGGCCTATTACAGCCTATGTGTGTGTGTGTGTGTGTGTGTGTGTGTGTGTGTTTATTTCTGACTCCAAGTTTTGTAGCATCTCCAAGGCCTCGGCAGAGATCATCTTTCTTTTCATTCGTACATTCACAAAAAGAATGAAAGTTGAGCCGTAACTGGTTACCTGCTGCATCACGCACATGTAATCAGCACGGTCTTTGATTGCTCACCTAAAATAGTCTGTTGCAGCAAGGCCATGAATAGAATACAGACAAGGTGTAAGGTCAAAATTCTTATTAAAGCCAGAGGGTGACACAACATTTCCAATACAACTTTCTTTGTCATTTTTTTCAGGGTCTCCTCCTTGCTGTGGGGTTTCTACTTCTCTAATCCCAATGCAATTAGGTTGCCCAGTATTATGTTTATGCTCAATAAAATGTCTTCGGGCAGTGTAATTATCTGTGAGGACAGGAAGTTCTTTTTACAATACAGGGTTGCCATGAATGGATCAGGAGATGCAACATCACCACCAGCCATTTGAAAGCATGAAATGTATGTGGTGGTTTGGAGTCAGGGACATGACGATGTCCTTCCTTTGCTGAATCAAATCAATTATACAGTAAGTTACATTGCTTGAATTCCACACTGTTTACTTAAAAGTTGAAGCACAGATTTTCACTGCCATTGACTGAGCCATTAAAGAATTACTCTTCTTGTCCTTCCTCCGCAGGCATTTTGCCATTGAGCTGTACGGAGTCACAGGGGGATTGATGCTGTGTGAGTGCGACAGGAGGCAGATGAGATGTGCTCTGACAGCTCCGCTCCACCACTGATGGACAGCAAATGTCAGGAGCCAGACAGCATATGTACAGACAAGAGTGCTAGAAAGGAGTCTGGGCCATGTTTTATGGGTAAGGTGTATATGTGTCTGTCATCTGTCTGTGGTTGTGACAGATGTGTACGTGTTTAACTATATGAATAGCATGTTGGAATATCCAGCAGGGTATTCAGGGCTTCAAGGAGCTGGAAACTTTGAGCAGTTTCACTGTACCTCTGCACTGTTTCTGTGCACTGTAGGTGCTTTAAGTCTGTAACCATCGGCACATGGGTCCCCAGGTGCATCAGCATGAACTGAGGTAAGCCTTAGTGTGTCTGTCACTGGAAAAATTCAAAGCTTGTGGACCTCAGGCCATAAGGAGGGCAATGGGGTATGGATGAAGATAAGCAGATGCACTTTGCTCAAGCATGAAATGCTTTCTAAGGAATGTGGACAGAGATATGGAGAGAGGGAGATAGATGGAGAACGAAAGTGACAGAACGAGGAAGAGGAGGCGGGAAAAGTGAATGAGTCACCATGCAGGACACAAAACATATTATTTTTTTCTCATGGTTATGAGTCACAGTGGATTAATGTACAATGCTGTTTTTGATGTTTTCCTTTTGTCATATTTGTCGTATGATGTTTGCCCTAAAACGAGTCAAATCTTGTCCCGTAAAAGCCACTTTTGGAGAGATGTCACTTAATTTGCGAAGATTAATCTAGACTGACTGTGTATCTACTTCTTTGCAAAATGTCTTGGTCTGGTGAGCCCAAGAGGCTAAGAGTAGCAGGCATGACGAGAGCCCTCGGCGCAGCACTATAGTGATAAGCCTCCTTATGGCTTGTGATTTGGGTATTCGGCACAAGCACTGACTGCTGCTGTAGCAAAACATCCACCTCTCTGACAGGGATTGGCATCACAGTCTTGTGCTCTCAGGCCATTTCTGGCTTACCAACAACACTACACCCGTCAATATTGGTAAATAAAGGAAATCATGATTACAATAAGCAAGCCAGTCCAGCTCCACACTTTCAGATTTAATCTGGAATAGTATACAGTGTGATTGAATCTCTTTAAATTGCTCTTTTATTGTAGTATAATTCTGTTGTCAAAACACAATGAACATCTCATAATTTATTTACTTTCTCTACTATTTACACCACTATTTTAATAGAAAACAATAAGAACAAATCCCAAAAGTATATGATTCAGACATACATGCTGTGATGCCTATGGGCCTCGTATTTTTTTATATTGTACTTTTTCCTCCTTTCTTCTTCCCCTTACTGTTGTGTTGTCTCCACAGGTTTGCTGATGAATAATGGTGTTCAGCTGTGGGAAAAAGACATTGCCTGATCTGAGCCTTTAAAGTAAGCAGTCACAGTTGTCCATGCCTTGCCATTTTCCTCAGCTGCTCCATGCTGAGCTGAGAGGCTGTTCTTCCGTGTTCTTTTTTCTTATTAAGTAAGTCGACATTTAGTTGATTAAATCCTTGTTTGAGCATTGATGTCTTTTAATTAAAGCACAAACAAGGAGCCTCAACTGAAATAGAAGATTGCCTATTTTTTTTTTTTTTTACAGCACTTTTTTTTTGGAAGCTAACAAATAGTGATGTGTTTCCTCATCACTCCCACAGTGCCCAGCTGGGTGTGCAGCATCAAGTGTAGCTGAAGTTATTGTTCATTTCTACATTCTTGTTTCAGTATCGTAGTAATTTACTAGCCAAAATACCGTGTGAGCATTGTCTACATATCATTTTCCAATTTTAAACACAGAGACTAGTTCTTAATCTTAATCCGGGTGTCAATGAAATATCGAACAAAAAGTAGTTCTTGTAGAGCCACAGCATTCACAAATGCCTTATGACTAAGGCATATTTGAGGCAAATATGGGCTAGCAAGACTTTTTGTTAGCATTTCCATTAGGCATTCAGGCTTCTGTCAAACGTTTTTGGAATTGTTTCATATCCAAAAATGTTACTATTCTTGATGTATTAATGGTAAAGAAGTTACTGTCTCTGTATTATCTCTAAAGGCTCATTATTTTCGGGTTTCAGTTTTCAAAGAAATACCCAGACTTATGCGCTGAAAATAAGCATCACTTGGCTTACGTTTGAGTCAGCTTTAGGTTGGTACGGGTCTACTGATTTTGGGGCGTCATTCATCAGTCTGGCATGGCTCGACT
Organism: Macquaria australasica; assembly: GCA_005408345.1. Classification (NCBI taxonomy): domain Eukaryota; kingdom Metazoa; phylum Chordata; class Actinopteri; order Centrarchiformes; family Percichthyidae; genus Macquaria; species Macquaria australasica. The sequence continues at coordinate 144,754 of SEMN01000579.1, read as the reverse complement.
CCAATCCATATTGAATTTTGGGGAAATTTGTGTAAAATGTTGCACAACACATCTAGAATTTTTCCAGTGATGTTCAGTCATAAAAAAAAAAGTTTCACATTTCACTTAGTGTAAGCATCACATCATTTCAGTGTGTTTTGTACAGTCAATTTCAAAGAAACAAAGGGACAACTTGGGGGGGGGGGGGGGTTATAGCAATGCAAGACCAGAAGCAGTAGCTGGAATTGAATTAGAAGAAGCTTTAGAAGAAGAACAAGACGAATAACAAGAAGAATAAGAGCCAGCAGGCTTTCTCTGAAAGTAGCTCTTTGGATCTAGCACAACATATCAATTTAAACAATGTTTAAAGTCAGTACGCTGAGTGGCAATTTATGGCAACTCTAAGGAAATGTACATTCTTATTTAAATCATCTGGCAATCCATTTGAAACAACTGGAACTTCTTGAATGCTGTGCTCTCAGCAAAAAGCAGTCCTGGCTCAAATCCACTGCAGTGATTTGAAATGAAACTTTTCACAAAGATGCACTTCCTGAGAAAGGTATTCCACTTTAAATGGCTTCATACATCTGATGCACTTGGCTGTCTTGCATTCTTGTTGTTATGGGATGTTTGCTATGAGGTACATCACTAATGGATGGAGTAGAAATGTGCCAGTAGGAACAAGCTCTGATGCAGCTGCAAAGGATCCATGCAAGAGTTATGACCTGCGATAAAGGTGAGAAGATTATTATCTTGTCTCCCAAAATTGTTGATTTCTTGCCACCACAGGGCTGCATACAGACACTATTCATTATCATTGATTACAAATGACAAATTATGAATGAAGAATCACATTAGCTCTTGCCGTGCAGTTCAGTATCAGCTGACTCTTTGATTACCAATCACATTTAAACACTTCCCAATCACATTAAATCAAGGTAATGAGATAGTTCTTTGCAATCCGGTCATTATATTTCTGCTGTTGTCTTTAACTGCTACACTCGACTGTTACTGGCTGCGTCATTTATTACTCCCTTTACCACCCCAACCTCCATTTTGTCACCATACCTGGTGAGGCATTTTCTATTTTATGCATGATGTGTATGCTATAGCTCAATTATATGTGTCTTTTGGGGTGTTGACATCTCAGTGAGTTATATGTTCACAGTGTATAAGAGAAAAAGCAATTCCACGAAATAAATGTCCAACCATTTGTTGCAGTAAATGCTTTGTATACTATCCACTTTCACTACCTCTGTTCACACATATTTATTTAATCTTGAATATTCTTGGTCTTTATTATTGTATAGAAGTGTATAACTCTTTAAAAACACTTAAGTCTTAAACCAAACACTCTTAACTCCATCCCAATATAATATAATGTCTTCTTTATAAGTGATATATTGTAACTGGAAACTGTAAATGTAACTAACATTTGACCCTTGTTGATTAACAGAATCAGTTTTAAAGGACTTTGCTTTCTTAGCTGAGGAAATTGCAATCCAGTCATTTTCCTTGTTTAGCTGATGTCACTTATATGCAGATTTTAAGAAATACTCCAATTCAGTGGACTAAAGGCATAGTTAAAGAGGTGAGCTTCAAACATACAAAACATGTTTTGCAGTTCAAAATGAATTCAACATGATTGGACGTTGGTTACATTCATTTTATCTGCATTATGTGACTCTTCAGTTGCATTCGTGTTTTCTAGTCTGTATGTGTGGCAGTGAGTGTTGTGCAGCACTGTGTCAGTTTTTGTAAAGAGGACAGTCCAAATGCAAGTGCCAGTAGGTGGTGGGTGGACTGAGGGGGACAACAGCGATGATGTGTTTTAAATCGTGAAAACTAAATATATAAGACGAACAATCCCTCATTCAAATTAGAGAACAGCATGAGGCATTTAGGAACATTCAAAACTCTGAGCAAATGTGGATAGATTATATGCTAAAGGGATGCTATTTTAAAAAAAGGTTTTAAATGTGGATAGACAGCACCTACATGCATCTATTCTCCATTGCATTAATGGTTATGGCATTTCACAACTCTTCATGAAGTAAAAACATTCCTAACTCAGTTATTTTTCGACTTTTAAACTTACTCACACATTCTCATTCAGGTGTCGGTGAGACATCTGTTTGTCATGCACTTCCTGCCTGCCCTTCATCTGACTCATCATTGCGAATGCAGCTGGCGCAGCAGTCCGTCAGCGCTGGGGAACAGGTACGAGATGGTCCTCTGAGCATCGCTCTTTCACGTCAGAGCTGCTGTGTCGAAACAAGAATAATAGCAGGTTAATAGAGCAACACCACTCATCTGTGAAGCCAAATTATCTCCCTTACTCTGTTTCTCTTTGACTCTCACACAAACATAACAGCAGGCTGCACAAAACCATCACAGATCTACCTCACAGCTTATGTACCAGTGGGTTATATAAGCAGATTTTTCTTTTTGAAGTCTCTTCATACTGAACTAGGCCTATGGGTCAGCAGGCGTTCTCATTGTTGGAGGCAGAAAACTCTGTCACTTGTTCAAACCCACATTCCAAACTGGGCCATGCTGTTTTTAGTAGCAGGGTCTAATAGTGTCTTTGGGTCACATACACAACTTTGAGGATAAATGTTCACATTAAAATGTTTTATCTAGGAGAAAGCAGAAACTGTTCTCTCAGACGTCTTTGATTTAACAAGTTGCAAATGTAGAAGCGCTTTGATGTGACGTGTGTCCTCTTACTCCAGAGCTAGGATGTGTTCCGTCTTTGAAGCAATAATTTATATAATTTTAACCAAAAACATTGGTGGACAATTTGTGTTTGCTTTGAGCGCATCTTCTTTTTGAAATAGACATGCAAGGATTTGATTACACTGTAGTGTTTGTATCTGGGTTAGAAGATATACTGTCGATGCAGTTGTAAGCAGAGATGGTGCTGAATTGCATGATCAACAGATTGAAGTTGGTCGGATCAAAAGTGTTTCTCTGACAGAGTAGAAAACAAACTGAGATAACATCACAGTAAATGTCAGATCACACTCAATCTTCTTCTTCACAGGTGTCCCTTTCTATATCCAATATGCATTTCTTTCTAAGCATCAGGAAGGTGATGGGCACAAGGATCGAAAAGCAACAGGACCATAGGACCCCCATAGGACCCTGATGTTGTAGTACAGTATGCTTCTTGCTAAAGACACCTCCAACTCCAGGAAAGCTGCTTTTAACTTCTCATTCGCTTTTCAAAGACTGAGACCACTCCCATATCTGTCCTTTCAATTTGAAGCTAGAGCCAGACAACGATTAGCTTAGGTTAGATAGACAGTGCAAGTCTAGCAGATATTGTGTTTTGTCTTGTATTTGTATGACAATGTTCTTCATTGGAATTGCATCAATGAGTATTAAGAATAACTATACAATGAATCTGCTTTATATACACACACACACACACACACAGTATACAGGTACGTAATATACAGGAATGTATTTATAGGGATGTAATGTTCATCTCAAGTAGTTCATGAGTAGATATACAGATGTTATAATACAGGAGTGTGAGGTATCACAATGCTACAGAGATCAATGCAAAGATAATCTGATTGTACTAACAATAAACAACAATCCATAGTTGTGGACAGTAAATATTATTGAATGAATGAACGAACGCAGACATGGATCTGTAAGTGGTGTAAATGATACATGTCTTTATTCACCACTGACCAAGCAGAAGACAAAAATGTTCCCCTCATGGAGGAAACCGTCACCTCTCATGAGCAGCATTAACAGAAACTGTGGCTGGTGGCTTATAGATTTTCCACACTGAGAAACAGTGGATTCATCCACCGTAGCATGTTTCACTGAAACATACCATACCTCGGGCTATTGCATGAGAAATGCTCTCCTATTAGGGTTAACATTGTCTGTGAATAAAGCAGATTAGAACATCTCATCAAGGGTGAAAGAAACAAGCTTTGTCATATTAGAGTTACTGGGATGAACTGTGAGTACGGATTTTCTCTAAGGAATAAACAGACTCCTGGTTTTGATTTAATAGTACTTGACTTAACCTTGTCCACAGAGGATGATTATTAAGATGACAGATCTATTTCACTGCTGTTTGGAAGGTTGGATGTCTCATACCTTCTCTCTTTGAGAATTTTTTCCTTATCTCACCTCAGAGAGAGGCAGATGGAGGCGTTCAGCGGGTGGTCCTGAATTAGAGTAATTAAAAAGACACAGACAGCCCCGCCAAGCCAGCCCAACATGAGAGCAGGGCAGTGTCCAGACAGACAAGCAGAGTCAGAGAGAGTGAGAGATCAGATATTGAACCATTATCAATTATTTTTGGTCTCTTTTCTCTCCAACTTTTTCTCTCTGGGGTCAGGCTGGGGCAAGCTTTGTTGAAAAGGGGTTTCATTTTTTCACTCTCTTCACACAGTGGATATTTGGCTGCCGCTGATAAGATTCTTTGCGGCATTGGTCAAGCTCATTTGAAGCCTTGACACCCTTTTTGGCGACCGATGATTCAGACGGATGGTGACTGGACGACCTGATAGAGAGGGAGTCTGGACTTCTTGTACACAGTGTCCACAACAGAATGTGCATCAGCATGCACATGAGCGCGTACACATATCACACACCTGCATAAACAAGGACAATGGTGACGCAGCGATGTCATTAGCGTGATATGGGAGAAGAACTTTAATCCATCTCTGCTTACTTGTTATTTTCTTTTTGCAAATATGCCATTGTGAAGGTGTGTGTTCACCTGTGCATGGAAGTTAATTGTCTTTATTCCCTTCTATCTATCTATCCTTTAATTCAATTCTTCTCTCTTTATTCTGTGTGTGCTAACACAGAGGCAATTTCAATCATTAAGACTGTGGCATTTAACTTTAATTTCATGGCTACCACAACCTAATATTATAATATTCCTGACAGTTTGCATTCCAGTTAAATAAATAGTTTGACATTTTGGGAAATTCTTGCTTTCTTGCAGAGAGTTAGATCAGAAGATTGATGCTACTCTCATATCTGTATGATAAATATACAGCTGGAGCCAGCAGCCGGTTAGCTTATTTATTGGCATAAAGACTGGAAACAAATGGTCAAGAAATAGCCCCGCACACAACCCACCGAAAACCACAAATTGTCAGTCATTTCGGTTTTTGTACAGATTAAACTAACATTATATACCGTGTGAATTATTGAGTTTTAGAGGTGCTGATAGGCGAATTTTGTTACCTTCAAACAGAGCCAGGTTAGCTGTTTCCAGTCTGTATGCTAAGCTAACTAGCTTCTTGCATTAGCTTCATATTGAACAGACAGAAATGAGAGTGGTATTGATCTTCTCATCTGATTCATAAAAGCCATTATCTAAGCTGGCATTTAAAAGAAACTATTAAATATTATTAAATAAAGAATTAAAAACATGAATATAAAATGGACATGCCAATTATGTGTGATGAGGAGCTCACCACACTATTCTATATAATGTATGTTGTCCAATAAACCTTAATTAAGTTTGTTTCGGGGTGAAAGGACGTGTATTTTGCTCCTTGCTCCATTACACTGCCATGGGCTGTGATCTAAAGCTTTGCTCACACATGTACATGAACACTCACACGTGCACAAGTTAGCCCGGGTCTCGTCCAGACAAGGTCATTGTTGTTGACGCAGGAGTGTCTGAGGAGACGGTGTTGGATGTCCTTAAAGGAGTGCAAACCACAGGTCCCCAATAACAGCTCAATCAGAGCTGCCTACCACCTAATCTCCTCTGTCAAGGCAACATTAAAGTTGCATTGCAGAGAGGAAGAGCTCATGTGCCACCCAGCCCCAGCTCACTGGTATATACAGTGGGTGTACAAAGCTGGCGGTTCACTCCTTTACTGTTCGTCAGTGACATGGATGCTTCTACGTTCTAATTTCGGCAAGCACTTATGTATTCATGACCCTAAACATAGCTTTCGTTCAGTAGCTCTGATCATATATTGGATAACTTTCTTAAAAATCATGCAATCATCAAAAGGTTTTAAACCTGTTTTTAGTGCAGCAAATTGCTTGAAACAGGAAAACCCTGTGTGTCTTACCATCTAAGAGCTCCAAACAAACCAGTCTTTACTACACAGGGATAAAAGCGAGCTGCACAGTAGGGGGACTTGTAAATCCACTGAAACAGTACTTGGCAAATCATTATGTCAAACAGGAGTTGTTGCTTGGGGCCGGAGGGAGACGGAGAAAAAAAAAAAGAGAATAGGCAGGGACGACGGCAGATAAACATTTGTTGCACATCAAAGCCTTGAACAGAGAAGGACATCAGAAGAGTCGATTCTTTCAGCCTGTGTGGACAGACACGTATGCCAGGGATCAGCTAGGTTAAAGGGGGCTCCTAAGTGAGCCATTGATTGTGTCAGCCAGGTTATTCTGCTGGATATTCATTGTTTATAGTGATGGGATCTCTAATCTCTAATTTGGCTAATAACAAATCAGCAACAAAGTGTAAGAGCAGCTGTAATCTGTCTTAAACTCCAAGCACAAACACTTTTAGATTGAGCATGGACAGTGAGGAAAAAATAAAGAAAAACAGATATTAGAATCGCACCATGTAGAGGCTGATCTTTTTTTTGTATTTTTTTTTTTTTGCCAGCATATGGGTGCACAATTGGGTCAGGAGATAAGCAAGCCCCTGTGGACTGTGGACAGATGCAATCCATCTCTGGCTGTGTTGATGTCCTCCCCCATCTTGTCTCTCTCACAGGCATGCAGTGATCAGACAGTGACCTGTGGAAAAAACAGCCATGCCTTTAGGATGCAGATGAGCAGAGAGGAGGATGCCTGAAATGATAGCGGGCTTCAGTGCTTCCCTGACATCTGCTATCATTAGAAGCCCTGTGAATATTGTTTCCCTGAGAGGATGAAGCAGGGATGATCAAAATCAAAAAGATATCTAGGGGGGGGGGGGAGAAAAGCACATCTAGGTTCAGTGAGGTGTATTGGAAAACCATTATTTTTTGGTTTTAGTGTCATATGTCATATGCTTCCTTTCAGTTACTAATCTATTATCAATTTTCAACTGCTCATTTAATTAGAAAGTTAATAATGCATAAGCTTGACATTAATTCTAATAGACTTTTGCAATTTAATCAATAAGACATATCCTGCAAATATAATCAATATGAACGAGCTTGTAAGGCAACAGCACATTGGTGTGCACACCTGCGTTTTTGTGTGCGTGTTAATGTGTGGATGTATCACATAAAAAATATGACTATGCTCTAAACTTTGTGTCGGTCAGCGATTCAACGGTAATGGTGAGCCAGGTGTCTGTCGTTTGGCCAGCTGCCTGGAAATGGCATTAGATTAGGCTGTCGGGCTGGTGGGTGGGGATATACGGTGCTCCATGGAAGAGAGACGTGGCGGGATTTTCATGAAACACATCAATCACGTCATTGTCATATAGCTCTGACCTAGTCGCAAAATCATTTCCGCGTGAGAGCTGCATTATGACAAATGTCAATATGAAGTATGGGAGGGAGTGTCATCTATCTGTCGTCCACTAACCAGCTTCGTCTGCTCCACAGGGCACAGTGCAGCTCTGTATTCTGTGTGTGTCTTATTCTATATCTTATTATCATTGCATCTCCAGATTACTCTCTTTTTTTATTGTTATCTCTATTTTATTATTATTCTCTATTTTATGTCTTACTTTTGTCTTTTATTTCGAAGCTCTTTGTGACGGCTGATCTGGAAAGGTGGTATAAAAATACATTTTACTTATCTTTTTACTTACTTGTTGTATTCCAGATCATTTTTAAGCAAATACATGTTGGTTCAATAAATTAGACCAGTGGTTCCCAACTCTTTTGGCTTGTGAGCCTTCAAAGTAAAACAATTTTTACATGCAACCCATTGTCACAGCTTGCCTACTGTTTATGAGATCAAACCAAGTCAACCTTCTCAAATTGTTATAGGTGAATAGTTTTTAGGGGCCTGAAAATGTAAAACGATCCAGTATTTAACAAGAAAAAAAGCACAAATTAGAGAAAAGCTGGGAAGAATAAACATACATTTTGCTTATTTCCCAGCTTGTTAATCCTCTCAGGACCCCTCAGATTTATCTAGCAATCAAGCAATCCCCTTGGCGAGGTCCGGACCCTCGGGTTAGGGACCACTTTAATTGACTATATAATATAATATAATATAATATACTATAATATACTATAACAGCCTTACTGTATATCCAGAGCTTAGAAATTGAGGGTAACTTGTTTGAATTCTCTGCAATAAATGAGTACTGGATCAACAGCCAATTTTGTCCTGTGACCTTATAAATATGAGCCAGTGCCATAAATGATGAGGGAAAATACCTACAGTATATTTTAGAGTAATATATTGGCAGCAACTGGATTTATTAGTGTGTCTCTCTATGATTTGATGGGAGCTCATGCGACAGATCAGCACCCATCATCCGGATTAAAACATATAAGGACCTTACACCCATCCAGGGCAGTTGCCTAATGCCAAGCCAATAATTCCCCAATCAGCACAATGGCATGCATGCTATATACACACGCACGCACACACAAATGCAAAGGTCCCAGTGAAAAACATCTGTCACTTCAATAGTCTGCTTATCTGGCGCAGCCATGTCCGCGCTCTCCCAGGTGAGCACAAAGGCAGCAGTGGTGTTTTATGCTCTGCAGATGAGTTTGCTGATAGTTACACTGTTTTAGCCTGAATGCTGTTCAAACACTGAGAGAGCCTGGAGTGGTGATAACCAGAGTCACTGTCTCTTCTTGCATTTCTGTAAAACACAGACAAAAGACATGCCATTGGAGATAATTAATGGTTTTTGTGGCATACACACACACACACATACAACCACACAAAAACAGGATTTGGCTTGACTGGTCTAACTAAACACCACCCTCACCACCACTACCACCTCCACACACACTCCCTCCTGCCCCCACACCTTCCAAAACGAGCCCCTTGAAGCCACCCGGCCACCTCCTTTTCTCCTCCCTCCTTCCTCCCTCTCACACTCTGTGGTCTGAGCTGCTTGCTCACTGTCCCGAAACATGATGAACCATTCAGCCCTATGGGAATTTCTCCTCCCAGCAAGCTAGCGTCAGCTACATCTGTGTCTGTCAGCCAGAGTAGATGCAACGGCAGCAGCAGTGGCAGCAGTGGCAGCAGTGTGGCAGTAGCAGTGACTTGGCTCAGGCGTCAGCCAGCCTCTCAGTGACATTCTGCCTCAACTTGACTGAGAGGCGGCACAGTTCATCCAGCTCAGCTCAGGCTTGGAGGAAAAGTTCTCTCTCGTCCTCTTTCTTTGGCTCCTGAGCAAATTCTACTAATTTATGAATGACCGAGGAAAGATGCTCTGCAACTTGAGGATACTTTTCTCATCTGAACACACAGTGGCTGTGTTGGACGGCTGATGGAAACGTGATGCTGTGCTCTGCGCCTCTTGAGCAGGGATGACAGAAGCCTTCTGGTGTCCACCCTCCTCCTATGCTTCGTCCTCTTTCTTCTCTGCCTCTGTGCTGCCCTCTGGCATGCGAGGGTCAAGTCAGCAGGATTTGTCATCCGCCTCAATCCTCCCTCCAACTGTGTTGTGATCCTGTTCCTCATCGCCACATTTGACCTAAAGGCTTCCCCAGCAAAACAAAGGGATTAACTATGAACTCTGCTCTCACCAGGAGACACAGTCTGCCCTTAAACAGAAGACTGTGAGATCTGATGAACCTCAACTGTGAGTATGTTCATCTTTTCCCCCCTTTACATCAGTGACTTGTTTCACAGTCTCTAGAGAAAAGTGATTGAATATGCACGTTTTCATTAATGCACAAAGGCATGACCTGGATTCAAGGGGAAATAACGTCATGTGTGCACAAGTGCATGTCTGAGAGGTCTCCACATGTATTTTTAATGTAGCCTTTTACCTTAATGAACGCAGCAGAGGATGTGCTGCCGGAAAGATGTGTGTGCATCTGTTCTTCTGGAAGACTTGGTGTGTAGGAAAGTGACATACATTAGATTGGATATGTATTTATTTGGTCACATATCAGGTACTTTTTGAAGCCTACAAGTTATTGCTGAATAACTTGAAGAAATGTGTTTCCAAAGGCTGCCAGTCAGTAAATATCTTGCATCTTCACTATTTTATACACTCCATTCTCTGTCTCTCGTGAGTCTTCATCTCAGATTTACGTCTGCTGTGATAACCTTCATCCTTCTTCCACATATTTCTATGAACAATCTTAGCCTGTCACTAGTACACCCAATTTCATAGCACAATCCTGTTTTTTTCCACACCCTGTCTCCCCTCTACTCCTTCTATCTCCCTTAAGACTTGTCTTTGAAATATCTGATACCAGCATTCAAAATGTCAAAATGGTATCCTTATTTCAACTGCTGGTTCTAAAATTTGGAATCCATGTTTTTTTTTAATGTCCTCCCAAAAGACCAATCAATATTTCTCTTCAAAAGCTAAAGCGCACATCGGCTCTCACCTCCTTTCCCCTCCTCTCTTTGATTAAGTGGAAATGACAAAACATGGAAGGATTAAGCAGTGAAGCATGATTTTAACGAGTCCATCCAGTCCCCACAGATCTTGTGAGGTGTTACAACAACGGTAGAAAGGTGCTGGTGCTCTTTAAAAAACAACACCCTGGATGTGGTTGCAGTAATGGTTTGGTGGGTTAAGAAAAATCGTGACCAGATTGTAGATCAGACTTGACTGTTTTTACTTTATATGGTATTTTTTGTGAAATTGTAAATGGTGGTTTGGGAGTTGTCCAGCAGGGATATTCTATGGCATCAGACCTGTGCTCATTTGGCTCTAATTTCATATATAGTATGCCAGAGAGCTAAATTTTAAGCATATTAACAGACTGAGATAGCAGCTTGAGAGGGAGACACACAGACATACACAGATATATGTGCTTTACTGTGTGTTTTTGTGCAATCTTATGTGTGTTCCCTCAAGTGAGCACTTCCAATGGTGGAAGTGCTTAACTTCCACCATTAACTGAAAATGAATGTTTGAACAGCAAATCACTACCTTTGTTTTTGCATCTGCATAGAGAAAATTGCCCATGTTACCAGTTGGGATCAGACAACCAAGAGGCACAAACAAGCGACAGACACAGACTCATATTTAAATAACTCTTCATACAAGAACACAAATGAGTTTATAGCCAGATCATTATCCAAATGATGGGGCATTAATGAAATGTTGTTGTCGCTCATAAAAAAAGAACTCCTAGAGGCATTAAGCATTAGCGTTTTATTCCCTTCAGCAGCTGCCAAAACCACTGGGGTGTCCATAAGCAGATCACAATATTCATCTAATGATCGTATTCATCATTTCTCATTGGAGAAGAGATGTAATTCAAGTTTGTTCTTGTTTTAAAATTACAGGGGTGAAAGAAGGTGGGCACTGAATAAACAAAAAGTATACTCTGCATTACAGATTATACATTCTAACTTGTGCACACCTGACATTATCCACCCTAATATGATTGATATGGTTGTATTGCAACTGTGGCCACCAGCACTGACACACTGATAAATATTTCAGATAGAATGTTTCAGAGTCAGAGCTTACATGTGAACATTTATAATCCTCCTTCTTTCTCCTCCAATGCCTGATACGCAGAATGATTCAAGCATTTCTTAGGTCCTCACATATGCAGGAAACTTAACCATGGGTCAATGGGCTGACTACAGGATGCACGAACCATTGTGCCAACAAGCTCTGGGCTGATTTGCACATCATACATACTCACCACGCAGACACACATGGTGTCCTTTGCCTCCTTTGCTTTGACTCACCTCTCTTTATCTCTCTCCTTCTTCTTCTTCTTTTGGTCTCTCTCATCTTCTTTCCTTTTCTTTAACAAATGCCCCATACACACATTACTTGCTTTCAGGACCAAAAGGAGTGTGTAGAAAAAGGTTATGTATGACTGGGAGGCCTGGTGGGGGTCAGTGTATGGAGCCACTGCACAGGAGCACTGATGGCCAGGTGCCAGAGGACCTGTAAGAAGCCACCCTTCAACATGTCCGCCTCTGCACTCAGTTAGGAGGCTCAGGACGGATTTGTGCTACCTAGTCTGTCCTTACTCACAGACTGGGCACTGTTAATCACTGGATCAATGACCATTACTTATGCATACTGAGCTAACACGATATTTCAGGAGGCAGTCGGATACTCTTAGGATGTATGTGTAATGAGGACATTTTCGGTTTTCTTGGCAAGAGTGAGAGCAAGACATCTTTGCACCACTATTTGGCACTGATCCATAGCAATGACCTCCGGGTATAATATTTTTATATCTTTTTTATATCATACACTGTATAACCAAGTCACAAATACAGGCAGTATGCTTCCAGAAATTCTGCAGTAGTCTCTTTGTTTTTCAAACACCCCTTTTTTTCTGACCAGACAGCATCACAAAGCTCTTCCCCGCCGTGCGTCACATTTGATACCAAACTGCATCCATAAAAAGTCCAGATACAGGCCACAAAAGACCATATTCACTATTTATAGTGATGCAGAGTCCATGTTTACCCCACACTCTGAGTTCTGAGTGTACCATTAAAACGCTTCCTGCTTCGATTTTGAAGCTATTAGCAGACTTGGCTTGTTCTACCAGTTGAGGTCAAGAGGTAGAATAAGTCTATTCTCTGAGTGTGGTTTGTGTGTGTGTGTGTGTGTGTGTGTGTGTGTGTGTATGCTTAGCAATACAACAGTCATCAGTGAGTCAGGAATATTGTCATTTCTCAAATGCCGTACCTGTCATCATTAATTATTTCTGTGGCATCAAATTTAATTACTGGTGGTTCAGCCTATCCACTTTTTGTTCTGAAAAGAGGCTGGTGTGCTTTGGTTGAATTCCTACTACACTGGCTTCAAAGTAAGTGTCCCTATAGTTTAAAATTAGTCATAGAACACTACAAAATAGGAATAACACTGAAAATAAGACTAAGAGTCTACAGTTACATGCATGCTAACATGCTCATAATGATACTGCTAAGGTGCTTATGTTTAGCAGGAGTAATGTTTACCATGTTCACCATCATAGTATGCTAACACTTTCCAATTAGCAATACACACATACAGTGAAGAACTGGCTGAGTGTTTCTGGGTATGTTATTTCCCTGCTACAAGTAAGAAGACAACAATCCAGACAAAGCCTCGTTAGCAGCTTTGTGAGGCTGCACTTAGGAACAGGGGTGCTTTGAGCTTAATGCTTAAATCAACGTGCTAACATGGTCACAATGACAATGCTAACATGCTGATGTTAACCATTAACTATCTTAGTTTAATGTATTAGCATGTTAACATAGATTCTGCTAATTAGCACTAAGGCTGATGGGAATGTTGTTAGTTTTGCAGGTATTTGGTCATAAACCAAAGTATTTGACAAATGAAAACTTTGACCTGATGATGGTGCGAGGTGACAAGTCAGAGGATCACCAAAGTTATTACAATTAATTCTGAGTCCAGTAGTTGATGAGATATTTTATTCAAGACCAAAGTGGTGGACCATCCAACCATCCAACCAACCAACATTGCCATTTCTAAAGCCACTCCGCTAACGAGGCAAAAAATGCTATAAAGGCTTTGACTGATCATTCTCCCCCTCTGAGTGGAAAAAGGAGTAAAAACCAATGTGCCATTTTACCTCATTATGGGAGTCTCTGCTAAGGTAAACAATAAGGACAAAACGACAAAGGCTACGTTTGTGCCAGGAAACAGCAGAGAATTCTGTGGTCAGATTTGTGGCACCTCCTACGCTAAACAGTGTAATGATGTGGGGATTTGAGTGATGTGATATGAAATGCCATTCTATTACAAGATGAGGGACAATCCAAGTCCTGCAGGAGGACCCCCACAGTGACTGGAATGTTATTTGTGTGGGCCTCGGGCTGCCACTGGCACTCCTGCTAACCTGGCACTGTCAGAAGAATGCCAATGAGTGTGGAAGTTATTTCTCCAGTAGCCTACGGGGTAGTGATTACGTCCAAAACATTGCATTGTGGGCTGAAATAGCTTCTTAGGAGGAACTCTCCAGTAGAAAGAGCAGTTAAGCGAGATCTTCTTTTTACATGAGACGCAAGAGAGATCAGGTGAATGAAAGGAACAGAATACACACAGGTTAGACAGCAGTTTGGGATAAACATGTATTGACAAATCCAGCAGTTCGAAAATGTTCATCCAGCTTTATCTTAAGCAAACTTTATTTTATTCCCAATGCGATGAGGAAACGGCAGGATGAAGTACATCATTAGGTTCTCTGTTTGGTACCTCGGCAGTCAAAGAGAAGGTTTAGCCATCTTTCTGTGATTGCACTCAGTTTTCTGAAGCTGACTGTGCTGTTCTGATACACACCACAATGTCCCCTTTGCAGTCCTTCAATGTATATGGGAGTGGCCAGGATTGGTCAGCTAGGATCTGAATAACTGTATCTATGAGAGCCTATGCATCCCCTAACATGGTGATAATAAATGTGTTGACTGCTTGTTTTGCTTCTCTATGGGCATGTGTTGAGGAATTGGACTGAGGGGAGATCCACACCCATTTGCCAGCTCTGGCTGACGGCCTGAAGGTTCAGTTGCTACAACCCACATGGAGGGTTTTTCTCTGTGGTGGTGATCTGCCCCAGAGTTGCTCCACACTGAGAGCCTCAAACAGTCCATACCTCTCTGTGTCATGATCCCCTAAGGTTGGTTTATTCCGTGTCATGTGGTGTTTCCCTGCGTGTGGTTTCCTGAGTTTCTGTAAGTTTTTTGATTTAATAAATCATTGAACTGCTTCAGCCTCCCCACTTGTCTGCACTTGGGTCATCTCCCTGCTGCCTAGATGGCAACCCATAACACTCTGAGGCTGGATCTATGCCACTGCTGTTGTACTGGTCATTTTAATAGTAAGTAATGATTTTGGAGAATGTGAACATTTAGAGCTTGGAAGGTCATTCACTGGACCCAGATGCTGGGCTGGGACATGGCACTGAAATTCCCAAATTTTAAGCAGAGCAAGTGGCATGGCTGAAAATACCAATGCTGTAGGGCCCAGTTGGCTGAGGTATTTCCTGAGAGAGGAGTGTCTTCTTTGGAAAGCTGGAAGGAGGGAGTGAGAACGTATTATCTCAACTGACAGTGTGGAACAGTACAACAGAGAGAATATCCTCACGCTGTACAGTACTATACAGTCTGAATGGGTACAAATCTGTGTTTTCCCCACAGAATATAATCATACATCTGCATGTACAAATGTACTCAAACCCACAGGATTTAATGCTGCATCAACACATTTGATAAAAACCTTCAAGGCAAGAGCCACATGGCACTGTCATGCATTTGTAGGTCATGAAAGGCAAGGCATCAAGCCATAGAAATCGCCCATGGGCTTGCTTCGAATGCACAGGTCCAGGTTGGCATGGGCAGCCCCTCAGCCGCTATCGATTAGTGCGTCCAACACCCAGGGATGAAATGTGCATGCACACCACTGCTCTAACCTGAGAGTGAAGGGGCCATGTGTGAAGGAGGGTGTGGAGGGTGTATGCTGCCCTCCACCGGTACAGGATGTGTAGTTACGTGTACATGAGTACTGTACCTCCTTGATAGTAAAGACTTCATTATCCATAATAACAGTGCTTAAACATTGTGTCAGAATCAGACTGAGCTGCTGCACTGGGAGCTAAAACTCAGCTAGGATTTTTCTTTCATACAGGTCTCTCACCACTTTTGGGCCAGTTTGCTAAACTGCTTTGAAAACATGTTAGCAGAGTAAGCCAAAACCGTAAGTCCAAACCTTACTTATAAAAGACCAGGAAATACAACTTGAAGTTCTGCTGTTGTATACATGTGCTTCTGTGGTTGGCCTTGGAGACAGAAAGTTACCTGAAAGTTAGGTGTTCAACCGATGTTTTAAAGAGGGTAATGACCACACATGCACCTCTGCTAATAGACTAAAGTGCTGCAGAGAAGGGAGTATATTGCAGGACTAGGGAATTGCAGAGGCTCTCCACACATAAAATGTTTGCTTATTTGGTTATTTTAGAGCCATCACTCTTAAAAATTAAGTATGCACTGCAGAAATAGGAATTCGATGTACGGCTGACAAATTAGCTGGCAGTGAGTTTAGGCAGTTGTATGTTTCATCAACATCAAAGCTGGGCACAGGCTGCATCTGTCATTTTATACACTTTCAACACATTTCATGGCTGAATGTACAGTATTGGCTCCCATAGAGTGCATTAGAGTTGGTTTTTAGGCATATATCCAAGTGTCATTTCATATCTTGATTTCTTCCTACAGTATTTCTGCATACAAAAAAGATGTGTCTCATCATCATTATTGTATTTGATTAGCTTTTGTGATTTCTACTATACAATATACCTGTGATCAGGAGTGTTCATTCAAATGTATGCTTGGCAATGGTGATTGTATTTTAATAACTAGTTGGGTGCAACTGTTCAGAATGATTTAGTGACCATAATGACTGGTCATTGATACTCACTTTGATTTACTCATCTTCCAGGCTATTCATTTTCCTCCCACAGTCCAAAAACATGCAGGTCAGGTACACTGGAAGTCGCCCATAGCTGTAGATGTGACTATCTTTGTGTTAATCCTGCTGCATTTAAACATGTGTGACATTTGCAATTGGTGGATTAGATATGTATTATTTATTTATTGCTATCTGATGCTTTTATTCTGCAGACATGTTAAAAAAGGAACATCCCAAGGCGCCAGGTTCTTACCATCAATCCCAGTTTGCACATACTGAATTTCTAGACAAGAACCCCAAAAGCACTAAGGCCATGAGGCTTTATGGACCAAAGTAACCATCATCATTTGTTTGTTGGGGGATTTTAGTTTAGTCACAAACCAGAATTATTTGCCATATTTCCTCATTCATATTATCACAGAGAAATGGCCAACTTAGTGAACTATGAATGGACTTTATGCACTATTAATATAACAGCACAGATTTAGAGCAAGAAATAAAAATATGTAATGACCTGGATCTTTGAAATGTGCCACAGATGTTTTCAGAGATTGCCTAAACCACTCCATATGGGTATACCCACATGAGCTTGATCTAATTGTGTGAACTGCGTGAAGACAATGGCTTAGTGACATTTTTTTCTACAAAAATAATAGTGAAAACAATGCCTTTAGTACCAACTTCATATATAATTCACTAAAGTGAACGCTATCATCTGTTAAGGATGTATGACAAACACAAACACAGGTTTTACATTTTTTTTTAAAGAGCAACACATATTAAACCTGTAATCTCCTCCTTAGTGTCACGCCAAGTGTAAATATTTGATACTCAACATGCTGAGTTGCTGTCATCTAGTGGCTATGAGTGGAACTTATTTGAAGTGATACAGAATAACGGTTTCTTTCTTCTCTTTCCAGGAGATCTTCCTGAAAATGACAAATCCAAACACTCTTGTCACAGTTGGACGCTAATAAACACAAGAGGACAATGGAAGGACAGAGCATACTGAACTCCACTGTAAATACCAGTACGATGGATATCCACCTGGTCACTCACAGTCTCTGGGAGGTGATCACCATTGCGACTGTGTCAGCTATAGTCAGCCTCATCACCATTGTGGGGAATGTCCTGGTGATGCTCTCCTTTAAAGTCAACAGCCAGCTAAAGACAGTGAATAATTACTACCTGCTGAGCCTAGCAGCTGCTGATCTCATCATCGGTGTTTTTTCCATGAATCTGTATACCTCTTATATACTAATGGGCTACTGGGCCTTAGGGAACCTTGCCTGTGATCTGTGGTTGGCAGTGGACTATGTAGCCAGTAATGCCTCAGTCATGAACCTGTTGGTGATCAGCTTTGACAGATATTTTTCCATCACCAGACCTCTGACCTACAGGGCCAAACGGACTCCCAAACGAGCCGGGATCATGATAGGTTTGGCCTGGCTGGTGTCACTTATTCTGTGGGCCCCGCCTATTCTCTGCTGGCAATACTTTGTAGGAAAAAGGACTGTCCCTGAGAGGCAATGCCAGATCCAGTTTTTCTCTGAGCCTGTGATAACCTTTGGGACAGCGATTGCTGCCTTTTATATCCCTGTATCAGTCATGACAATCCTATACTGTCGAATCTATAAAGAGACAGAGAAGAGGACCAAAGATCTGGCAGAGCTGCAGGGGATTAACTATCCCACAGACTCTGGGGCTACTCAGCCTCAGAAGACCATTATCAGATCCTGTTTTAGCTGTAAATTAAGGTCGGCCTCACATGACAGGAATCAAGCCTCTTGGTCCTCCTCGAGCAGAAGCAATGCTGCCAAATCAGCAGCCACCACCAATGACGAGTGGTCCAAAGCTGGTCAGCTGACCACCTTCAACAGTTATGCCTCCTCCGAGGATGAGGACAGGCCTGTGTCTCCGGGGGGCTTCCAGCCCTCCTTCAGGAACCAGGCTTGTGAGACCATCAAGAGTGGAGTGGGCAGCGAGAGCGAGCAGCTCAGCAGCTATGAAGAGGACAGCTTCTTCCAGACGCCACCCAAAAGCAACTCTCAGAAGAGCAGCAAGTGTGTGTCCTACAAGTTCAAGCCTGTGGCCAAAGACACTCACGTGGAGCACCACAGCAAAAACGGCGACACCAAAATGGAATCGTCAACGTTCTCCTCGGCCGAGTCCATGAGCGTTCCATCCACCTCCTCGACGTCTAAGCCCATAGACGCCACGCTGAAGAACCAGATCACCAAGAGGAAGAGGATGGTGCTGATCAAGGAGAGGAAGGCAGCTCAGACTCTCAGCGCTATCTTGCTGGCCTTCATCCTAACATGGACACCTTATAACATCATGGTGCTTATTTCCACCTTCTGCTCAGACTGCATTCCCCTCTCGCTCTGGCATCTGGGCTACTGGCTGTGCTACGTCAACAGCACCGTCAACCCCATGTGCTACGCCCTCTGTAACAAGACTTTTCAAAAGACCTTCCGTATGCTTCTACTTTGCCAGTGGAAGAAGAAAAGGATTGAGGAGAAACTATACTGGTATGGACAAAACCCTGTAGTCACCTCCAAGCTGACTTGAACTGTTATTTTTCTAAGATGGTGTGTGATTGATGGCTGTAAATTATATGTTTGTATTAATACTCTTGGCTTTATGAACTTGAATTCTACATATTAGATGAAAAGTAGGTCAAAAGTAAACACACTATGTCAAAGAGTTGGTGCAATTTACAGTATTGCTCATTAATCAGTAGGTCTGCTATAGTGTATGTTAATTACTGCTCAAACTTTTGAAATGGAAGAACATTATAAAATTGTCCCAATATAATCAGTGACACTGTAAATAGATTTTTTAAAAATTAATATTAGAAATACCAGTATTTTCCCCCAAAATTGATGCTCTTATACAGGAAATGCCATCAATTAACACACATATATTTCAAATTACACTGTATTTACAGTATATTCAAGATACACAGTGTGATATCTGATGACCATGATAAAATTGCTCCAGTCTAATACTTTACACTGTAAACTGGTTTAAAAGTACTAAAAATTGCCAGTGTCCTCCCCCAAGTTGATGCTCTTACACCCAAAATGTCATAACACAGGCAAATATGTTTTATTCTGTAGGTATTGTGTTTGTATTGAGGATGCACATTTTGGAATTGCTATTTTACTTTTAAAGGGCTAATACGTGTCGTTCTGAAGTTCTGCTTGCTAAGTCGAGATTGTAACTTGATGATAATCAAAGCCTTTTTACATGTGCCAATGTCATTTGTCTGATGAGTGAATATAGATTCACCTTCATTGTTTTCACATTACATGTTCTGCATTTTCTGTCCTGCAAAATCTCAGTGGAAAATAAAGAGTAATGGTTGCATAAATTCAATTACAAAAAATTATAAATAACCCCAAACTGAACCCTACAGTACAACCCATACAAACTAAAATACTTGTTAGTCATTTTACTCTGATAAACAATGTCAGTGTTTACAATGGGAAAAGTGTGGAGGATTTAAGAGCACACATTGTTTATTATAATCAGTTTATTACTCTTTATCCTCAGGATATTTTCTCTTTCTTTGAGTGTTGAAATACAGTATTTGTTTTCTCTGAACTACTGTAGTCAATATGTCGTCAAATCGTCATTGTATTTCTGGCAAACCTGTAATGTACTGTGGAAAAAACAACAACAAAAAAAAGCTGTTTGTGAAATGTTATGTAAGCATTGGATGGGAGATGACTTGCAAAATATATTTTACATGTGTCATAAGCTATAATGTCATGAAACATTTTTTTTTATGAACTGTGATAAACCAGAAATCTGCACTTGCAATTTGGGGAATGAAATGCTTTGCTTCATGTATTGACATATGGTGTATGATGGAAACAAAGCTAGAGCTAAACCCGTACTGCATTTTTATACTGTGCTCCAAGTTTGTGATTCATTTCTTTGTTCTTTTCAGTATTTTGTGATCATGTCCATGCATTTCTGAATAAAATGTGGTGAATTGAATGTCCAGCATAATGTCTAAAAATCACTGATGTAGCCTGCTGTAGTGTTTGTTGCAAAGAAAACCTAAAAAAAAAAAAAAACCTCTTGGCCCTGAATAGCTGCCAAACCCAGTGTCATACACTATCACAATTCATGGGAATGGTGAGTGGGTCCTTATAGCTCATCCTTCTTGCAGTCTCCACTGTGAATCAGTTTAACTGTGTCCGAAGGTCTCACCATCATCCATGCGTACTTACACAGTCGCTCCTTGTTGCAGTCCTTTTGCCAGTAG
The DNA here is from genome assembly GCA_005408345.1 of Macquaria australasica. Taxonomy (NCBI): domain Eukaryota; kingdom Metazoa; phylum Chordata; class Actinopteri; order Centrarchiformes; family Percichthyidae; genus Macquaria; species Macquaria australasica. The sequence continues at coordinate 123,986 of SEMN01000579.1, read as the reverse complement.
ATGACATTCCTGCGATTGAGGTTGGCACCTGCACAGGCGTCGTACCACCAACCTCCTCCTGGCACCCCCTGAAACTCCAGCTTGGCACAATTTTGGAAGTAGTTGTCGTTGTCTCTGTCTTTAGTGGTGAATCTTTGGTTGTCATGCAGGTAGTTCTCTGTGTCCAGGGTCAGAGCGTCTACAGCTGTGCCCTGGAACAACCCCAGCCTCATCCTGTACGCTGATGACTCATCCTCCACCAGGAATGGATCATACTCCCCAGTCTTGGTGATGGCGTCTTGGTCCACTAGTTTTACCCCCAGTTTATAGCGCCCAGGGCCACGGGTGAACTGATGAAGATATTCATTCCCAAGCCAGTGATCACCAGTAACATCCCCAAAGCCATGCTTGTACTCAGCCCAGGTCCGATCGAAATTCACGCTGCTATTGACGGTGATATGCTGCACCACGGTCCAGCCTCCCTCCTGCATGGCGCAGTAGGCCACGATGGGGGAGTCACCTGGTTGGATCAGGTAGACCCCGTCTCTGGCCTGGCCGGATGAGGTCATCAGCATTTCATGGCAGTCTCTGGGCAGCACTGTTGGGCAAATTAACGTATCAGTCATAACTGTGAATTAGTAAAGGGTAATTACGCTCACTTTTTTAAGCATGTCTCCACTCTCCACTGTTGGTGAGTAAGAGATGGGTGGGGTGGAGGAGATATGTCCTTAGATCAGTGATGTTGACAGTCTCCAAAAAGGTACTCTTAATATTGCAAACTGGGTGGAGACAAACTCGGGGGTACAGTGAAAACTAACTCTACATAGCAATACAATGAGGGCTTTTATACCATTTTATTTTCTTCTGACTCATATTAATATGTTTCATTATGCAGACATGACATTAAAGATATTGAAATTCAGTAATCTCAAAGCAATCACAACTAAATCGTTCTTATGAATAGTCTGACATCTGTTGGTAAGAAACCGAATAATTGTATTTCCTAAAATGTTGAACTATACTATTCCTTTGAAACCACTGCACAATTTCAAAATATCCAACAGCGCTCCCAGTGGTAGTGTCAAAAGCCACACTGTGGTAAACATCAATGCCAGGAATGAGTCATTACATTGACACTATTTCTCAATGTCTCCCAGGTAAACATGGTAAAACCTTGATCAATTGCCAAACTATTACAACTGTCTGTCTAACAAACTATCTTACTCAGATACACAAATCACCTCATGAGACATAACACTTATGATTAATGAGTCACTAAGCAATTTGGGTCTACAGCCTGGAATTTGACCCACACCCACAGGAGAATCCACGTGGATAATCTGATTCTGAGATAAAGGTAATTCAGGATTTAAAAGCAATCACAGGGCTGTTTCACTCACACACTGTACCATTATCATCAGCCAGAGTTTGGAAGATTCTGTTCAAGTTATGTGCATTTCATTCTCCAACAACTGCAAACAAAGTACATTATTGAGAAAAGGTCAAACTGAAAGTGAAGTCTACACAAAAAGATACCTCTCATTGAAGGGTTCAGGACCAAGTTATGCTCTTCTGGGGGAATGAGATTCAGGTTCTCAGCTTGGAGATGCTCCATGTCAACTCCAGCCACGCTGAGCAGCAGCAGGGCCACCGCTGGCAGCCAGCATCTCAAACACTTCATCCTTCACTTTCTTTTACTGTCAAACCAACAGTGTTTAGTTAATGTACTGTAAGCTTCTTATTGAATTCAGTAAACTTAATGAAGAACACACAACAAAACTGTACTGAAGGGCAAAAAAGGAAGGTGTCTTGAAATGTAAAATCAATGCGCTCACCTTCAGTAGAGCCACCCGTAGGCGACAGGAATATGTTGTTCTCTGTACCTGAATCGTTTCCTACGCTCCTACTGTATTAGTCCTCACTGACTGAATGAATAGCACCAGAATGCAAACAGGGCTGTCAACTGCTGAGTTCAGATTCAGGGTTCACTGAAATCCTTTCACACAGCGTCTCCTGCCATGTCACAGCTGGACTTCAGCCTCAGGTTCACATCACAGTGATATCAACCCTCCACTTATCTGTGTCAAGGGAGATAAAGCCACATGTAAATGGAGAGATATGAGCTAAGTAAACCCATATCTATGCCTTACTTTAAATCACATCAAGAGTGAATGAGACTGAAGTCCAGATCAGACTGAGTTGTAGGGGTGCAACCGGAATGTGTTGCTGGTGATCTTATATCACTCAACTGTACTTTAACTTGCGGTATAGTGTTGAGATAAAATACAGCACGTACAGTTCCACAGGGTTGGGGTCAGTGTGTGTTTTGTGTTTGCATTAATAAAACGGAGTGCTGTCTTCTACCACAGAAGAAGGGGATTACACCAAGCACAAAACCTATAACAAACTTTAAAGGTTTAAATACAAACTTTATTCATCACCAATGGGGCAATTAAAGAGAACACACACACACACACACACAACATATCAATGAAACTAAATTCTTACATTCATTCATTCTCTAACCCGTTGGTCATAATTACAACATCCTCCTTGGTCAATGAAAAGACAATCAAATTAAATTTACCACACGATTAAATTCATATTGCACATTCTCAGTCCTTCTGTTCAAGTTGCTGTGCAAGCCAATAAAAACATCAACCTCTACAGACATCACCTCAGGACAGGTACGGTACAAACTAAAAGCCACTTCTCTGTGGAAACAACAGCAGCTCCAATCTAATGATTCTACTAAGGATTCTTTGAAATTTTGCGGGGCTGCTACCAGAGAACGATTGCAGTCAGGTAAGTTGAGACAGGAAAGAATCAATGACCTAAGGGGGAAAAGATGATGTACGTAAGACATTGTTCGTATAAGAAAATTCAAATGACAGTGGTGATGATTTATTTATACATGCAGCACTGACCTTTGCCATGTCTCCAGCAGCTCCTGGAACAGATTTCAGTAAAGGATCCTGATACCATAACTCCAACAACTGCTGATTAAAGGCCTGGAAATTTCTGTAAAAAAGTAAAATAAATAGTTTAGTTACTATTATGTATCTGTTTAAACGGTTGAGTGAGTGAACAGATGATGGGGGTGATAACAGCTTTTTGATTATTAATTAGCATCATGTTATTTTCTTTACTGTGTCCTAAGTGTTTTTCTGCATTGATAAAAAAAGATGTTGCTTGGATATACACAGCTTTAATCTCTTTAAAGTATCTTACAGCTCATAAAACACTGCAACACTTACTTATCCAACGGAGGTTTAGTTGATCCACTATACCCACTTGCTCTTAGCTCCTCCCACCAGTTTTTCAAAACTGAATTGATCCACTTTAAACCAACAATAAGATACCTGTGAGAATCAAAGACAAACTTCAGTCGTTTGCATTTCTGTACAGTGATTATCCTGCTACATACGGTCCGTTCTTCTACGTGCATAATGTGTTTCATTCTGTAATAATTCCGTTGCATTGCAAAAACAAAACAGTTCATTGCAGCAGGAGTACTCACTCTTCATACGGAGTGGTGAGGACTTTCTTAACTAAAGGAAAGACGTCAACACAACAGCCAATGGTGATCCTGGGGGAATCCTCATCAATGCTGCAGAGGAAATTAGATTATGATTAGATTAACATGTACTCCACCGGTCGTCAGTGTTACTCAGACTTTTGCAAAATTCAAGTTACTCACCTTTTGCTTATCAGTGGGAGAAAATCAACAAACACACCAATGTCTTGGATTCTGTACAAAGGCAGTGAAGTAACAATTATTGAAATTCCAGCGAACATACTGCATGTCACATTTTTGACACTACATGTTCGTACCTCAGAAAGTATGTCAACAGCTCTCCAACATTTCTCTGCCACAATGTGAAAGACACTTTCAGTCTCAGATTTCTTCCAAAGAGCACGTCAGTCATTGTGCTATGATCCCCTGTGAGCTGAAAAACAGTGTTATGTTCAGATCTTATCTGCATATTAGTAACACAGTAGATCATAAAAAAAAAAAAAACACACAACACAGGAAACAGTCTGAGCCGTAATAGTATTTCTAACCTCAGTAAGTGTACAGTAGTCAGCTTGCTCAGAACCAGTTCTGCCAGTCTTGTGGTTATTACTGACATTTAGTGGGAACTCCCAAGGGTCCATGTCAAGTATCTCCTGTTGCATGTCCTGAAGGCAGTTCATCTCATTCTCCTTGTTTGCAGCGTCATAAGTCCTCCCGGTCCCGAGCTGCTTCCTCCGAGCCACCGTCAGATGATGGGTCTTCCTCTTACATGACACGACCCGCTTCACTCTGCCTGGGTTGTTGCCAGAGCGACTCACTGGATACCTGGGCAGGGTGAAATGTTTGTCTGTTGACAGCCAAATTACATTATGCACTTGCTGTAATGTAACCACAAAACATGCACGACTTACCTCTTTCTGTTGAACTCCTCATTTTTATCATAATCCGCCTGCATGTAAAAAAAAACCCATTTTGCATGGTGATAAATAACACAAAAGAGGTCAAGCATACAGAAATAAATTTGTGTATTATACTGTGTCACCCAGCTCACCTCTTTTGTGTTTCTCCCATGAGGATAGGTCACCCTGTACGGGGCTGCATCCTGTTGTAAGGCATGTTCAGGATTTTGGTACTCTCCGTCTTCACTGTTGGAGTCCATTAGACCTAGAGAAAGAGAAGCCACTTTTAATTAATTTATAATAAATACATGTCTCTAAATATTTTACTCACAGCATTCACATATCATTTTGTTATGTCTTTAGGTGGCAAAAATATGTTATGCCAGTATAGTAAGAAAACAGGCATTATGGGAGAAGTTGTTAAAAACAAAAATGAAGTTTTTATCCTCCAGTTTTACAGGTTCTCCAGGCTACACACATTAAACACAATTTCCCACAATCCACGTGGGCATTGTTGTTCTCCTGTGCAATGACGTAGTCAGGAACCAGGAACCGGGCCAAACAGTTAGGTAGTGTTGTTATCGTTTTTAGTCAATAATTTAACATTTAGCTAACTTGTTCTGGTCAGACAGTCTTTGAGCTTTATGAAAGCCTTGTTCATTATCTTTAAACTGTACGCGTTGTTAAGAGACGAAGTAAAACGGCTTTCTATTGAGCGTAACGCCATGCGTACTTACCGTAACAGTTAGTTGTTAATAACAGCGGTAAAAATGTATCCTAACAGGTAATAAGACAAAAACAGCTGGTTACCACGGTTTAGCGTTACAGCCAGCGGTCTAGGAAACAGTCTGTAACCTTCACAGTAAACCATAACTGCGTTACAGCACTTAACGTGAAACAAATGGTGTAACTTCACTCACCTTCCCTAAGCAGAGACAACAGAGTTAAAGCTTCCCTTTGATTCTTTTAGACGACTGCTAACTTGCTAGCATCTAATTTCAACTGATAATGCCGCCCAGTATCGGAGAATAATGCATCCTATTCATAATGCAGTTTGGCCGGGTTTGCACCCTCTAGCGACTATTGAGATATCAATGGTGGACATTTCAAACCCAAACACTTCAAACGGTTGAAGCAGTGGTGTAGACACTTGTGGTCTAAAGTCATGCTCCCATTCAGCTGATCTCACTGACAGACGCATTCAACAAGAGAGGCAGTTACCATAACCGATCAATGAGATCAGCTGATACCGTGTTTTGGCTCAAATGAAACATATAAATGAGCATATATGCTTTTGCCTTCATGAGCCATGCCAGTGCCTTTATCCCGATCAGTGAGGCATATCAGCTGTTTGCATTAGCACTTTATTGATCCGAGACAAGCTGTGGCTTGTGCGCTAATCTTCCCTGAATGCACAATTAAAAACAACATCAGCTGCTTTTATTGACACATCATCTCTTTCCATGTTGCTCTTGCTGACTCTGCTGTTTTGGTTCTGCAGTTTCATCATATGGGCTGATTCAGGTCCTCATTAAAGACCAAAGCACGGTCTCTGTGTGTGTGTGTGTTGCTTACACTGAGGACTGCATAAACTGCCACCAAGGTCAGGTAGGATATTTTAAGGCTCTACTGTGCATAATTTCAAAAGAGACACATTGATCCACTTGGTTTTATATCAATTGACTCTGTGTCATGTGATGTTTGGCAAGAAAGCTTTGAAGATCATGTGATTACAGCGACACGATTGTTTTATTTTCTGGGTGTGTGTTGCTACTTTAACCAGGCTTTTGTTCCTGCAGTCCAGTGTTAAAATGGTGCCGGTTCATGCTGCCTGTGCCTTGTTAAGCCTTGCACCCCTGTTGGTGCTTGGTGTTCCTCCCATTTGGATCCAGCCTGAGCAGGTGCACCTCTCTTATCCAGGTAAGTGTTTGAACTCTCTCCATCAGCCTCATGTGTTTTCATTTAGGGATCCAAATTTCCCCTTATTAATACAAACCAGCATCCAGATTATATGGATTGCAGAGATGTTTTTGTACAAATCACTCAATAATATAATGACTGACAGCACTGGTGTATTTATGGAGCTGAACTTTTTGTTTCTGTTCCGTAGCTCTGCAGCAAGTTCACTGAAGTTCAAATTCACTTTCAGTTATCTTGATATTTAAAAAAAGTCTTTGTTTTTCATGTAATGCAGCTAATTTAATGGCTAATGGCATATTCCCTGCAACAGCCTCATGTCCTGTAGAAGTGTCCTGGTGCACTAAAACACTACCTGTGCACATTCTGTAAGTCATTTAGGTTAAAGGCACCAGATAATTGCCTGAACTTCCGTATATAGCTGATGTTACCCTCGGTTCACACAGAGTCTGTGCAGCACAAATGTTCATTACTTATGAAGGTGAAACGTGGTAGTCATTAAATGAGTTGATGTCTTGATGAAATGAGTACCTGGCCAGTCGTCATCTTCACTCAGCCTTCTGATGCTCATATGTTGCCAGCGGCAAGATCAAAAGCGCCACCCGTGTGCAAAGTCAGCCTTTTCATAAGCATCTCTTGGCTTTTTATAAGTGTGCCAGTAAGTGAATCCAGTAGTTCTGTCAGATCAATCTACATCACGATTCCAGTAATTGGGCTTTTCTTCACAGGAGTGTCAGGTTCTATGGTAGTGACCTGGACCACCTTCAATAAGACAGAGAGCAAGGTGGAGTACGGCCTTCTGGGGGGTCGGCTCTTTGAGATGAGTGCCAAAGGTGACGCTACTCTGTTTGTGGACTCAGGAGAGGAGAAGAGGAAGATGTACATCCACAGAGTCACTCTGACAGCCCTCAAACCTGCTGCTGCTTATGGTGGGTGGAGCTTTAATATTACTGACTTTCACTTTAGGCTTGTCAGAAAGTTTCTCCATATTAACATGTTAAAGAGTTTTCCCTCTCCTATGCAATTTCAGTCTACCACTGTGGGAGTGATGTGGGTTGGAGCGATGTGTTCTCCTTCACTGCTCTGAATGACAGCACCGGTTTCAGTCCCAGGTTCGCTCTCTACGGTGACCTGGGCAATGAGAACCCTCAGTCTCTGGCTCGACTGCAAAAGGAGACACAGCTCGACATGTACGATGTCATCCTGCACATAGGTAAGCTCCACACTGATAGAAATACTTCAGCAGTTTGCACTGTAAAAGCAGTAAAGAGGCACTAAGTTTTATCAGCTGCTGTCTAAGGCATTAGTCATCCACAGATACCTGGCAACAGATTGTATTAACATAAATCAAATCAAGTAAGCTTGCTGAGGTCCAACAGAGATGTCTCATGAAGAGGTAATATATCATGATGGTAATTACTGTAATCACCATAATAATACCTATTCGTCATTTGTATGTTTTGTTTTTGAAGAATTTAAACAGAGTATGGGTCTGTGTTGTGCCAAACTGTGTTCGCCCAAAAGTCAGACTGAATCTCTGGATCTCTAGCTTTTGTCCCCTGTCTTGATTTCATGCCAGGGAATAAAAGTTTTACAATATCATTTTTCTTTTCCTTTTGTCAGTTTGTCAAATGAACCACCAAGTTGGACACTGTTTTACAGCCACTTTACAAGTTTACAGAGAATATAATTCTTTGATTGCCTCATAAAGCGAGACCAAAGCTAACTAGTAGTACACCAGTCATTTATTAAAGGTATAGTTTGACATTTTGTGAAGTATGCTCAATGGTTTTCTTGCCGAGAGTCAGATGAGAAGATGGATTCCACTCTTCATATTTACCATACAGACATAAAGGTGGAATCCATCTTCTCATGTAACTCTCAGCAAGAAAATAATTGAGCGTATTTCATAAAACGTTGAACTATTCCTTTAAGTGCATTATCCCTATAATAAAGCCTGTGTTTAATAACAAAACGGTTAAACTGAGAATTAAATAAAGGCTAACTTCCAAGTAAACACAACTTTCTGGGGAAACAAATTTTGGCATAAAGATATACAGTACATATTGTTACCCTGTACTATGGGAGAGTAAAAATATTTAAAACAGTTAAAAGATTAATTCTAATCTGTAGATTTTTGTGTTTTACAGGGGACTTTGCCTACGATATGCACGAGGTATTTCACTCTTTTCAATATCATGAACTCTGATCACACTTCTTGCTCAGTTAAGGTCAATGACAGCAAATCTTTTCATCAGTAGCGTTTATTCTTAAAGCCGCTCTGATATTCCACTAATTCCACAATGACAGATGAGATAAGCCACTTTTACCTTTCTCCACTGTCCCCATCCCAAGTCTCACCACTATTTATTATTAGTGCATAAAAAGGCTCTCCGCTGTGGTTGAGACACATCTTATGATTAGCGTTACAGCGAAATGCCTTAAGCCTGCGGTGAAAGACGAGAGTTAGGGTCACGTCGCCCAAGTATTTCTTGAATAAAATAAGCGCCGTTCAAAACCCCAGATCTTAAGTCCCAATAACACATTTGCTCATCTGAAAACCTCCCAGCTGTCATCTGTGATATTTAGCGGACATAACCTTGTCTTGGATGCTGATGATCATTTTTCCTGAATAGAGTTCCTGCATTATTCTTTTTTTTTTCAAATATGGAGAAATTCTAAATGCAATCAGCAGTCTACTGCAAAAAAATTAATAACCATAATTCATCCAAGCTGTATTTTTAGCTGGAATGTGAAAGTACATCCTGCGGCTTCACTGATATTATAAATAGAAAAACAGAGAAAGGGAATTTTGTCTGAAAGGTCGTTAATGGCTGTGGCAGGTAAAAGCCATCAGTACAGCCACGAACCGCAGTGTGTTTTTAAAAGCTCTGTAGAAAAAAGAAAGAAGAAAAAAAAAAAGATTCTGGTTTCAGTGAGGTATGTTTGGTAGTCTGAATTTTATTGTTGTTTGGCTGAATCTTGGTGAATGGATGGAGAAAAATGAAACACTGTTGTCTAACGGGAAAATCTTTGGCGTCATGTTTAATGGCTGAATGACACTGTTGCAGGACAATGCCAGGATTGGAGATGAGTTCATGAGGCAGGTCCAGTCCATAGCAGCCTACGTGCCCTACATGACCTGTCCAGGCAACCACGAAGCCACATAGTAGGTGGAATTGAATTTCTTCTCACTCTACTTGACATTTGGTCTTTTTGTTTTTTGTTTATCCACAACTCAGACACATGACGGTGAAGAATAGTTTCTTTATGGTGTCAAGAGAAATTCACAGCTAGTGAGTCAACATGGAAGCTGTCTGACTGTTTTCCTTTTTGTTTAAATTTTATGCCACATTCTGCTCAGGGTACAGGGGCAGAAATATAATTAAAGGGTTTTGGGCAAAAACAGCAGCACATGCCGTATTCCATATTGGTGAGAGAGACTTGCCAGGCACCTCATGACAAATTGCATTCAGAACTGGCTACTGTAAATGTAAAGTGTGTGTGTGCATGTGTTTTGGGGGGGATTGTGAACCCCCAAAAAACAAGCTTTCTGGTCAGCCGCAGTTTTTCCCCTATAAAGAACACACTTTGGTCTGCCGAAAACTCTTCGCTGTACCATTTGAACACATGGGAGCTATTTTGGTCTCTAAAGGCTGGAGTGGCGTCAGGAACCACCAACATCTAAACAAGGCAACGCTCTCCAAAACAAACACTTATCTGACTGGGAATCATCAACTTCACTGTCTGTTTTTTCAGTTCCCAGAGACGGCCCGTGGTGGTGGGAACTGCGTTTTGACTCATCGTCACTGAATGTGCGGATCACATTTAAGCCTGGGAAATTTTCTGGACCGAGACACGGGATAGTAAGGAGAGAACAATGCAGCAACTTATTGATTAATTGCCATTTTTCAAGCAAAGATCGTAAACATCTGCAGGTTCCAGCGTCTCAAAGGATGATTTGATGCTTTTCTTTGTCTTACATAATAGTAAATTGAATATCTTTCAGTTTTGAACTGTTGGTCTGACAAAACACGCAATTTGAGCTTGGATTCTGGGAGACACTTTTTTTTTTACATTTTGTGACATTTGTTTGTTGCAGCCCTGAACAAATTTCAGCAGCCTTTGGTGCTACTGTACATGCAGTGAGTTTACACTTTGATATTCTGACATATTCATATTGCGTCTTTGTCCCTTTAACTTTATTATTATGTCCCCACAATGCTGCCTCGTTAGATGATTTTTTGATTGAATTTGAGTTTGTTTGCAGTGTATGCGAATAATTAATCAGGGTGGTTTGTATTAACAACCTAATACGGATCAAAAATGTACCACTGTGTATGAATATTAGCCTATAATCCGTCCAGCTGATGTAATATGATAAAATATAATATGCCACTTGTTAGTCAAATGTTTTCAGTCCATTTCAGAGTAAATTTTTGAGTTCAGTTTAATGTTATTTTGTTGAAGATGATACAAGATGATGAGGTTTACTTTGTAAAGAGGTGTAAAAAGTCGAGAGAGCAAACCTTCAGCAGCCTCGGATGCTATTAATTAGCAGCAGCTAATGTATCCCTAAATTCCAAGCACATCTGCTGGAGTTAGTTGTGTGTGTTCATGCATTCTGAAACATTTAGAGGTGCCTGATCTTGCAGCATAATATTTACTTGCCGCTGCTATACTGAGCCAGTCCTCGCCATGTGTAATGTGACTACTGCCTGGTCTTTATTAAGGAGCTGCTAACAGTAGTCTCTTTTTCTTGGCACTGCATCCTGACATAAGAATCTGATATCAGGAACCAGCTCGCTGCATTACATAAGCAGAAATCCAGCTCCTCTCGCCCTCTCCTATACCAAAGTGTGTGTTTTGTTCTGCGGTGTATCCAAATATTCCCAGCAGCTGGCCCCTGCTTTTCTCCCTCGCTCTCTGTTGTGCTCTCTCTCACTACTCTGTTCCTCTCTCTTTCCAACCTCAAAAACCTAATGGGTGAAAGGCAATTGAAACAGGGCTGACCACAAACGTTTTCAGTCAGCATTCCAACAGGATGAGAACAGTGGATCCACTAAAGATGCTAAGGCCCCAATCAAGACTGTCTTTGTTCATCAAGCACAATATGGTTCATCAGACCCTCGGAGGGACGGGGAGGTAACTGTCGCTGTTTGAGACAATGTCCTGCGATGGGAGTTGGTGACATGCTTCCTGAAGACTGCAACTGGTTCCTTTAATTTCTCCAGCGGTCTGGATTAAGCTCATCAGATGATGAAAGGGAAGATTCGATGAGGAGGGAAAGTCTTGTTGGGTCAGTTTAAGAGTCAGTTTGTTCACATTGAATTTGACAGCCACCAGATTTTTATCCATCATATTTTAATGGAAAAGCAAAGCACACATGGAAACAAGTGTGCTTTGGGGTACAGAGGATGACTCACATTTTACGTTGGACTTCCATAGTGCAGATTAATGAAGCAAATATACGCTTATCATATTTTGTACGCGATCAGATTTTCCACAGCTGAGTCACAAAACGAGAGACTTTTATTTGTACAGGCTAATCCTTTCCCTCAGGTTGTGCCCGGTTATATCACTGTTTGGATTCCTATGGTGTGTATGTGTATTATTTTAATGAATAACAAATTGATTGTTTATTTCTACCAAGTACATAGTGCCCTCCCAGATCCCTCTACATGTTTGCTGGTACAATTCCTAGCCACAAGATGGGAGTATGAGCCCATTTTATGACTGTTCCTGGTTCAGTGCCATGGCCGAGAACTCCAGATCTTAATTGATTTTCACAGGAGCAGATCTCACGCTGCAGCTCTGTTATAGCTTACATTACTTGTGTGGTTGGATTAGGATATACTAAAGATTTCAGTTAATGCATTGTTGTAAATGCTATGATACTTGTTTCAAGTATTTTCCTAACAGTCAGGACGTGAATGTGAAATTTGAAGTTTTAGCTACTTATTGTTAAGCATTATGTTGATTTGGGTAAATAACGGTACGAAAGACACCTAAACAAAGTTTTCAAGATAGACGTAAAGAGAGTCAAACTGTTTTCTCCTTCGTGCTGAATGATCACAGCTGACAAACTGGCCTCTGCTAGATTATCATCCTGACCTTCACCATTTAATCCTGACCTCTGTGTCCACAAACTACAAGTCTCAATACTTTAAGACTTATTCAGCATTAGTAAAAGTCTCTGTGATCCTCCTTTTGTGTCCCTGCTCCTCGTCTTTGACCTCTGACCCAGCTGTTATTACCCCTAACCCAGTCAGTGCTGGGTTTTGAACCGTCCCACTGTGCCCCGGCTGCAGTCCAGAATAGTGCCTTTTTTCCTCGATTATGTAAGATAAGAAAACAATCATTCCCATCACCTCGCTTAGTCGATGGCCCGTTGAGAATATTGGCTCCTGCTTTCATGCTGAAATTAAAAACCGTGAAAAGAGACTGGTGGGTTGGCGTCAGCGAGAGCTTTCCATGAAAGAGTTTTTCCCTTTTGCATGGTGCACCCATTGTAATATTTGGAGAGTGCTGGTTTAATGGGGATGATGGTGCACTCTTAGATGTTTTTTAATTATTTCTTCTCTTAAAGGGCATGTCTGTGTATGATTTTGTAGTCTAGTGCAGTGCATCGAGTTTAAAAATGAGTGTTGACGATTGTGGTAGCAGTGATAGATAAGTGTAGTGGTGGGTTGATTACTACAAGCATCCTACTATATCTGGATCAAGTAGGAACCACCACAAGTCAGTGCTGAAACAGCTGGGGAAGTGCCTTAAGATGTGATTCCTCTAATGAACGCTGGATCTAAAATTACAGTGTTCTTTAAAGAAGATGTCATGGTTTTAAGAGGGGTATATTTAGAGGCTTGTTTTCTTAATTGACAGGTGTAGTACGCTCAGCCATGGCGGCTCCTACTTGCTCACCCCATCTCAGCTCCACCCAGGCGCCCCCACGTTGCCCAAATTTTGATTATCTGGCTCCAGAAACTGACCATGATCCTAAGCTTCAAAACATCCCATCAGAAACTTACAGGGCGATGTCGCAGAGGCTACGTCCATGTTTTTCTGCAGCCTTTAATTTGGAGAGGCAGCCACTGATAGCCTGGCTACAGCAAAGTGTACGGTTTCTCAGAATGTCTAAAACTAGCTACATTTTTTTTATTTATGTTTTTTTTTTTTTTTTTGAAGTTTGAAGCAGATGTCACCGCCACAGTTTGATGGTCATCTTTATCCGATGATATACCACCCTGAGTTTTCTGCCAGGTTGAAATGAAAACTGAAAAGTGACAGAAAACAAAAGAATTGCACCAAAACCATGCAGCTATTTTAAGAATTGCTGGTTCATTATATTTCATAGCAAAGCAGTGTATTGCGAATGGATTGCAGTTTTAGCTTTTGTTGTGAGGCACCACAAGATAAGGGAGAGCAGAAGTCTGTGGTGTTAATTGCCGTTTCGTAGACATTCAAAGAACGCAGATAGTATGAACTAACTAACTTACTTTTTTTCCTTCTCTTGTTTGTTCACAGTAACTTCTCCAACTACAGGAATCGCTTCAGCATGCCAGGCCAGACTGAGGGCCTGTGGTACAGGTGAGGGAGAGGAAAATATGTCGGTTTTATGGAATAAGTTAGCCAGTTGTTGCTTTAATGAAGGTGGACTTTGACGTGCTCAGGCAGGTGAAAGAACCACAAGCAGTTTTGGTCAGTAGAGGATTACCTCCAATCAAAAGTGGATGCTAGGAAAGAGAAATCATTTCTTTTCCAACAGGGGCCCCATGTGAAGTATCATGTGAAGGTTTACCAAACCTCCTACTGTATTTCAGTAAGCATTAATGAGCTGTAAGAGGCAGCCCAGAGGAATTGGCAGCAGAGGAGTGCAGAGCTCCCTTCTCTTAGTTCAGTTTGCCCTTTCCTATCTCAGGGACATGGGGACTACACAAAGGAGCTATACATCTGACTGGGTGACTCACAACCCGCTACAGACCTCCTTCTCTCAGACAGTAAGAAAATACCTTGCTAGACCACAGGCCAGCTGCCCAGGCCTGATGGCTGGGAGCCCTTCCCGCATGTGCACGGTTAGGAACAAGGGGAGGCCGAGGAGATCACCGGAGAGGCAATCTGAAACCCCACGACTGCTACTGGAAACTGTTCAGTTCATAACATACAGAGCACATGTACAGAACACATGCTTTTCCATTAACCCTGCAGGACGAACATGCAAGCACTCAGTAGTACAGTAAGGAGTTTAATCACTAAAGTGGATCTGGCACTGCATTCAACAGCAAAATGTCAGAGACAAAATGTAGCCTGGATTTTGGAGTATTTGGAGTTTAAAGTGAGGCCTGTTCTTGCTTATGGCCAGCATGCTTCCTCTACTGGGTCAAGGCTGTGCATCATTTTAACGATGTGTGTCCGCAGCTGGAATCTGGGGTCGGCGCACATCATCTCCCTCTCCACCGAGGTTTATTTCTACCTCGAATTCGGCCTGGAGCTCCTCTTCAAGCAGTACGAGTGGCTGAAGAAAGACCTGGAGGTTAATGACCACACCACTTACATGTGTTGATGATGGCTAAGTGCTCTCCTTTGTTCCCACACTGGCCCTCTGCCTCTCTCTGACTCTCTCTTCTTTTCCATTTTAGCACAATGTTCTCTTTCAAAGTTGTTCCATCCTCCATCTACTGACTTCTCATTCTGTTCCAAATAAAATCGTATTACCTCTGTCTTCCTATCTCATTTACATACGCGTGTCTTCACCACTTCCTTCTCCCAACCTAGGAGGCCAACAAGCCAGAGAACCGAGCAGTGCGTCCATGGATCATCACCATGGGACACAGACCAATGTACTGCTCCGATGACGACCAGGACGACTGTACCAACTTTGACTCTTATGTATGTAAACCACAGAATCCCATCTATTCATTCATACACTTTTTCTAATGTACACAGTAACCCAAACTTCTTATTTCTTCACACTGCCATAGAGAGTATTGGCATTGAGATCAAGCTTCAAACTCATACTGACAGGATGATGGTGCCACTCACACATCTGCTTGGTCTCTCAAGTGTGGAAATTCCTGTTGTAACGGCTTAGCTGCATTCCTGATGGCAGACATTTTATTAGCAAAGCATAATTATTAGCGTTTTGGTAACACAACTATGTACCTAACATCGTTTTATTTGATTTGGCCAAGCAAAATAACATTTTGTGAAGTGCCTACAGAGGACTGTGTTGCAGTGTGTGGGCATTTATATTGTTAAAGGTTTTAAGGTGTTTGTAGGTTTCCTTTTTTCTCGTGTTGCCTGACATTTTAACTGCCCCTGGTAGCAGACGTGTCATACGTGTTGCAAGCTGGCCAGTCCACATCGCAGCCCATAAGCACATTGGGTATGCTGTCATAATCACTGTAATTTGGACCAAATAGTTTCCACGTAGAATTACTTCTCTCAGCACTTGGCACTGTTTGGAGTGAGGCTGGCAGGGGCATGATGGGGCTCTACCAGGTAGCGTTTCAGGTAGCAGGTAGTGTTTCGGATGCTAGTGCCAGTTCATGCCGTCATTAATCCTCTCTGTTATATCTCAGGTTCGACTGGGACGGAATGACACCAAACCGCCAGCTCCTGGTCTAGAGGATCTACTTTACCACTATGGTATGGTCTCTATTTGACAACCAGCTGTGTGCTGCTAATGGGTGTTTAAGATCACAAATTTGCACGCTCAGGCAGACTAATGTCCTCACAGTTGCAGAGAGCAGAGCAATCCAAACATCCTTTATTAAAAAAGCAAGTCTTTTGGTCTGGCTGACATCCCAGCAGCACATTTGCAAATGTTTTTCCTGTATTACATTTCTCAGACTTTTGTTTGTTGCATTTAATTATTTAACTTGTGGTGGAACTTTGAGAGTTTTGGTTGCTCTGATCTTAAGCTTTTGTTGATTGGTGAGAAATCTCCAAATTAAATGGGCAGAGGATCTGAGAAATATTAGATTACACAGCAAAATGTGTTTAATTGAGCTGTTTGGGCAGTTATTTTTTCTGTGGAAGGTTGCTGACTATCATCAAATATCTTTCACAGGAGTGGATCTGGAGTTGTGGGCACATGAGCACACATATGAGAGGCTTTGGCCTGTCTATGGTGACAAGGTCAGCTCCTGCTTCTTAATTCACCACATTCTTACATCCATAGTTTTTGTTTTGAATCAGTGAAAGAAACGTGTTGTGTTTTTCTCTTTAGGTGTACAATGGGAGCAAAGAGCAGCCTTATGTGAACCCAAAAGCTCCAGTACACATTATCACAGGCTCTGCTGTAAGTACTTCCACATTTTTCAAGTTTTTCCACATAGATCAATGCATAAATTGACAGCAGCATCAACAAAAACAATGTTATGTATTGCACACAGTCCTTTCTGTGCAGCAGTTGGTCTGCCACATGAGTTTAGTACCAGCTGTTCCTCTGGTTAAGTGTTTTCTGATGTGGTGGTGAGCG
The DNA here is from genome assembly GCA_005408345.1 of Macquaria australasica. NCBI lineage: Eukaryota > Metazoa > Chordata > Actinopteri > Centrarchiformes > Percichthyidae > Macquaria > Macquaria australasica. The sequence continues at coordinate 107,194 of SEMN01000579.1, read as the reverse complement.
GAGCAGGGCATGCTTCGTCATCCAGCCACAGAGGGATTAGTCATCGGCATATCAAAATGTGGCCAGTCTCACACCGAGGCACAGCCACAGATGTAAATGTCACACAGGGCTTTGTGGACAGAGCTCGAGAAAGGCATGCAGCTCATCACGAACAGATTCAGTTTAATCACCGTTGATTCCTCTGCAGGGCTGCAGAGAGAAGACCGACAGGTTCAATCCAAACCCCAAAGAGTGGAGCGCTTTCCGCAGCACAGACTACGGCTACACCCGCATGCAAGTGGCCAACGCCACCCACATTTACTTGGAGCAGGTCTCTGATGACCAGGTAAGCACACATGGAAGAACATGCACACAAGCACAACAAAGGTGAAAGGCTGCATTTAAAGGTCAAAGAGTATTGCTCTGGTGATAACAAAGAATTTTCTGTTTGTTCTAGTATGGCAAGGTGATTGACAGCATATGGGTGGTGAAGGAAAAGCATGGCTTCTCTGCCTGGTTCTGATGACTGAGATCCTTAAAACACCTATCTGCTCAGGAAATGCACTTAAAACAATCAAATTTTTGCTGCATCAAACCAATTATGCACTGATGATGTTCATTCCTCGTCATTCAGCTTTTCAAATTATTCCACTATGTTTTACCCAATAATTATGATGATCATCTACTGTAAATCTACTGTAAATGTATATAATGTAACTGTAATTTGCTGTGAGGTGCTCTAATACACAATGTTTTGTAAACAGGGCATCAGAAATTGTTTTATGTTTGAATAAATTCTGCTTTTTTGTGGATCTCTGGATTGGTCTCTCCTCCAAAACCATCACAGTAGTTCATCACTGTAGTCTGACTTTAGTTTTTTTAGTTTAACTTTTCATCGACAGGTAGATGTAGGTCCTCGCTGCCTGAATAATCCATTGACAATAGACATACACAGCATGAGTCTGGCAGACATCAGGCCCCACTCCATTCAGAGCATATTTTTCATTTCAAAAACCTGGAAATGCACTTACACAGATCACGTCTCCCTTCTATCACTCTTATCAAGATGACAGATTCTCCCTTGGCTAATCCTATCAGGATATTGGAACCTCATTTAATTGTCCATCTGTGTGGCTGTCAGGACCTGAGACAAAAAAGACACATGGAAGTCGACGCCTACACAAAAGGACTGTTATGTAACTCAGGGATGCTTGTGGCTTGGGCACATGCAGAGTGAGAGACGGCGCTTTCCCCAGAGGAGTGTTGCTCACGCCATGACTCTCACCACTATGGTGGTATTAATTCCTTATAACAGCATGCTGCCTCTGATGAGTATTGGCAGACAACCAGCGTGGATCTGCATGCATCTGTGTTTTGAGTTGTCAGGCTGTCTGTTAGCGCCAGAGTTTCTGCATAATTCTGTTGAGACAACATAGTCTACATATACAAAATCAATGATTTGTTAACACTACACACAAGTTAACATACACTTTAACACACATGCTATTTGGCAGACATTTTTATCCAAAGCTCATGCAACACTATGAGAGGATATATGTTAATCACTGATGAAAACACTGCAGGGAAAGTGCCTTTTTTTTTTTTTACCTGAATGAAGGCCCAAAAAACGTTAAGAAGACAAAACATTACAACAGCTTTCACTTGGTCAACATGTGTCACAACAAGTTAGCCATAAGAAGCTGAGAGTTCTTGTAGAAAGTACAGTCAGGCGTCAGTAGCATGGCTGTAAATCTAACCAAGGATTTGTTGAACTTCTCTCTGAAGTCGATGCCCCGCTGCGCAGTGGTGTCTGGCAGACGAAGGAGACGCAAGCATACAGTGATCACACCTCACACTCACATGCTCTTGGTGTGCCTTCCCACTGCTAGCTGCCACTCACACGCAGCCGTATCTTTGTGGAGAAGGCCCCACACCACTGAGTTCCTAACCTTTGACCTGCTCATGCTGTACTCTCTATATTGTTGTGTCCCACTGAGTGAGAGACACAAAGAAGAAGCAGTGCAGACTGCAGAGACCAGCGGGGGGCCGGACAGGAGAATATGTGCTTCCAGACTGTAGCCTAGATTGAATCATTGCATTTGTTTACAATTGTTAGCGACTGCATTTATAGTCCAATAAAAGTAGGTTGCTTTCCAGTTAGTCATCTATGTACAATGTATGATGTAAATATGGATGGATGGAAAGTTCTTGCCTTAAACAATGAGCGCGTCACATGGCGTGCACGTTCCTCATCATTTAGTTCATGTGATTTCCTAAAAATGCAGAAAAAGAAATATTGATCGCAATCCAGGAAAAAAGGAGCGAGGAGAAAATAACATGTCACTTCACATCGCATGCCTGTTCCTGAAATATGATGTGCTTATTACCACATTTGATAGAGGAACAGCAGGTTTGTGGTAGTGTGGTTAAGGGCTTTTGTTGACAGAAATTTATTCTTGCCTTTAACGGGGGCAGCAGATTTTCTTGCTCTTCCTCGTCTACTCTGTGTTAGCCAATATATTTCTCTCAACCAAGGGCTTTGGCAGGTCAGAAGTCAGATTTGTTAGCTTGTTTCAACAAAACTTATTTTGAGGAGTTCTGTCTTCACACTTACAGATGTAAAGCAGAATAATAACCATTTGAAATACCCTGCTTCTCACTGATAGTGTACATCAGTAGGTTTGTTGTAACCAGTGGTGAAGGGAAGGAGATTCAGTGTCTTCTTGCGTAGTGATGCTCCTGGTTAAATATGATGCATTTGACTGGAATTTGACTTGTTAGTCCTCATCAGGTTAGTTTAACATTGGAATTCATTGCCATTGGATGACCTAGTAAAACAGGACCTGTTTTCTGGTTAGACTACTAAACTTCCTGAGACCTTGACATGACCACATGGCATTCCCACTTCAGTTAACTTCATTGCAGCTGGCTAATTCCTAATGACACATCAACAGCTATTTATCCTTTCCCAAGATTAAGGCTCAGTAAACCCTGAAAGTTACGAGCTCTCTTAAGACCACATGCGAGATTGGGAAGCAGATGTCTCTTTCTCTACACCAAACAGCCGTGAAGTCTCTCTGTAAGACCTCTCAGAATACCCTTCAGTTAAACTCTGCGGCTTACCAACATTATTGATCTATTTTCAAGAGTCTCTAGTAGCTCTCACACTCAACAACAAACTCCCTGAGGAGACAGGAGAGGGCTTCTGTGTGGTACATGGGGGGACATGTGTAATGAGTTCAAGGCCCTCAGATGCTGGATCTCGGGGATATTTCATGAATCCAGAAGCTCAGTGTTCTTCCAGAACCAAAGCGCCACTATTAAGCAGCCTCAGACCACCACCAAGACAAACAGCCAAGTACAGTCTGCCGTGGCACATCGCTGCACATTCTTGCCATAATTCCACTCTCAACATCAACACCACAATGACTTACAGGGCTTCAGAATATGGCATCAACAGGAACACAGCATGTGCACTGTGAACACACTTTATTGCCACAGTAAATCTGAGGTAAACATGATAGATACAAAGCGTGTGAGGGACATACAGAACACATTTTCTCCATTAGAGAAATGTAAACCAAAATAGATCAGACTGGGCATTTCATGAAAGCAGTATATTAATTCTGGAGATATGGGAGGCAGGCCGCCTGGGTCGAAATAACACGGAAAGTGAAGTCTAAGAATCCTCACCATTGGGAGTCAAACAGCACATGTCCTGTCTGAACACGTGTGTAAATCACATCAGTATAACAAGGAGACACATGTCCACTTTCAAAATGTACACAGTTTTGATTGATTACCTTAAACGTATACTGTATGTTGTTACCATTAGTAAGACCCAATATAGCAGATACTGTTCAACTTACCATGTGTGAGTGTCAGAACACTGAATCCTACAGTTAGCTTCCCCGTTAACCTTTAGCTTCAGCTGAATCATTTAAAGCAATGATTCCCAAACAGGGTTACTTCTGCTGTACTTGGAAAGATTGTAGAGTGGCTTAATTTGAAAAATCGGAAATTAAGAATGATTAAAAAAAATAAATAGACAAATTCAGTTAGCTGTAACACCTGAACAGTACATGTGATTGAGAGTGCATGAAAACTAGTTAGCAAGCAAGGAGCGATGTCAAAACAGTCATGTCATAAAGAAAATAGAAACAGAGAAAGTTAAAAGTAAGGAACAAATTACTTGGTAATGGAAATAGCTAATAGTAATATTTGTGGATAAATGGAAAAGGCTAAAAGAGGTGGGTAAATGGTTGAAATAGATAAAAGTAATGCATAAATGGTTGAAATAGATGATAACTAAAAGTAATGAGTAAAGGTTGAAACTTTCTCACACCAAAGTGGAAGTAGATTGCAAACTTGACCAAACCAACCAACACTGAAAAAATATTATAATATCCATTATTATAAAATCATTGTTGAGTTGATGAAGAGGTACGTGAGCTCATTTGACAGGGCTGCGGGGGTACATCAGACAAAAAAGGCTGGGAACCACTGATGTAAAGGGTCAGTCTGTATAGTAGTATGATTCAATCTTCACCCCATAAATATAATTTACAGTGTATGATTATTTACAGACGGAAAAGTTTCCTTGCAGTTCTGACCACAAGCAAATAACCAGGCAACTATAAAAATGGAGCTTGCAAGCGTCAGTGTCAGTGCTCCTGCAGTCATCCATCCTGATTAGTAATACTGCAATTTATCAGGAAGACATTACGTTAACTACACTTGTTTAGTCGAGCAAGTAGAACTCAGTATAGGACCCATCATCATTATCCTGCAATTTAACAGTGAAAGGGTTTGGGCCCCTAATTTTTTGTCTGCCTATCTTCTCGTTTTCAAGTCATCAATCTTTCCCACTGAGCAGAAGAACCTCAGGATACACAGCTCATGCTGTTCTGCATACAGACAAGATTGTTCTTGAAAGCTACAGCGGGCCAACCTGAGACTCCTCTCAGTCTGCAGGAAGTGCTAGCTTTGTGACGACTCATTAACTTTGAGCCTCAACACTTGAGGGGCCTTGAGAGCTGAGCGACAACAGGGATATGCTACCACGTTGGCTGCTGTTGGCAGGCAGAGCTGGGGTATGTCACTCGGTTCAAGAAGTCCGTGTTCGGGTTTGTTAAGTCCAAAAAAACGTTCTCATTCAGCAGCCTGCCCAGTGTGGGGAAACTGAATTCACTAAGCCTGATCTGTCGACAATATGACGTCGGAATTCTTGCCAGTGACTGATTGTGAAGAAAGCCTCGCTATGCTAAAATGAGCAAGACTATGCATTGTGGCATGCATTTATTACTTTCCAAAGGGATCTGTTTTTGTCATGGAAACTATGTCTTGTTGTGGGCTTCCTTATAACCTAGCTGTCACAACATGAACCTGTTTTGTGATCACACCTAACCTATTGTGGAATGCAACCACTGCTAAAGACATTTACCCCTGTCCTCTAAGTCAGGCCACAAGGATCTAACTCATTTAACTACCGCACATGCTCTCAGGGCTCCGTCATGCCTGCCTGGTTAAGACAAATTGCACGGCAGAGCTGTCTTTTCTCACAGGCTGGCACTGTTGACCAAATGCTCTCAGAGAATGCAGCATGCTGTTGAGAACAATGCCAGGCTCATTATGCCTATCCTGTGTCCTAAATGTTGCGCATGCCAGGCAGCCTATCTGTCTCCTTTAACGTTGGTTACTGTTACGTTCTCACACTTGGCTCCAAATATCAGTGAGGCCTGTCACTGTTGGAACTTTTTCTAACAATGTAATGTTCTTGTTGGTCCTTGTCCACTGTGAAATCCGCATCACTGCAGAGCACAGGCTGTAGTTGAGGTGAATAACCCACCTTTGTCGTTTCAGGTACAAAGCCTTCAGTCTATCAGCAATTGAGATCTGAGCTCTAGCAAAGGAAAGGTCAGCGAGTGGTTTACAATACATGTCCAGCGTTTTACAGCAATGGTAACACAAGAACTCCTTTGAAGCTCTGGTTTTAAAACCATTTAGATAGGAATGAGGTGATTAACAGTCGTAATGGATTTTGCACTCAAAACTCAACCACTTTTACCTCCTTAAAAATGTTACAAAGAGAGCCTGAGGGCTCTTTGAGTGTTCTCAACCTTCCAGGCACGTGTAAAGGCCACACTCCTCACATTGGGAAACAAATAGAGGGGTGGAAACCGCAAGCACTTTGGAGCATTTTAAACACATGCCTGCTGCTACTATTTGACATGACAATCACCCAGTAGTAAGCAATCCCAGCAGTGCCCAAAGGAAATAATTTAGCTCTGTAGAGTGTTATGACAAGGACATAACTTGACAATATTTCAGCACCTTATTTCCCATGGGGAGCTGATGCAGGGTTTTTCTTTAGGAACTCCAGTGGTAGTCACAATGCTACTGGGGGGGCTTTGGCTGGCACACTGGCCAAAAAGGGGTCAGGAATGTAAGTGTGTGTGTTTGGGAGGAAGGCTGCTTGTAACTGAGCAAGGGATAAAATAGAAATAGATGACGGGCAGCATTGAAAGCAGTCTCTGTCCTAAAAGCCACATTTCAGGCTGTAAAGGTAATCATCCTGGGGAGACAGTATCCAGTGTTGTTTTTGAAAGAGTGTGATCATACTAGACCGTCTTACTGACGGTAAAGCGGTTTTCAATGTTTATGGAGATCCAAATGAATGGGCAATGTAGATCTCCAGTGTACCTTGAAAAAAGAAAACTCCTCTCCTCACCAGCCTGTTGGATGGGAACTGAGTGACTGGCTCGCTACGAAAACACAGATGTCTCAAATCTCAGAATATAAAGTATGCAGAGAATCTGTCCAGCAATAGCAGGCGGTTTTGTCATTAGAGAACATTGACAACAATTGGACTCAGACAGACAGGTATGTCCCCTGTCTAGACCCGTGAGGATACCTTACCTCTATATACCTAGATCATCTAGATGGATCTGGCTCGGATCAAGGGACGAGTCTTGGTGACACTTGCCATGGATGAGTTATAATGTAACCAAAGAACAAGATATTACACTGTTTGTTGGTGCAAAAATAGCCTGCTCCATGTCAGCGTTGTCAGTTTAGAAATATGCAGCAATTCATTAATACACTGTATTTAGCCATGCTAGCAGTATGGGATTAGGGGTGGCAATGTCGGTCAGTTGACCACTTTGGTCCAGATTGAAGTATCTCAACAAATATTGGATGGATTGCTATGAACTTTTGGACAGATGGCCATGGTCCTCAGGAGATGGTGACTACTGACTTTAGTGATCCTCCGACATATCCTGTAGCGCCACCATCAGGTCAGAATATTTATTTATTTGTTTTATTTTTACTTTGGTTTATGACCAAATACCTGCAAAACTAATGACATTCCCTTCAGCTTCAGCTGTACTTCTGTTTTGTGCTAATTAGCAAATGTTAGTATATGCTAACACGCTAAACTGAGATGGTGAACATGGCAAACATTGTACTTGCTACCTGTTAGCATTAAACTCAAAGCACCGCTGTGCTGTGCCTAAGTACAGCCTCACAGAGCTGCTAACATGGCTCTACTCTCTGTCTGTCTGACTCTCAGACTTGTTAAATCAGATATGATATAAGGATTTGAAATTCTCAGAAAATCCACAAAAACAAATGTAAATACCACACACTGACAGCAGATTACATTCTTCTTAGGTGATAACAGAAACAGGTGGTTGCAGTTTTTGTACCCTTTCATCGCAAGCAGCCAAGGAAGCTAACAAAACCATGACTTGGAGTGTTTGTTCTACCTTACAATAAGTATGTTTGACCACCCATTAAATGGACCAAGACATGAATTTGGGCAGAGAGAAGCAAATCGTCCCGTGGCTGGGAATTGGGTTTGTGTGGCCACTGGCCGCCGGAGGAGCTTGTTTAAACAGACCCAGACTGAAAGACTTAATGACCATGCTGACAGCAGTCATTCGAGATGTCTAGTGAGGCTGGAGTGCTGTGGCTGAGAGTCCTACAGCTGCAGAGAGAAAGGGAGGGATGTTGCGGTCGCCGTCTCTTTATGTAAGCTCCAGAGAAAAGAGGCGCATGAGATTCATTTTTAAATGTGACTTCAGTATTTGTTCTCCCACCAAACCTTAACCAACAGAATATAGGATATACAGTCCCATGGCAGCCTGCTGTGTTTTTCCTGCCACCTCAAACGTGTTCTGCCGTTTGTTCCAATGTCATCTCAATTAAACATCAGCATGTGGACAAAGAACAGCTCAGACTTAAAAGTAGGTTTGTGTTTTTGTAAGGTAGTGGTGAGTTTGGATTGCATCCTAAATATAATCACACATATTTTGGAGTAAATTTTGCTTATTTGATTGATTTCCCAAAACCCATGAGCTACTTACACGTGCTTAACACGTGCTGACCAGCAGTGGATGTGCATATGTGGAGAAAACAGTTGCAGGAAAGGTGGTGCAGTTACAAAGAAGCAACTTCTGGACATTTTGTTCAAACAGCCTCAAGAACCGAAAGAGCTGTCCATTTTCTAAAATAAAAAGATGACACTGTTGCAATCAAAAGTTTCACGTAATGTTCATCCCAAAAATTCTTTAAATACTTTATCTTGATCCTCTGGGTAATTCTTATCTTCAGCCCCGCCATTCTCCAGGCTTGAGCCCTGCAGAGTAGACCACATGTGCATGAAATGTCCTCAGGTCTTTGGCGCTCTTTATCTGATAGAGACTTGGGCTCCTGCTACATTTTGATCCCTCTAACTTGGACCAGGGCAAAGCAAAGAAGAGGATCCAGATATCAAAAGCTCTCATCACTGTATATAATTACGAAACCAAACACTTTAATTTTTGAAGATATTTTCATGCAGTACACTTCATGGATGAATGAACAAAATAAATAAAAGTATGCTTTGTGGCAAAATCATAAAATTCAAGAAAAAGACCAAATATTAAAATAATTAGCTAAAATTTAGTTTTTAATGATTCTGTGATTTTCAGGCAACTGGCCAAAACATTTGTGAAAACAATAACTGGTGCAAATTATGAAATCTTCCTGCAGACATACTGTAGGGAGAAAATATAACAATTAAATCTGCAATAATTGATTCTTTTGGCCTCTTGGCTATCGTGTTAGCAAACAGTTGCCTATTTACAGAACACATCCAGCAGATAGTGAGCAACATTAGCTTCCACTTGGAATCATGTTTCTAGCCACCTGATGAATGTAAGTCCATCATTCTCTCCCCTTTTAGCTCTTTTTTGGTTTCCACCAACTCCTGAGGGACATATCTGGCTCTTCAGTTGCTAAATGCTTGACTATGTTCACCAGCTAGTCGCTAACTTTGTTTGTCTGCCGTTTGGTGTTGGGCAGGTAGCGTTCATTGGGTTACCAGAGCTTTTTCACCGTAAACAGCTGATGAAAGCAACAAGAGTGAACCAAAACATAAAACCAAAACCATCAGCTGAAAGAATCTAAAAAGCTCCAGTCAGGTGATAATTCTCTGTGGGTTTGTCACTACGAGCAACACCGTTTACACTACACATAGTAATCTGATCCATTGTTTGTATAAAAAGTTTTAATTAGACCAACTTTAAGGCTAGTGACAACATGGCTGCTTTTTGCATAACAAAGGAATAAAAGGCCAAGGCATGATGGGAAAAAAGAGATAGAACAAATGGGAGAGAGAGGAGAAAGCGTGAGTCTGCAGAATAGAAGCAAGCTTCTGTTGGTGATTTAAGACTTCCCAGTCTGGATAATCATGGCTATCCTCCACATTCCAGCCTATAAGAGAACAAGATTAAATACTTTTGGAGAGAGACGCTGGCTGTCCTTCCTGCTGTGGTTAGTGCAATCGCCCTTCAAAAGAAAGTCACAAAGGTTATTGTGATGAAACTGTTTCCCTATGTTTGTGGAAATCTGTTTCGCTTTATCTCAAAGGTCAATGAGCGGTTGTCCCAGACTCAGCAGTCTGCAACAGTATGACCCCCGCTTTAGTAAAAAATGCCTTCATATGAGAAGTTTGATAATATGATGTCTGTCTTCACTTCTGGGCATCTGGTTATTGTGAAGAAAGAAGCAGGTTGATTCTTCAGCTGTCTTTAAGCAACAAGGACACAGTATATCATGTGGAATGCACATGATGAATCAGACATGAAGAGGAGCAGTGAGCAGAAAGCAACGACTTCAGACAGCATTGCACAGCTAAACTGAAACACAGTATATCTGAAAGAGCTTACTTTCGCCAGGCCGACAGGAAGTGATGGGAGAAATAAACAGTGTCAGCAGCTCATCTTTTTCATCAAACACAGTCCTCTCACATCCCCTCAGATTCTAATTTTAGCTTTCTCAGTCCCAACCTGAAATTGGCATTGGGTCAACTACGGGTTTTAGCATTAAGGCGAGATATTCCTCTTGTGTTTGGTTTAGTACTTCCTGTCTCTGCTCTGTGTGTCCACATGATTTGTCTCCTCTGTGGTATGTAAACTATCATAGACTGAGCTAGTTTTTGCTCTTTTCCCCTCTACAAATACACTTTCTTGAGATCCAAACAAGGGTCACAACAGTCTATGAAATTAGATAAGCAGTAATTACAAAAAGCCCATAACCAAAGGCCACACGTGTTCATCTTGAATTCTTTTGACTTTGAATAAACGCTATAATTACGATTTTCTGAAAAGGAAAGAATTCATTTGCATAATGCTCCTGCACGATTTTCACATTTCAAAAAGATCATCAAACAGAAAATGACCTTTTTGATGTGCGCGTGTCTGCATATTCGTGTGTGTGTGTGCATATGTGACTTTTGACTTAACGAGTGTGTGGGCCCATCAGCACACACTCCTGTCAAGTATACACATGTGGAGTGTCTTTCCAGTCATGGCTTAGATTCCAGCCATTTCCACGGCTGTGACTGATCCAAACACCAGTCAGTCAGTCACCCGACCCTGCAGAGAGGCCTGATTCGCTCCTTTGTGCTGCGTGACTCAAAAGCCCTTTTCCCTTCCTCCTCATGTCCTCCTCTCACTCCCACTGTCCTCCGTGGATTTGGGCTTGCCATTTGACCCGCTGCCAACTTGGACACACTCCCCCAGTGGTCAGCTGTGGGCTCGTATACAGCATTTCTACATAGCAACAGTTTGTGGACATACACTCTCAGGCATACACATGCAAAAATGACAAACAGATGGCTGTGGAAGTGGAGTGATTTGCATATTTCCAAATAAAATGATCGGTTGCCCTTTTCTACATATTGACTCCATATACTCTTAATCAATATCGAACCAAGAAAGGCCCTAAATCTATCTGATACAGGCGCAACACTGTCAGCTCTAGTGAGAATCAACACATGCAGATTGTTTCCTTTGGAAAGTGAAGAATTGACTCTTTCATGAGGTGGCAGTCATGAAAGAATTCCTTTAAATTGGTCCAACAATGAAAGAAGAAAACACAAGTTGCCAGGTCCAGCTGAAGTATCATACAAAGACTGAGCCCAAGCGGGCGGATCTACTGTCGGGTGTTAAAGAGGACCAGATGATGGGGCGAAGGTGTTTTTAGCCATGGGGTTTCTGATAGCCATATTTTCTGAGAGGACGGGAAGAGAGCAGCACAGCTGCAGATGTTGAGGCTGCCCTGAGGTCTTATTTGTGTTCGTCTCAATTCAGATTGAGCACTAACTGAGAGTGATTATGTAAGATCGGCTCCACAACTCTGCCTTTGTCGGTTCCTTTATTTACTGATCTCAGTGGACTTGCCACAGCAGCATTTTTTAAAAGGGGTGTGAAATGATCCCCTGGACAGAACAGACCCAGGGTGAGACGAGGTTGTAACGAAATTACCTCAGAATCCAAAGAGAGTTTGCTCTGAGAGTTTCCAATGAGACACTTTCTCTCCCAGGGACGCTTTAAAAAGGCTTTCCTGTTCCTCTCCTCGTGAGCTTTGAACTAATTTCTTAACTTTTTCTTTCACCAGAGCTGTGCAAAATAGAATGTAGGAATAAAAGCAGTCACTGAAGTCAAATGAGAGGGAAAGTCAGTCTGGCCAGTGTACAGAGTCATGGTGTCATGTAGGCCTGGGAGCCAAACACCACAGAGCAGCTCACACGCAGGGAGGGGCGTCCAGTCTCTGTATATCCCACAAGACCCAGAAAAGTCCCCTTAAACATTTGTAATAGTCTACATCAGGATATACTGTGTAATGCTAGTCAACATCCAACAATAATATCTTGCTAATTTGTAACTGTTGTTAATGGAGAGCTCAACACAATCAACCATCAAAATTTACACTTAAGTGATCATTTGGGTTAATGGATCAGCAATTACATTTGAGAACAATCAACGTTCACTCGGAGCATGGCAGAACTTCGGAAATCAACCCAGATGCCATTATTAAATCCATGCTGAGGTCAAACTAGTGTTTAACATCGCTACTATTAAGTAACTTATTAAGTAAGTTTCTGGCATGAGTATGTAAACTTTATAATCAAGGAATGATGCGTTCTCTTGTTATCATATGGGTTATGGCTGAATATTCTCTGGAAACTGTCCAACATCACTTTGTGCATTTGATTAGAGTAAAAGTTTGACTTATTTGCTGTCTGGCGGAGAGATAGATAAAAAGAGTAACTTCTTGGAATCTCCGATGGTTGCCTGGCAACTGCTCCCGGCCAAGAAATAGTCCGGCACATAACCCCCTGTACAATGGCGAATTGACGTTTTTATACTGTGGTTTTTGTACGGATTTAAAAGAAACAACTAAATATAAGATGTTAATTAGTAAGCTTTAGAGATGCTGGTAGGCAGATTTTGTTACCTTTGAACGGAGCCAGGCTACTAGACTATAACTTTATAGTATATAACTTTGATAGTTCAGGAAATTAACCTGTTGGCCTAGTTATCATTCAGACCTGCAGGCATGCCTGTCACTTTTACAACCAGACATCAATATACAACTAGTTATTTCTACAACATTGTCTCCGACACAGCTGGTTATGCAATTCAGACATCATGTAATTGGTTTATGGCATTCAGATATCTGATCTCATACAGCCTACAAATAAATCATATGCAGTTTACATTTATTTTTATTATTTTGAATCCGAAGTAGGGCAACAAAAATTGCGGGGTGCCTGTGCCTATTCCGGTCATTCAGCTACAGTGCCAGTTGTAACAACTGTTTATGTCACCGTGCATAAAAGCCAACTCGGCTGTGCGTGAGGCTGATATGAATGAGATCAAATTAAAGACAGTAACGCCGGATTACATGTATGCATCGTTTCCTGTTAATCCTTTATGTGTAGGTAGGCAATTTGAATCCGGGGCTTGAATGGCACACTCCGCCACTAACAATGAATACTACTACATAGAGAGGTAATGTCAGTACATTGAATGCTGCCTGTAAACATTGTCAAAAATGGGGTTTGATTTCATGAAAATGAAGGATTATAACTTTAATTACAGTTACTAGCGGTAAATATTCACACAGTAATTTGTATTATATAGAACAATGCTACCTCTTTGAAAGAGAACACACTTACTTGAAGTAATGGCTATATTTACTCACTATGGGTTAATTCTGCAAAGCATTTGGTCATTAGAGGCTACTTCCAATGAGAAAGGAATGATCTGTTGTTGAAGTAAACTGTGCCCAGTCATCCTCAAAGTTAATGTTTTGGATCAATGAGTGTCTTTGCTTCAGGCAACACGGCCCACTATTGAGATGAAAAACAATGGTGCACTGTGCTCTAATGCTAAATCATCTTTCAGCTTGCCAAAGTCAATAAAGCTAGCTTTAAAGCTAGACAAGAGGCTCCAAGCAACAATTAATATGCAAGGTAGAGATTTTATCTCCCTCTCTCTCCAGAAGAAGAAACACATTCGGTTGTTTCCACTGGCTTTTGCTTTTCCTTAAAACATTGAGGACAGATGAGGTGGAGCGATAAATTGCCCAAGAAGAAGTGGAGAAAGGGCCTCGGGTAGCTCCACCTGGAAAGCAAAACAGGTGAAAAGTGGAGAGAGATCCGCCTGTCTCCAAGAATTCAGGCTGTATTTTCCACCGAGCCCTGTGGATAAACATCAAGCAGACTAGGCTGTGTGAGAGTGAGCTGTCAGTGGGCAGTGACAGATCCAGCTCTCATCTCCACCGTCTGCATGGTCAAAATAGAAGGGACAGGAGATTCCATAGCGACTCCTCAAATAAGCAGCACGCGGCACGACACCTCCCTTCAGAGGAAAACGGGAAGGAAGATGAGATGGAGCGAGACAGAGACCTGCCTGTCCTCTCAGCCAGTGGAATGGGAAAACTAAACACCTCGGTTTAAACATTCAATGATGGAATCCACTCGTCCGTAATCAACAGCCCTGACACAACTGGAGACCTCCCTTTTGTTTTTATGATTCAGTTTTATTCTATGCAGTAAAATAAAATAAAAAGTACAAGTATTCGCTTTGAGTTCCAACTATTAGGTAAAAATAAAGTTGACCGATCGCAGATTGTCCACATCCTCCATTCAAAGACGGAGCACAGCTGCCTTGTGTATGCTGGTTTTTTAAGCCACGGCATGGCTGTAGCACTAGCATTTGGCTCAAAACACCACTGTGCCTATGTACAGCCTCACAGAGCAGCTAGCATGGCTGTAGAGTCTCAGTCTTGTTTCAACATGGCAATAGTTCCCATCGACATGATTGAAACAACCGCAATGTTTCCTATGCTTCCATGTGTTTGGCCTTTACTTATGAAATATGAGTGTGATTCTTAACATAACACGTAGCAGCTGATGAGAAGCAAAGTCACTATAAAGATGCCATAATGTATGGAGGTCCTAAAAGAGTCATCAAGGCTTTTTGCCTCTTAAGAGTGTGTGCTATTTTAAACCCCTGCCCTGCTGCTGTCGGGGCCTGTTTCCTGCTGATGTTGGTGGCCTCAGAGAGAAAAATAGCACTGATCTCTAAACTCTGTACACCTTCAATGGCTTCTATAGGGAAAACAAACTCTTGAAGGGTGGCAGTAAAATGAATTTGCAGCATTGTGCTTTCCAAAGTCGAACACCTAGGGAACTGTAACATGTAAATTACAGATTGACTTAGATGAACAAAAACCATCATAGATCTTATCATTTCAGGCCTTTTTGCCGGCAGTGAACATGTCTATAAAAGGGCAAAGGGGAAGTGATGTCAGATTGTAACCATTCGGCAGCTGGTCTCCTGTGGAATCCTGGGCGATATTGGGGATGACGGAGACCAGCTGCTGACTCAGTGACTCATTTTTACCTCAGCAGGGAGAAGGAGGGAAGGAAATGGGAGCGCAGCAGCTCTCGCCCGGACAAAGAACAGACACAGCCAGCTCCAGCAGGGAGAGTGTCCAAACAATTTCAACTCTGCCATATCAGTTTGTACTATCCTTTTCCTTTGGCACCGCACTTGGATCATGTTGCATTGCAACCACTTGGTTTATAAACAAGATATTATTTTTTTTAAAAAGTAAAAGTATTCATCTTTTGGTTATTTCAGTAATTAGTGTGGGATAACTGGAAGCTGAAACTTGGGAGGAAGAGTTTTGCGTGTAGCCTTTATCTTTGTGGCTAAATGACAGTGACCCAAATACCTGTTTCTCTCGCTTTCCTCTCTCTGTCCCTGTTTCGCTCTACATATTATGTGTGCAAGCCTGTGTTGTGTCTAGGTATTGGCATTAGCAATAATTTTATGTTCTGACTGATGAAAATGGATCACTGGCTCTCAGTCCTGGCAGTCAGGCTTTAGATTCAGGGCTGGAAAGAGAAGTTGTACAGACTATTCAAGCAGAAGTTGAATTACCTGGATTACAGTAAAGTAGTAAAAAGATTAATTTACATTTATTCAAATTATTATTCAGACAGACACAGTTAGTGACTAGCGTTAGCTGGTGACCGCAGTGGAGCATTTAGGAGCTAAAGAGACAAATATTTCCTTCAGGAGTTGGTGAGGCTAAAATAAGAGGGAATATTGGTCTTATTTTAATCAGGTTGGGCTGAAACATGGCTCCAATTGAATGCTAATGTTGCTCTGTGTCTGCTGAATGTGTTTTTGCACAGAATCCCTTGAAAACTGTTTAAAGCAAAGTTAAAAGAGAATAGACAGACAGGACGGACATTTTGACTTATGGTGGAAAGGTACAGGTGTAACTAATAACATTATTGATGGCTCTGTTCCAGGAAGTGTCCCAGTAAGCCGTTCCAGTGAGCCGAGATGGACAATACCAGGAACCTGGAACTAGCTCACCTAAATGGAATGCAGCCATGGTCAATGTTATTAATTACACCTTTGCTTTTCCTGCTATGACATGTCAAAGGTCTCTATTGTCAGCATAACCCTCGGCTACGGTATAATTCTTTCCTTGTACACAAGTACAACAAGTACGTGAAAAAGCTACTCAATAACAGCATCAAGAATAATTCTAAGTAACTGGTATTGTACCATCCCAGAATTACCTCTGGCTTCTAAGTTAAGATAGTTCAAATGAAATCCAGGCATTCTTGACAGCAGCTGAACCCAATCTACTGCATGAACTCTGGCGCACCTCACCCCACACACACACACACACACACACAAGCACACACTCACACATTGTTTGACACCACAAATTTGACACAGATCTCTGTCTCTTTTAAATCCGGGAAAAGAGCATCTTCTCCTGTAAGATTTCAGATTATTGAGGTATCACACGGCTTTACGATCTGATCGTGCATTCCACTCTGATGCTGTTTGATGTTTTATTTCACAGCTCTAAAGTGGCAAATCCTCGCCGCAGAGAGCCTTGGAGATGTGTGTGTGTGTGTGTGTGTGTGTGTGGGTGCCTTCGAAGATGAATCCAACTGATTGGCCCTTCCGCCATCACTTTTGATTAAACTTCCCACTAATACGAGGGGATCATTTTAAAACACTGCCTTAATCATCATTAGACAATACAATGAAATGTCGTTGCGGGTCAGTAGCACATCTCCAGCTGCCACAGTGAATATGACTCAGCTTGAGCAACAATCAATCAATGCATTCAGTAAGCAAAAATCTCATGACATCAGCCATGACTGCGTTGGAAACAACCTCTCAAGATAAACAAATTTCAGGCTCGCAGCTCTCACAGTCTCAGACAAAAACTACTGAACACACAGATATAACTGTTCCTCCAGGAAACGAATGCAAATAAACTAGATGTGAAATGGACAACCAGCAAACAGATACACATACCAGCAAAGAAAAAAGACAGTTGAAAAGTGGAAGTCATGATTTTTTCTAAGTACATACCATTTCTGCCTGGGAGTGTGTTTTCTGGAGATTATGGGAAGCTCTGAGATGACACGGTAGCCTTGCCCTTATATGGCAGCTGCTGTCCTCGTACTGTGTCCCGCTGAGAGGGACAGCCACTGTAAAAGTCTAAGAAACAGCAGGCTTCAATTACATAACAGACTTGGCAGTGACTAAGAGTGTATGCTAAAGGCTTAAACCTTGAGCCATGCAGGATTTGTCGATGGAGGTGGCTGGAATGTCTGGTATGGCTGGTGGTACCACCAGCATACAAATCAGAACAATCTGCTGTTTGTTAATCCAGCAAAGAACAAACAAGCTTTTATTGTTGTCCAGAGTGAATTATTGAGGTTGTGTAACCATATCAAACAAAAAGGCAAACATATAAATGAACATGCCAGACTGCGGGTTCTGACACTGATACCAATAATCATTCTGTGACGTCTGCAGTGGAGAATCAGTGGACTGACTGCTCGAAAATAACAATTCAAGCTTTTCCAGTCTTCCTGTAACGTCTGAAGAGGCCCTCTGGATCTTGATTATCTGATGTTTCTTTTACCGAAATCGCCATGAGTCAGAGGTGTCCAAAAATAAAAGGCCGGTTTTGATTATGTGTAATTTTTTGTGTGCTCGTCAGTGCTTTGCACCTGATTGATTTGCACCATTTGGAACAACATGTCCGGAGTGACAGTGTGATTTGTCATTTTATGATAAATGATGTAAAAACAACATTGACGTTGATTCCAAAAATCAGAGATGATGATACTATATTTTTGTTAGTTTACTGGAAGTTTTATTGAGAAGAATGTGTGATTTTGTTTTCACTACACAATTGAATTTCTTATCACACATCTGCAACAAGTTAGCCATATAAGTACACAGCCAAATAGAGTAATCCAGATTCCTTGTAGCAGCGTTGAGCGGCCTAAGGGAGTCTGTGTTGATAGGCATGAGTAAACATGGTTGCTATGCAATAAAGGAAACTGAAGAAAATCCTTGAAACACAGCAGCTGCTGTTCCAGCTATTCAGGTATCTATGTACACTATATTTATAGAGACTTACATCAGATTTAGCTTGTTTACATCATACACTGACCTGCACTGTCTGAATACCAACTAATACTATGAAATTTACAGTACATTAGCAAGAAATATGTGTGTTTGGTGACAAGATTACACAAACAAAATCTTACTTTTATAGTAAATATGGTTAAAAAGAAAAAGCTATTTTATTAAGGAGAGTAAAATGACAAAACACAAAAAAACCTACAGAACAAAAAGTCTGAGGCGCTCCAAAGCCGGTCAGTTATCACTGGCAGACAACTTTAAGTGCTCCCATCATTGGGTAATTTGCAATCTGTCGATATTTACATCTCTAGAGGTCCAACACTTACTGGACATGGGATATGAAATACATTCAACGACCAATATGTAGCCAGCAGTCCAAGAAGATATGAAAAGTAGACTTTCCTGGTCAGGATGCAGTGTTGCACAACAGCGTGTTTCAGTAAATGTTCCATCTTTTTATTGGACAAGTCACTCGGTTGGAATTTGCCAAAGGAAGTGCAAGTGTTTGATGAAACAGAGCGCGGCTGGTCTTTTGTCATTATTGCATTGATTACTGGAACTGCTTCTCTTCAAGTCCAGTCACTTGAATTAAAACCGCTGTGTGAGGGAGCACCAAAAGTTCAGTGTTCCTCTGCAGGAGCGTTAACAGGACTGTTATCGTTGCCTGCTTGTTGAGTTTTAAGAATAAGAATAAGAGTTTGTGAAAAAAGCTTGAAAGAAATTGAATTTGCATGCTTTATATAATAATTGAACAAGAGATGATCCTCCATCAATTTATGTGACCCTATTAATTTGAAGCAACTATCTAGTTAACTTACAACACTAACACTACCAGGGAATAGAGAATTTATCAGATTTCCCTTTTAAAGCAACTATACTCAATATTTTTACATTACGAAATGCAAAATTACATGACTACTTGTACGTGAAAGGTGTTGCTTGATGAACCCACAGAGATTTGTTACCTGGCCTTGCTTTTCCCCTCAGCTCTGCGGGGTATTTTAGTATCTTTTAGCATTGTTTTGGTTTTCTGACCCGCAACTGTTTTGGTTCACTCTCTCACCTCCTCAACAGCATTGTTTCCAGGCAGACGTTTTCAGCATAAAAGCTCTTAAAACCCTCTGTACACTACTTGCCCAGCGTCAAACGACTAACACACAAAGTTAGTGGCTAGCTGGTGAACTTATTGTAGCATTTAGCAGCTAAGAACCAGATATTTCCCTCAGGAGTTGGTAGAGATCACAAACAGAGCTAAAACAGAGTGAATATTGGATTTACATTCTTCAGGTGGCCAGAAACACGACTCCAAATTAATGCTAATGTTGCTCTATGTCTGATAAGAATATATCAATGTTGTAAGAAACCAGGGACTATCTGATGCACACGGGGGCGACTACTTTTTCTCCACAAGATTCTGGTCCGCACCAGATAGTACCCCATGTGTACCTTATCAGATCAGATCAGGTAATTTCTGGTGTCTACAAGATATATGTGACATGAACGTGAACATATGAACTCCACAATTTTTTTTTTGTGAGTAAAGTAAATGTTTGTCAAAGTCTGACCATCACCAGCCATACTAAACTCCATACTTTTAATGCATGAGTTATTTACCAATTATTTTGAACAGAATTAACAATTACAGCCACTTGTTACAAATATGTGCTTTCAGTTTATGGTTTGACATACAGTTTATTACGCAGGTTTATACACTGGAATAAAATGTTATGTAAATTGCCCATTTATACTGTTGATGTAAAGCTTTCAGTGTGTGATGTGACTTTGTGCATTAAGTCTGAGGGAACTGCGGAACTATGTGCTCATTTTAGAAATAAATGCAGCAAAATGTTAGACCAAGTCGAGGCAGCAAATTTCATGTTGAAGAAAGAGGCTTTATTTTCCTCTCTAACTGTGGCTGTTCTTGTTGGCAGCGCGTTTCTTCTTGAGAAGAATCCTGGCCGCAATCTGAACGGTCTCTCCAGCTGAAGTTTGAACCCCGGGCCGTGATAAATGAGCGAGAAGTGCTATAATTCACTGTTGTTCTCTGGTGGGTCCTTAAAAACTGGTGGTACTACTTTCACCCAGACAATTTGCCTGGTAGCTGATGTTAACACAAACTGTTCTTAACGTAGAGTTCAGCTAAGGATGATTGAGTAGAAAAATCATTTTAAAAGTTAAAATTAAATCCAAAGAAATGAAAAGTTTGTGATCTATTTTTCAGGCTGAAAAAACTGACATGTTGCTGTTTGTGAATCAGTCGAGGGTCTGCCTGTAAACTCTGGAAAGTCAGACAGTTGACTCAAATCCTAGTGAGAAACCTGACATGATATATACAGCAAACTGTCTTGTTTAAATGATATAAAGCTGGATTAAAACAAGGCAACTGTGTTTATGTGAAGCTTCTCTCCATCCATAGCTGTGGTTAGCCACAGCATTCCTGCCACAGATACCATTTTAGTCATACCTGCTTATATGCACAAGCCGTAGCACCAAATAATGATTCCATTTGTCCAGATGACTATACCATTCAGCCACCCAAGAAATGGTGCAAAGTTGAAAACTGTTTATATTTGAGTGAAGGAAAGTCAGACTATTTACTCTCAATGAATAACGCAAAAGCTGATGAACTATTAGTAATAATTCCAGCACAGTGAGGATCAGACTACAAAGCTTTTGTTCCACATGGACGTTTAGCTTGGTTTTACGATGGATTTATGGAAATGAGAATTCTATAATTATAGCTCCATAAAGGGAGCATTTGGGGAAAAATAAATCCTGGTGGTGTGATACGCCTTGACTTTAAAGATGGTGCGGTTTTTAATTCCTGGTGTGTGATCCGCTAATAAATGTCAAAGAGGATATGAAAGCCAATATGAGCAAATAAAACTAATTTCCAAATTATTTTACACAATTTAACATTCCTTTCCTTTTCTAAATTTAAATAAAGTGAAGAAATGAGGGAACTGAAGACTGAAGTACTGACTGAGTGATCATTTAACGTGACTAAGGTTGCCCAAAATCACTCCCTTGTTCACCCATTTATCACTCTATATATAATGGACATAGTTTCAAACAATACTTTATGTGAGCAGTAAATTGAGATTTCGAACACTTATCATTATCATTTTGCGTCATCACTGACAGATGTAAAGTCGCATAACTGTAATTTTCGCATCTATTGAATGCAACACATTGCATTGTGGGATTGTTAGCAGTCCATGTCATGGACACTGATGGTCATCAGTTTTGCAGGTATTATGCAGGAAAAGTCATCATTACAGTTCCTCCTGAAGGGAACATGAATGTCTGTACCAAATTTCATGGCAGTTCATTCAACATTAGACTAGATATTTCACTCTGAACCAAAAAGTGTCAACCTCATGGAGGCACCAGATGAAAAGTCAGGGGATCACCAAAGTCAGTACGATTCCTCTTCTGGGACCCATGAATGTTGGTACAACATTTTGCGCCAATCCACCTGGTAGATGTGGATATATTTCACTGGAGAGGTGAAAACTTGAATCTGCTGGTGGTGATAGGTGAAACTAAGTCAGTAGCATTCATCATTCTGGCACCATGGATATCTGTACCAAATTCCATGGCAATCCATCCAATAATTGTTGAGATATTTCAGTCTGGACCAAAGTGGTGGACATACCGACTGACCGACAGGCCAACACCGCAGACCCTAGAGCTGCTAAAAACATGCTTCTGTATAAATGTGTTATCACTAGTGCTATGTATGCTATGATGCAGATCAGCTTTGCATGAATCGTTTGTCCCTTTGGGTGGCAGTATTCACCTTCACAGATGAAGTCATTTCTATTTTCACTGAATAAAGGTTGTTCTGAATGGCATGCAAATGAGATAATGACCTAATACTTTTCAATCTGGAAAACCTATCGAAGAAGATGAATCAATGTCTATGATCAGTATCAATATTCAGTTTCTGGTCCTTTGAGGATCACGTCTTCTGCTACTGAATAGACTGTTATTCCAAAAGGTATTACAGACTTTGTTTTGGCTTTGAAAGGTCAATATTTCATACAAAGTATTGAGTAACACGTGCCTCTGAGACATTTTTATTTCTGAAATACAACACTTTTATTTTATGTGCAAAACAATATTTTCCAGGAAAATCACTATGGGTTACAAATTCTGAATTGAATAAAACGTTTTCATTTATTCCTTGTACTCATGTTCAGTGTCACATGAGGGCAAACTCCAGGGACGGGGTTCATTATTGCAACGTTGTGACCACATGGCGACCAAATGCATTTATTTTATTCACTCTCTGTGTGATTAATGTGGATATTTGAATAAAATATACTCCTTTTCACAGACAGACACTGTTGTGCTTGTGTCGCCAGGCAATACAAGGATATTACAGAGGCCCTTTTAGTATGAAACTGCTTTTATACAGGTCGGCTTTCCATCATTTTCATCTGATGTCTCTGAAGTTTGTCATGTTTTACTAGTGACAGTTTCTTCTCTTACAGAAAACTGAAACATTAGAGGGCAATTACACTTTACCCTACAGAGAAAAGAGACACACATTATGATAAATATACTGTTTTAAACACTTTATGTGTGTCTGATTGATGTAAGCTATAAGAAAAATACGAATGATATAATATCTGGAAATAAATATTCTTATTAAACAAACTGAACAAAAAACAAAGTGTAAAAACGGAACGTTGTGTTCGTACGACTGTTTCTTGGCCGGGACCAGTAACTTCCTGGAGTCTCTGTTGGTTGCCTGGCAGTTAATAGTCCGGTACATTACTCCTTCAAGTGTCATTCTCATTCTTTAGTTTGAATGTGGATTAAAGAATAAATAGAATAAAGAACAAATACAATGTTAGTTAGTGAGCTTTACGGTTGCTAGAAGGCTGCTGGCTGTATCTTTATATTTACTAGACAGATATGAAATCTATTTGAAAGAAAGCGAATAAAACATATTTTCCATAACGTCAAAAAGTAAACTTGCTTTAAGGCCCATAGTGAAGTTTCAGTACACCGTACTCATGCACTACATTTTTGAATTCATCACAGGAGCAAATTAAGGTTTAACTAAATGTATTTCTAAAAATAAGTATTTATTGTTTCCTGACATGTGAAAATGCTACCTCAGGCTCTTTCTGCTGGTATCAACCATCCATCACCAGTTGCTAGTCTTTGCCAGTTCCTGACACCTAAAACACTCAAGTACATAGTAATTCTTAGTAACATGTTGCTCCAGACATCTAATTAGATCCATTTCAGAAGCCACTCTGTATGAGTCTTCTCTCTTGAACAGTGAGATGTGTGCCAGGGGCATTTACATGATAAAACAGAGTACAATTTCACGGTGAAAAGCCATGGAAAATCTCCTTGTTAAGGAGGATAATTGAGCTTCTGTGGTCGTCTCATATTTACTTCCCCTGTTGTGTGTGTTTACAATGAGGCCTTCTTAGTAGACAGCGAATAATTTGGGTGTTGATGAGTGGAACATTTTATCAAATTCTGATGTGTTTATGGCTGTCCTCTCTTCCTCTTATTGTTAATATAATGAATGCAGTCATCCTCTTGGGGGACACGCCAAACCGCAGGCCCGTTCATGCACACACTCAAACCTCTCTGGTTCCACTCACTTGGGCCTCTCCAACGTCTTCATTGACAGGGCCATTTGAATTATTAATTAATAAATATTATACTATGATGATGGATGTTACAGTGTCAAAATATTATTTATAGTCGTTTCTCTTTCTCTACCAGGAGCACACAGAAAACATTTTTGGCTACTTACATTTTAAAGTTTAGTCCGCTGTGCAGGCTGCAGTAGTGTCTGGCAGAGTCTGTAGGAATATTGAATTTAACTTGGATTTCGCTGAGGACAAACATTTTATCATTCCTGGACAGAAAGTAGACATCTGTGAGATCACAAAAATACCTTTTAAGATACAATCCGCTGATAATGGGTGAAAAAAAATAACATTTTGATCTTTCCACAAAGACTTGCGTAGAGAATGCTATGTGGCCAAATCACAGAATAGCATATGGAGTGCTGAGGCCACAACTGGGACTAATTACATGCAGTCATTTCATCCGTTCTTTATAAAAATATCATGAGGTTAATGACATTGCCTTCATTGATATCAGCTATAGTTGAGCTGAAAAATGTCTCTGCTGGACATAGAACCAGGCAAAAGGCAACATTTCGTCCTCGGTGAATGGGCTGATCAGTAAAGCATATGTTGTTTTTTTAGTGAGGAATGGAATAAGTGATAAGGAGCCATCACTCCGGGATCTGGACCTGCACATGTATTGAAATGCTTTTCCCTTTTGTCTCATGATATTATTGAGACTACAGATGGAGAACAAGCAATAGCCTTCCCTGATCTGGTTGCACATCTAGTCCACATGCGGTGTCTTTTTATCAAGATCCTGTTATAGTAACCACAAAATGAAAAAGCAGCAGGCCGGCATTGGTTTGAATGAGGCTTCACCGCGACTTTTAGCAAACTCACAAACAGCCTCTGTGAAGTAATCTGTGAACCTCAGACATGACGTGTTGGAGACAACCTGGCCACTGAGAAGGCTTCAAATGTTTATTAATGAGCTCCTCAGACTCACCACAGTTATGCTGCTGGATGCTTATAAAGACATGATCTAATTCTGTAACCTTCTCGAGCCTGTCAGATTACAGCTTTACTCTTCGCTGCGCAGCCTGCAGATCACTTTGTAATGACATCTAAGATGGTATTGTCACAGATGTTAATCGTCATAATAGGTCGAGAGTATTTGAGAGTGAGGCAGCGGTCACATCCGCTGAGTTTTTTCGAGCCTGCTGAGGAAGTTGTGTTGGAAATATTAACATGGTGGTGAGGCCAAACGCAAGTCAAAATCATTAACGGCCCCATACCCAGCATTTGTGGTCCAGATATCTCTTTCTGTGCGTCTCGTAGAGCGAGATCAACACAAAGGCAGTGAAGCTATCGGAGCGCTAAGTGATTTAGCAGAAGGAAATTGGTTGTCTAATGTCTACAGAGAGGTTTGTGCAGAGGTATGCTCGCAAGTTTTCCATGATTGCATGTTCAAATCACAATAAATATCCCTCTCTGTTGAGCTGCTGAGCCCGAGGTAAAATGTTCTGTTGCCCTGCCAGATGCAATTGCCATTTAGAGAGCGTGGCACGGTGCTTACAGGATGAAATACCTGCAGTGGTGCTTACTGCTCGCACCACTAGAGGGGGGGATCTGGGTCCTCTGGCTGCAGAGCTGAGAGATTCAATATGTGTCTTAGCTGGATGTATAAGAGCAGTCTGACTGGTGTTCAGCCTTGTCAGAACCACACCAAAGTGTTTGGCACTTCTTTGACACACATGCCCTCCACATGTGTATTTACATTATATCCAGTCTGCAGGAATGTTCGGCAACAGTTTCCTTGAATCTAAAGGGAACGTTTTGACCGCTTGAAAAGAAATAGGTGAATTCTTTTTGAGTTTACATTTCTATTTATTGCCCCTGCCATCTCCATGTTCTCATATTGAATAACAAAAGATTTTCCTCACCATAAAATAACTGTGTCATAAACTCAGCCGTACGGTAAATGATATCATCGGAATAAAGACAGAAACGAGGTGCAATAACGGCTCATAGCAGTCCTGAAATTCTTTCAGCTGTAGATAATTTGCAGTGCAGACAGACACCATATGGGATTGTATTTGTGGGGCTATAATCCCAACACAGCTACAGCAGCAAACGTGACAATAAATTGCTGCTTCATGTTCTGACTTTGTGTGTAACACGGAAATAAAAAAAAAATACTTTGCCTCAGTTTAAAAATCGTGCTCAGAAGACCCTCAAGGTCAATCAAAACCGCAGAAAAGAGCTTGGCGCAGGAGGCTGCTCTCACCGTGTCAATCCCACAACTTTCCAGGAGGTTTTTTTTTTTTTTCAGCTCGGTTGAGTAGACTTTTGGCTGTTAGGTCCCCCTATTTCTGTAGAGGTATAGGCACAATCAGCTTTTCCATGTGGTGGACATTCCAGACCACATCTGCTTTCAATATAGCCACATGTCCAGCTGTTTCAGACGTATAGGCTACCAGTCTTTTCCCAGTCAGACCGCTGAAGCTATAAATGTGAATGGCATCAACATTGTACAAATCCATGCAGTGCTGTGTTGTCACTGAGAATTGTGTTAAGATACTGTGTATAATATTATTGTTGGAGCATGTACAGTAGCATATTTTGTTGCAAGCACAAGATTTTCAACATTACACATCTGAACCCACCAGGTTGAAATGTGACTGTAGACAGCAGAGAGTCGAGGATTAGTTTAATTGCTGTTGTTTACACATTTCCTAATACCATAACCACATTGATTATTGAAGTAGCATCCAGAGGATTGTCATTTGATTGTAGACGTTAGAGAAATTACAGCTCTCTGTGGAAGGAAGTGAGCCTACATCTTAGTGAGACATCTGCTTTTGATGTACAACTTAAATCAAAAGAAACAACCATGTATTTTCTTGTCTAGCCACAGCTGCGTGATGAGCATCACATCCCCTCACTGTGTTATTTCCTTCATCTCTTATGCATTTCCACACATGCACTACAACTGCACTGGGACAGAGCTGTGAGAAACTGATGAAATCTGCATCAGATATCAGCAGCTACCGCCTGGTCTCTGTCCAAAGTTAAACTAGATGGAGACAAGACAAGAGCCTATACAGTGAAGGGTCCTAAAGTCGCCCTCCACTCAAAAATGGGCTTTGTTTATTGTCACTGCACTTCATTTGGATGTTTGACTTTACTGTACAGAGTGATGTATGTGCAGAGTTTGACACTTGAAGGCTGTTTTCACATTCACCTGCTGAAGGGGGAAAGTTTCTCTGCACTCACATTAGTCCTGTGTCTCATCCACTGCGTGGGAGACAACCAGTTCCCATAGAAAAGCACAGGGAAAGGTTTCACTCTTTATCAGAGGTTAGGAAGTTGTACATGTACATTTGCCAAACCAACCAGTTAGTCATCGTCCTTGAAGTTTTTTCTCTTGTAAAACCTAAAAATGCTGCTCTGATGAAGCATAAATCTCACATTTTTGTCACTTTTCCAAGTTTGTTTTCGAGTGTGGAATGGGCTCATTGTTGCCCCTTGTGGCGTTTGGGGCAAAAGACACCCACTATGAATGGTGGTTTTCATGGTGGGGCAGTAATGAGCTTGGCTTGGCACTCCACATTGAGGCAAAGACTTGGCACTAGAAACCTTACTTGGACAAGGGACACAAAGGTGAGATTTATTCTTTCTTCCACACAGTGGATGAAATTTTCCCAAACGGGGCTATGCTCACCTTAAATCTGAGGCTTATATGTACCAGCACGATTTTGTGACATTACAACTAGCTTGGAAGCCAGTCCTGGTCCAAACATGACATCTGATCACCTTTGAAGTTGATATGGTGGACTTAGCATACAGTTGTCTACTTACACATCCAGCAGATACGGAGCAACATTAGCATTCATTTGGGGTTTCTAGCCACCTGGTGAATGTCTAACATTCACTCTCCTTTTAGCTCTGTTTGGTCTCCACCAGCTACTGAGGGAAATATGTTACTCTAGTCCAAACAAACTGTGTCCGTCTGCTGTTTGGTGCTGAGCAGGTAGTGTACAGTGTCAGGTTCTTAACTACGACCGACACCTTTTGCATGACACTATCCATTGTTATTATTAAAATATTGATTGTAGCCAATTTTGCCTTTGAAATGAAGCATATTAGCATACTCATAGATTCTGGATTTTCAATGAGAGAGAAAGAATTGACGTACTTTTAAGAATTTTTAGTGGGTAATCAAACTTTTTGGTGGAAAAACCATCAGACACAGTATTTTTATATGTCATAAAACATGTCTGGAAGGGATCTTTAATAGTTTACTTGCTGTGTGTTTGTTTCTCAGCAGGTCTGACTGTGGAATTTGACGAATTGATGATAAATCTCCATGATAAGGTTTCTCAAGAAGGAGGTTTCTTCCAGATAGTTAATAAATGGATTTGGTACACGACATGTCAGTTTAAAGTATTAAAAGGTGTTTTTCACACATCAGATCAGTACAACAGTGTCTTGTTACAGTCTCTCATCAGCAGCCTTCTGCCAGGACCCCAGAGGAACATCTCTGATGATTCCTCAGACACTGAATTTGCCAGCTGTTGCTGAAGATAAACACCATAATCACAAATGCTATTTTGAAGCCACCCAGTTCATAGAATGCACACAAGGGCACACAATGCATTCAAAAATAAAATAAAGTTGACATGTTTGTTTCTTTTATCCTACACTGCACGTAATTCTGTTTTCCTCTCTGGCTGGTTAATGTGTTCCTACATGTAATGTGTCTTACATGTACTCTGTCCATTATCACCTTTATCTTTGTACTGGCTGTCAAGCAACTATTCCCTCCCCTCATCAACCCAAAATAGCCCTTTGCCATCAACTTGCCATCACCGACTTGAGAGTTCATGTGGTGACAGAGTCTGGACTCGTCTGACCCTGGTTCTCATCTGGACTTTGGAACTGTGTCAAGCTGCCCTGGAGGGGAGCTGGTCAGACTGGAAAGATCCCTTCCTGGGGCGCTGGAGAGGGACTGCAGCCAGTTGTTCTTTAGCTGTTTATTTGTCTTTTCCCAAGCAATCTTTTACACATTCCTCAACTTGTTGTGTTTGGTAGTTGGAGATAAGACTAATTATTAAATTTTTCTGTCTGCTGGACTAATGGCTGTTTTTAATCATCTGGTGGTCGAACTAAATCACACAAGTCTCAGTCCAGGGACTCAAGTCCTGATTTACAGTAGTAGACAAGCTCTGCAAGTATACATCCAACTGCTTAAGTCAATAAAGTCTTGATCTGCTTCCAGCGCAGCCTCCCCAATGTTAAACTGTTTTACAGATCATGACGAGCACAATGCTGTTTCTCAGCAGATATATTTACCCCCTGGAGCAGTGTCAGCATTTTTAAGGTGACAGCTGATGCTCTCATGGGTCAAGTTCTCTTGTGTGTTTAAACCGTCACCTTCAATCAAAGGGGTCAGTCCCCTCGCTGATCCCACAGGCCAGAAGCATGGTGCAGCTTCCACCGCTCAGTGCAGATGGTAAGGAGTCACGCCACGGAATCTGGCGCATTTCATCTGAGAGACTTGATTCTTTTAGCTTGAACTCAATTGGATGTAAAAAATAATGTTGCATGGATAAAAAAGTATTGTATTTACACTCCACTACATCTTTGTCAAATTTCTTCTTTTGCCAAACTTGAGCTTGTATGATTGTCAAAACTTACCCACTCAGGTGGACAATAGATTTAAATTTTCCATTGGAAAGACATTTCAAAATAAAACACAACTAGGAAGAACTGTAAAACTGCTGCTGTGTCAGCAGTTTAAAAGCTGAATTCCAGATAAAGAGAGCTCCCATCGGGGAGGGAATTTCCAGCTTGGGAACTACTTGTTTTTGACTCATCAAATTGCTTGTAAATGTAGAAAGATGTACAGCGTCAATGTTTTCTGCAGCGCACAGATAAAAAAACTGCTTCATACTGAAACATCTTTGAACCAGGAGCGAGCTTACATAACAGAGTGAGAAGAAGTGTAGAGTCAAATGATATATAAGCTATAGAGTGGTGCTTGGCAATAATAACAGAAAATGACTGAGTGTAGTTAACACTTCCATATGCCATGACCAAAATATTTACCAAATTATAGGTTTTCAGACATTCTTTCAATTCATGCCCCAAAGACTTGCAAAGATTTGTTTTGATCCTTTAGGTTTCTGTACTGCATATAGACTGTAATAGCCAGCAGGTAATGACTTGGTTTTTGTACTGTGTTCATGTACCTCTGCAGGGGGGGTAGGAACACCAGCAATAGGTCTGGGTTATTTACAAAAGCCACTTTTAAGTTAAGTAAAGCGTAAGGCTGGCGTCATTCTATATTTTTCTTATTGTCAACAAATCCCATGAAGCAACCAAACAATGCTTTAGTCCATCTCTGTAGTTTCATTTAAAAAAACAGCTAAAACCTAAAACAGCTGGGCACTATGGTTTTTAGCCAAAGTTGCTCAAAGAGGAGCAAATAGTGTAATTATTGGGGACTATTTTCAGCCGTGGATTAATATACAATTGAGTATTTACGGCAGAGAGGAATAAGATAAATCAGTTTGTGGCTACACAGGCAATACTTGTCGGTACGATCAAGTCAGTGTTGGTTTTGGTCTTTTCATGGGAATTTTTGACAATAAGAAAAATACTGAGTATCGCCAGCAATATCCTTCAAACAAAGAGGTACTCTCAGGCTGGAGTCAGTGCAGTCTGTCCCATCTTTTCTGTCAGCACAATATAGTGTTTCTAGGACTGTTTGTAATCCATCATTCTGTGATTGCTATCCTGAGTGGCACTTAAGCAGGAACTTGTCCAGCTATCATTTACTGTCATCAAAACTAGAATGTCCAAAACTCCAATAATTCCTATTTTGGAAAATTAAAGAACTAAAGCCACATAAAGTCACATCCCCATATTTCTGCAATTGCATAAAAATATCACTCACTCTCGACCACAATCCCTCAATAGGCTTAAAACAATATTATGATGGAAACTGAGCAACACAGCCCTTCCTAAACTTGAGACTTGAGAGAAGGGTCTTTTTTGTCAAAGATTACAACAGTGCTCAAATTCTTTGTACATAGCCATGCGTTTCAAACCATTTTCTATCAGCAGTTGTGTTGATACTATTTCAGTTTATTTGTCAAAGTATAGACCTTGTCAAACTCATCCACCATCCGGTAAGCAAATTCAAGCATCACACATATGTCGGATGTGTTGCTTGGTGTCAAAAGAAACCTGGTCAGAAAGTGGAGTTAGGACAGTGTAAAAGAGCAGTTCTTGTCTAAGAGTTCATACCAACAGATGTGTATGTGATTCATCTGCTGATCGGGGATGTGAAGGACATTTATTTGTCCTTTGTAAATGTCTGCAGTGTGATGCCTTCATCAGGCCTCTGTCCTGCTGGATAGCTGATATTCCTGGCTGTCTCTTTGATCCAGGATCAGTCAGACAGGATCTGCACACACAGCACACACACAACGTTACTCTCCCTTAGGAAGACCAGAAGGCAATTTGCGTTAAGGTCCCTTTTATTTCATAAAGTGCTCGTGGTCACGGAGGATGACTCTCTTCTGAGCTTCTCAATGATACAGAATCCCCTTGTGTTATGTGGAAAACGTTTTTTTTTTTTGTGTGTGTGTGGGGATTAAAGTCATATGCTTCTTTCTTTAACTACTGTGTGTAAGGGCTTTCTTACAGCCAATACAGGCAGGCAAGATTAGACATTAGACAAATACAGTACACTTTGGTAGTCAAACTGGTAAATAGGCCGGCATGGTAACACAATGGCCTGAACACTTAAGCATCAGGAGCAAAACCCTGCTAAATGTACTCAAAGCCTGGGATGTGTTTGTTCACCAGCTGGAGGTGAACCTGACCAGCCCGGCCTCCATGGTGGGCCGCACTGGGAGACCTCACACGTTATCTACACCCATCAGACACCCAGAGGGTCTGTCAAGCGTGCATTTTCTACAACACAGCCTGAGACAGACTGCATGCCGTACGACCAGTCAACAAAGAGGTGAGACGGATAAGTGTACCTTTACACGAATTCCCTGTTACAATCAGTGAAGCAGCATTACGCAGAGGTGACTCAGTGAGCGTTTGCCACAAAGCAGGTGTTGCCGCCAAGTCTGCCAGAATGCTCAGTGTGTTACTCAGAGCACAGCTGCTGAAATTAATCTTCACTGTCCAATCCAATTGTTTAAAAAGCATGTTAAGTTAAAAACTAAATAAAACAAAAAACAACAATGTATATGGTGTATACATAGACAATCTTATAATACACAGAATTAGAATTATTATATTATTTATTATATATAATTATAGACTTTTTCTCATAAATATCCTACTATAAATTATTATATACTGCTAGTGTTAGTAATGCTGTCACTTCTCTCATTATCAATGCTTTTAAAGAGTAAAAGAACAAGTAAATGTAGATATAATATCCTGCTTCTGACAGATATATTTGATGGGACCCTTCATTCAAAAGGTCAAACTCCTCACCTACCTATCAACTCTGGTCCTGCAACTGTAAACACCACAGCAGACACACACACACACATATATCACAGTACACACACTCCTTGAGGTTGTGGTTGTATGTGTTGCTGAGGTGTACAGTAGCAGCGGTCCTGTGCAAACAGCAGAGGCTGCAGGCGCTGGCTGGAACACATGAGAGCCCCTCAGGAGGAAAATGGGATTCTAATAAATCCTTCAGCCGAGGGAGAGGGAGCTCTATAAAAACCGCCCTCCATTAAAAACACTCAGCTGTCATGGCTCGTCTTTGTACTCAACACTGTGAGTGATTTCATTGTCAACCTCTTTACTGCTGGTGCTTTTCTAAGCAAAAGTGAATGGGTCAATTAAAGTGGCTATTTGTTTAGGCACTGCAAATGCACAGGTTTTGGCGAAGAGAACAGTTATATAATGTCATGTGATAACACAGGGAAAATAAGTCTTATTTTTCTGTCATATGCCATAAAACATTTGTATGTGAAGGGATTTAGAGACATGCACTAATGGAAAATCCAACTTTTAAGCCATGCTAGCGGCATAGCTGTAGGGATGGCAATGTGGGTCTGTTGGTGGGTTGGTTGGTCCACCACTTTGGTCCAAATCTCAACAACTACTGGATGGATGTACAGACGTTCATGGTTCCCAGAGGATGAAGCCAACTGACTTTGGTGATCCCCCTGACTCTTCCTCTAGTGCCCCCACGAGGTTCACATTTGTGGTTTTGAGTGAAATGTGTCAACAACTATTGGATGGATTGCCATGAAATTTAATACACAAATTAATGTCCCATCAGGTTGAACCCCTGACTTTTCATCTAGCTGCATCATCACGTCAAACTTTTAATTTGTCCAGTATTTTGGTTTATAAATCCCCACAAAACTAATGGCGTTCCCATCAGCCTCAGATGTACTTTGTGTTTAATGCTAATTAGCAAATATTAGCATGCTAACACGCTATGTTGTCATAGTAAACATTGTACCTCCTTAACATTAGTACGTCAGCTGAGCATGTTAGCATTTAGCTCGAAGGACCGCCTCACAGAGCCTATAGCATGGCTGTAGACTTAGTCTTGTTTGATAGAGATATTTCTGGAGATAAAAAAGAATCAGATATCATTACAATAAGAAAAAAGTACAATAAGCTCGATTTTACCTTAAAATAAAATCAAGGAAACTGATTAAGTCATCACATTTCTTTCAAACACCCATTTCAAATGTTTATTTTACTATTCCCCAACATATAAACACGGGATTCTCCCAGATAATGGAACAACCCTAATGGTTTATATTCTAATTAATCCAAAATTATTCCAGAGTCTGAAACTGAATTCAATTAAGATGCAGAATATTATTATTATGATATTATTATCATATTGGTTTTCTAGTCAGTTTTAGTTTAGTTGGTTTAATTTTCTCCACAGCATCATCTTTAGCTTTCGTCTGCAATTAAAGGTGCACATCAAAGAGTTTTAGGCTCTGTGATTGGATTTTTTCTCTTTCTCTAGATTTGCAACAAATGTGCAAAAATAAATAAATAAATAAAATCAGAGCCTGACGGCAGACTGTGACTATGATCTTGGTCTGTTTGGAAAAAGCACAGAGTGGAACAAGTGTACACCATTAAGCATTTACCTTCCAACTTGTCTTGAGGCATGATAGAGACGACGTTATAGAGGCTGTGGACAAAGCTCCAAATAATCCTTTTGATATTTCAAACACTACGGATCTGATTTGTGTTTTAGACAGGTCTGCCAGAGCAGGATTTAGAGCTTAATCTCTTTTGGGTTTGCCAACACTTCAAATGTCAATGTCACCTTTTGAAGTGCCGAGATCAAATTACAACATCACAACCCTTAATCCACGAAAGGAAGATGTTGCTGTTTCCTGAGAACACATACCTGCTCTTGTGTTGATTGTCATCTCTTTGTGTCCTGCTGTCAATATTCTGAATAGCCGTGTCAGCTGTTTATCGTAGTCATCACATAAAGCCGCCAGGTAATGAGCTTCACTGGCTGGAAATTAACCACATGGTCCTGTCCAAAGTCTGGTCTTAGTTTTATTTGATGGACATGTTAAAGTTCACATTTATTTAGGACACAGTTTATTGGTTTCTTGTAGCTGTGGTAACTCATTAACTCATCAGTTTCACATTCCCAAGTGGCACTCAAATGGTCAGTTTTAATTATAGGGTTTCAACCAAGACAGCAAAATTTTGTAAAATATTATGTAAAGTTGTAAAGAGATTACAGTGATTTATGGAACCTAACTGGACTATGTTGTCATTATTCAGATTACTGTTATTATGGGCTAATTCTTCATAATACATTGACTTCTTGACGTCTGCATAACTTGGTCAGTGGGCTAACTGTATGTGTCAGGACCCAGAGGTGAGAATAGAGGCTTTATGAGTCTGCATTGACTACGAGAACTTTTCTTCAGGGCTTAATAATGAAGTACATCATAATTGTTATCATTTTCAGCATTTGTACTGCACCTTCTGGCCTGTTTCCACAGAATATGTTAACATCATTTTAATTCATAATCAGGGTCCAGTATTGTGTCAATTATGTGTATGACTTTATTATTCATTCAGAAAATACCCTTTTAAACTTAATTACAATCTTTCATTGCTATTCTTATCCCTAGATACTGTACAATTGGAAACAAATTCATGAAAAGTGAGTAATATGGGGCCTTTGGATTTTTCTGCAGGGCATCCGAACCCTACCAGCAGCTTGTCTTGGCTGAGTTTCTGCCTCCTGATGGGGTCTGGAAAACATATATCCCTGCAAGGGGCTCCAGTAGATTCTGCTGCTCATTGCTGCGGCCCAGCAGGCAACGCACCCCTGTATTATGCCTCCCAATGGGAGCACCACCGGAAAGAGTCAGTCACAAGGCTTTGGCATCTGCAACCTGAGGGAAGCAAAACACTTAGCTTCTGTTTCTCCACTTTCCCTGACACAGCACATTGCCAAGGGCACGTGCCCACTGTGCAGGACCTCCATTGGAGTATCACATGCAATGCAGAGTGTAGGGAAATGGTAGCTGGACATGAATAAGTTGGTAAGTTTGGCTCCATTGGAGAAACTGTGTCATGACATATTCAAAGTCTCATCTATCAGCAGCCTCAGTTGGCTTGTGCCACATCTCCTTTCAGCGAATGACAAAATACCCTCGCCGGGCCAATACTCACAGACCCAGCTGTCTGCACACACAGCATTGGTACCATTGCGTGGTAGGTGTGTCAGCTTAAGTGTTTTCTTGAGCCACACAGAGCTCGGTACCGCATATCTCTGACTTATCCTGGAGCTGTGATGTTGGTTCTGGTGCTTAGTGTGGAAAGCCTCTGAGCCTTTTGATGTGAATATCAAAATTAAACAGACATTTCAGAGGAAATATCCCCAATAAGTGACATGGGGGTTGAGATGTTTCCTGGCACACTTCTTGTCCAATCAATGAGCAAAGTTGTCAGGGAAACAAAAGGGCTTAAGTGCAGTGCACGGTGCAATCTCTGATTGATTCACCAGTTCATCTTCATCAGCATTTAGAGGAGTTTGATGAAAGAGGCTTTGACCTTTCTGCTGATTTGGAACATTACTCATCCTTTGCTATTTCTTAAAGCTCTAGATGGAGTTTTCTCTTCTCTTCTTCCGTCTGGAATCATCTGTTAAAGAAGTCTCGCTTTAGCCTTTTGGAAATGGATTTGGTCCATGAAGCTGCACCACGGAGCTGCGCTACAGTTTAGGCTTACTGGGAGAGAAAACATTATATATTCCCTGACATGGGCCTGACATGGGCCATAAACCAAAGAGCTACAGTAATGTATACTGCAGCTAATGCATACTGTAGCCAAAGCCCATATAATCACATGGAATAAGCCTTTAAAACCAGCAGGAAGTCAGGGGGCAAATGCAGGAATGTGTCCTAGAATGTGTTTTTGTTTAGTAGTGTCTGTCTGTTACCTTTCACCAAAAATAAAAAAAGAGACAGGGATCACACTGATCCATGTGTTGCTCCACAGCTACGTCTGATGTCAACCTGCATCAAGATTGAATGGAATAAATACACGTGCAACGCTCAGACCTCTTCATTGACTTTAAAGTGGATTCATGTTTATATTGTACAAGCAGCCAAAGCTCCCATTTGGAAAATGTTGCATCCAGCTGTCTGGTGACTGGTCATGGTGTTCCCCATGTGCAGAACAAATCACACATTTGTTGTTTGGCAGTTCATCAGAGATGATCTGATTGCCTATAGGAACTGCAGTGCTCCAAGTTGAGATTGTCACTGATTAATTGTCATACAGAAAAATAACGGTACAACAGCACTGCAGAGATAACACTATTCTTAATATGGTGAATAAGCCCTCCTTCTTCTTTTTCCATAGGGGAAAGCCTTTTTGTCCAAGAGGCATGCAGACTGACACCCACCCACAAAAACGCTGAGTCTCCAGTTGGTCCCCAGAGACATAGTTTGAGCATGCTTCAGCTTTACCGTAAACGCTCAGACATGACAGCTAAGAGTTATAGCTCCACCAGTGGAGGGAACCTCCGATTTGTGGGGCATGGAAAGATCTGAACAAGTGGGAAGGAGGGAAAGGGGTTCCCAGCACTCTTAAAGGGTGATGACCCAATATTTCATCCCCCTTTTCTGAGAAATCCCCATTTTTTTTGTCAGAGAGGGGAGAAGCCCCCCAAAAACGTGTGGGAAATTCCTCAGATTCTTGCTTCTTCTAGTAACTCTGGTGTTCAGCATGTTCTTCTATTCTCTTCTCCTTTTTATTTTTTAGCACACTTGGGTGTCAAGTTTGTTTCCAACCCCCGCATCACCACCACCACTCACAATTATGACACAAAAGCTGGAGAAGTCTCTTGAAGGTATTTATTGACTGATTATTGGGGGAATTTATCACACATGGCAAACACATGGAGTGAGAATTAATCACCTCTGAACCTGTACGCAAGTGAAATGATTCTTGATGCAAATATTTATTTACTAATCCCCTTGAAAAATGAATGCTTTGTAGTTATTATTAGCAGGAAACGTTTGGAAATATTAAATACAATTATCCTTAAAGTGTCCCAATCAGCCTGTATATGTGCTGATGTGTTTAAACTGACCAATTCACTTTTTTGCCAAAACAAGTGAAAGAATATCAGTCAAAACAAAAAACAAAAAAACAGATTAAGCCATGATATTTAGTACATGAGGCACATAAATTATAGCTGAGAGCCTTCCAGTGAACATCTGCATGTGCTGGCGTGTCCCACATTACGAATAACTGGAAGTGATGCACAGTCCCTCTGAGACCTGCAAAAACTTAGCTTGACTCGTTTTCACAACTTACATGTTGCCCCGATTGCAGGCAGTACACGAGTCATCTTTCACTTGATGTATAAAAGCTAGAACCTATAATTCATACTCAAAATGTACTTTTATGGACATGGGGTTGGAGATCAGTCAGAGAACAGCAGTCCAATGAGACGCTTCTCCAGGAAAAGTAATCCAATCCAATGTCATGGTCACAGGTAGCACCTGTTGTTTGTGCTGGGAATCTCAGAAAATATTGACCCTGTTAAATGGATTTATTGTATCCAGGATTTCAAATAAAAGCCATGATACATATTTTGGCAATGTTGGCCAGTAAGGCACTGAAGGAAATCTGTTAAATAAATCTCTTAACCAACCTCAAAGAAATACAATTCTAAAGTCTCCATTCAACTTTGTATAAAGTGAACACAAGGATGTACAACATGCTACACCTTGTTTTTCATTTTAACATGACTGATTACCCAGTAGTCATGCTCAGCTCTATATTTATTGCACTGCTGTATTTTAAACACGGTGTGTTGGTTCACTGATGTTGAACCAAAAGAAAAATAATCAGACCTGGTCTGTTTTAGTGCCCTCCCGAGCAACCAGGACAACACGAGGCTAAGCTTGTGCAACCGGCTGCTGCTGAACAGGACTTGGGTGACTGGGTGATTTATTGTATGTGAGCTGTTGTACCTGGCATTACAGTAAATCACCCACATATTGACTTGGGCTTTTATTAAAAGGCAGTCATTTACAGCATTTACTTAATCCATTTGGCTTAGCAGTCAATGTGATGTTTGAGTCATGTTAAATTGCCTGCAAAGTATTTCTCTCTCATCAGTGTTGTACAGTTAAACAAACTAAACCACACTGGGCTTATAGCACCAAACTAAAATTACTAAAACGATACCTTTCAAAGAGCTGTAATAACTCATCTTAATGTATATGTTATGCATGCAGATGAGAACCTTCAGCTCTCAACAACCCCCTGCAGCTGCAGGAAGAACAGTGAGGGAGATGCAGTGATAGATTTTCAAGATGTAGGGACTACAAACAGTAGTCAGCACTCCCTTTAACTACTCTCCAAGCTGTTAGAGGCCCTCGCAGGCCGAATGGTAACAGATTCAACCTAGGGGAAAAATAGCCAAGACAATATCTGTGTTTGGGTACATTCTTAGGCAGCATTCCCAGACACCGACAGTGGCTTCAGTGACGCTCGGAGACTGTGCTGGCTTTGCCAAGTTTATTCAAAGTACAGGGACAATTGAAAGATTGTTCAAGTAGGTGATTGATGGAAAGAATG
This sequence comes from Macquaria australasica, assembly GCA_005408345.1. NCBI lineage: Eukaryota > Metazoa > Chordata > Actinopteri > Centrarchiformes > Percichthyidae > Macquaria > Macquaria australasica. Next base: position 68,130 of record SEMN01000579.1, on the reverse strand, counting down.
AGAAGTAAATGGAACAGATGAGAAACAAACATTTCTTTAATCAAGCACTCATGTCACGCACACCTCTAGTGAAGGTGCTGAGAATAATCCATTTGTATATGTTGCGTGCATCCAAGCCACATGTCAGATGAAACCTTTTTGAGTTAAAGTCGGTGTCCTTGCCTGTGAGAGTCTTGGCAGACATATTGCCACTGACTGGAAGAAGCAGCACAAGCGGCAGTAAATGAAAACCTCTTTATCAAGCACAAAGAAGATAATAAAATAAACTACTGCCATTAATTAGCTTCTTCACTGTGACCCTGACAGACTCTGTTGATTAGTTTCCAGGAGAAGAGCAGTGGAATGGCTTTAGATGGCACACTCCCCAGAACACGGTGGACACTTACTCTACGCAGCCAACTGTTTTGAATCAGCGGTAAATACTGCATGGTACATTTACAGACCTTAAAAATGATGCCAAATAGGAAAAACATTCTAAGTAAATGCCACAAAATTGCAAGAGTGCATGCAATCAATCTTCACATGCGAATGCCTGGACAGGGACTATGTGTAAACAAACAAGGAAGGTTTGTATTATGTCTATATGTGATGGAGGGGAAAAAACAGCACTCAAATCTTTATATTTACATAGGGTTTTAAAGTTGTACACATCTCAACTTTATGTCTCTCAGCCCCTGCAGTGAGAGACAAACCTGATCATGTGCAGTGGGAGCTGGGAATGCCAGGACAACTTGTGCAGAAGTGTGTAACCTATAGCTTAAGGCACATCTGTGCAATAAAGCTACTGGAAAACATTAAAATCCCACCTGGTTTTGCTCAGCAAAACCATCTGCAAGAATGTAAGGAATTCCAAAGATAGGGCAGCTTTTGCCTGATTTTGCATCATAAACAAGATGTTAATCAGTGGTTAGTATACACCACTGATGAAAAATGATTCCCCAAAACAAAAAGCCAGGTATTTTTCTCAGGAGTTGGTGGAGACCAAAACAGAGCTAAAAGGAGAGTGAATATAGGACTTACATTTTCCAGTTGGCCAGAAACACGACTCTAAATGAATGATGATGTTGCTCCGTGTCTGCTGAATGTGTAAATAGGCAACTGTTTGCTAACACATTAGCCATAACAACTTTATAAGCTGATAATCACCCTTTGTTCTATGACTATATACACAAAGTCATCAAAAATGCTGGTTGTGTAAGTTTGCCAAGTTTGTCAGCTTGTTCAAGCTCTATATTCAATCTATATGATGTTTACAATGAGTAAAATATTCCAACCAAAGACTCAGTGTTTTTATTGGCTGCACCCATCCAACGGAAATATTCAAGATGTCAACTTGTACATACTTTCATATACACATTTCCCTCATATTCTATCATATCTGGTATTTCCGGATCTCCGCTCCACTAGAATTAAAAACAAAGTTCTGAGGGTTTGAACAATGTTTGTCTGCACTGCATGACTTTGTACTGACTGAAACACTATTTTTTCAGTGAGGTTGAAAAAGTAAAGAATATTGCATGCATGCATGTTTTTTTGTTGTTGTTGTTTTTTGCATATTAGCAATTTGACTAACATTTTTAAAATCTATGTAATTAGCCAACATATTTGGTCACATTTGAGTACTAAATGTCTCAGCCACAGCTGTGCCCCAGTACTGTCCCTTGTGTTTCCTTGTGTTTCCCCTGTGTCTCCTGCGCTCCCCTGTCTGTCTGTCTGTCTGCCTGTCTGTCTGTCTATGGTGTGGGCGTGGCAATCCCTCTCTGGCCCTCCTGGCTCCCTGCTGATTATGCACACCTGCTCAACCTGCCCACCTGCTGCCCATCAACTCATCAACCTAGCAGTATTTCAGCTCTTCACGTAGTCTCTTCTGTAATCCCTCAGTTTCTGCCAGACAATTTCTCCTCGTCTCGCCACCTTCATTTCCCTTTTTACCTACAATTAATCTTCCTTATTTCACTGTACCCTTATGTCTGTGTCCTGGGTCCACCTTGCAAAACCGTATCACTAACTAGGTCAAGGGTCACTCAGTTTATTTTGCGTAAGCTCGGTGCTCCTGTAACGAGCCAAACAAAAAGCACTGGACGTGTTTAAAGTTACACTATTAGCAGCACTGAGCAGCAGGGCTCCCTGTGGGCTCATATATATAACTCCATTAAGTTATTTTGACAGAATTAGACCATGTGCATCATCACAGACATGTGATGTCATGGGAAAGATGCAAAGTGGCATACTGTACAGACTGTGGAGCGCTGTGTTTTTAAATGGCTGTTTAGTGTCTGAAGAGGTGCCAGCATGGAGATGTTTGGCCTCACCTGGCTGCCATCACTGAAGGTTGTTTCACTATTGAGTTTAATATCCTTCAGGGTCGACATGGCGAGAGCACACTTCCTAAAATCGGTGTGGAATTTAAGAGAAGGCCAAAAAAAGCAGGGTCACGTAGCAAACTGAACTCTGTGTGGGAGGATGAAATAGTGCCATTAACTTTTAGTTTGTTCTGTACAGCCCAATGCACAATATCATCAGTGAGCTATTTTCTTTATAAAGCTACTACTTCCTACTGAGGAACTGTGGGAGAGGCGGGCTCCGATGGTGCAATGTTAGAAAGGTTTGCCAGGGATCTCTTCTCACTAACTTCACCATGGTGACAACGAACCCATTTCCATGTAATAGGAGTGTTGGAAGTTGACATGAACTGAAAACATATTCACAAGTGACCCTTCCCAAAAAAGAACAAACACAAGATGCCATAATTTTCTGTGAAATCTTGTGTTTTGCATCTGGACTGGATGCGGTCCAAAGAACTAATGATTCCAGCTGAAAGAATCCCAGCAGCCAAACTGTGCATACTGTACTGAGCTGAAGAAGGTAACATGACGTGTCTGCACATTAAATATGAATCAACAGCCAGGAGACAGTTAGCTTAGGTTAGCATGAAGACTGGAAGCAGAGGCAAACGGAGACAAAATACGCCCACAAGATATAACGTGTTAATTAGTGAGATTTAGATGAGCAGGTAGGCAAATGTTTTCCCTAAAGACACCACCTAATGTTTATAGAGAAGCGGCTACTGTACACTATGGCAGACAAAGTTAGCAACTAGCCAGTGAAAGTTGGTAGCCAGCTAGTCAAAGTTAGCAATTAGCCAGTGGATATAGTAGAGCATTTTGCCACTTAACAGCCAGAAATCTTTCTCAGGAGTTGGTGGAGATGAAAACAGAGCTTAAAGGAGAGTGAATACTGGACATTTGTCGGGTGGTCAGAAACACGACTCCAACTCAATGCTAATGTTGCTGTATACAGTAAAGGCAACTGTTTGCTAACACGTTAGCCATAACAAGTTTATAAGCTGATAATCAATACAGCAGCCGCACTTTTTCACTCTTTTTGACATTCCTTTATTTTTTAAAGTTCTAATATTAGCTGTTCTGACTTGGTGTTGTCTTAATGTGGACTTTTCCTTGAGATTTTAGTCGTAAGAGTGCTTGTTGAACCATTTAGATACACCTTCCAAAAAGTCATTATCCACTTGTGTGGTCATCAGGAACACCAGTGTGATGAGCCTCAGTTCTTTCACAAACCAAACACTCTCTCCTGCCCCTTTCAAAAGACCTTCAACATTCCTCCGTACAGTTTTCTTCTCAGCTCATTAGTCAAACGTGTGCATTTAGCAGGAGAAAGCTCAAAGAACAGCAGCGAGCTTTTTACCGCCATCACTCACCAAACCTAAAGCCCTATGTGCTTGTACAACTGGCATGCGAGGAGCACCACGGATGACTTGGTGTCCGTCTGTAAACACTAAGAGAGGACAAGCTTTCAGAGCGTCCATCCAACATAATCAGACTCTGACATCACTTGCCGGAATCCAGCAGACTCACTGAAACCAATTAATCATTTTCTTCCGTGCATACATCCAAGGGTGAGATAGCTATGCCACCACAAGAAGATCTAATCCCTCTCTGGTTCTTTGCAGTGGTGGTGTTTAGCACAACTGACTCCCTGAAACTGAAATCCAACTAATATTTGCATATGCAGCTAAATGTCTAAACATCAAACGTGATTGATTATTGGTGCATAAGAATGAGTGCAAAACATTGGAAATCACTTACATGCAGAATATTTTTAAAGACTGTATTTTACCACAGACCGAACAGGTTCTTATAATGCTGTTTCACAGAACATCATTTTCGCCAAGCTACGCCAGCTCCAAAGCCACTGGTAATATCCATATTTCCCTCTTTTATCCCTCCGAGGCCAAGCATGGATTACGATCAGTGATTTACAACGGCCAACAGGTCCAAGTCATTTTAGTGTTCTGGCATGTGCCGAAGACAAAACAGCTGAAAGAATTAAAAAAAAACTGTTTAGTCTGGCAACACGCTGCCTTCAGTTCCATAAATGATTTTGATTCCCACATTTTAAGAGCATTCAGCCACTCTAATAAGATGGATAGTCACTCATTAAAATATGTCGCACACAAAGTTCAATATGAACCTGAGTAGACATAATTTAAGGATTATTGTCAGTGCTTTAACATGGATCAATAATTGTTCCTAAAATAAAAGATGATCAGTGACCAATGATGTGACCACACTTTCTAATAGTTTATCAGTGATTCATGTTGTTCTGTGTGTGACTAGTAGCCATATTAGACCTCTTACTCACTCTTCCCACTGTCATTCTTAAGCCGTTGTCTTTTTTTTTTCTCCCTTAAACATGACTTACACAAGCTTCCTTCCTCCGGGCTTGTTTTGTGACAGATAAAGTGAAGAATGATGCATTCAAGTACGTCCTGCTTGCCAAATCATAGTTGTTAATACACACACATCTTATTCTGCTGTTAAAAACTACAGCTGCAGGGGATATTACAATGGAACCTCTCCAGGTTAAAGGTGGCACGGACTTGAAATGTTTGATGACTTAGTCATTGCGAATGATGGTAAATTTCAGGAGAAAGTCTTAACCTGTCTGTACGACAACACTGATTTGCTGCGTCATACGTTACCTAACATCAGTCCAATAAACTGCCCATCCTCAGATGTTGTTCCAGTTAAGCATGCGGTTTCCATGCTGTCGTAAACACAAAACGGATGGAGATGGAAAAAAACCCACATTGGCTCGATATGTGAATAAATGAAGAAGTTAACGTTTTAATAGACCACAAAATAGCTCCAGTTTATCATTTAGACTTTAGCATTTGGAAAATATCAAAACGTGTAATTCTCTCATTTTCATCGTAGTAACTTTTTAAAATTGGATTTGCACTTGTCACTAAGATAATTGTGCTCGATGACTATATAAAAAAAAAACTACAGTGATGAAGCTTAAGCACTTAATTGCTCACTCACTGGGTCTCCTCCATCTGACACACACACACACACACACACACACACACACACACACACACACACACACACACACACACACAAGTGGTATAAACAAGTGTTGATATCACCAGAATGCCTGAGACCTTTGAAGACACAAATAGCTAGCTGTGACCATATCTTGATGGATGTCCTACTAATACCTTACGATTGTCTTTCATGTGGCTGGCTCAACCAGCTTAAGCCTGAGGCGATGTAAAAAGCAATGTTAAATACAGTGCAGTAATACCTTTTAATGTTATCTGATATTTTCACCTGCCTGCTCAGACATGTGCCATTAGTTATCACTTCACAAATGTATATATAAGGTGTAGCTTTCACTATTGTTTGTAAGACTGTGTTGCCATAGAGTTCTTCTTTCACTGATATCCTGACTGTCTGCGTCATTCCTTTGGATTTGTTTGACTGTTTTGACTACATACCTGTTGCCAGTGTTAAGCCTACTTGGCTACTCTTTTCATTATATCAGTCCACATTATAGAAACAGTATTTGAGCGTTATCTCTGAGTGTATATACTGTACCCAATGACCATCAGGGCTGTCTGTAACCTTCAAATACTAGTAAAAATATTTCATATGTTCCATGATGATGAACGCTTTGGGGGGCGGGTGTCCTGTTTTATTTGAGATCTCAGGTCTAAGGTATCTCAAAGCTGTCAGCCTGAGCATGTTCGAGGTCGTCCAAAGATCAGGTGCTTAGAGGAAATGTTTGTCATTTTGGGGAATACGCTTATTTGCTTTCTTGTTAAGAGTTAGATGAGAGAATTGATACCTCTTTTATGTATGAAAGTGGTATCATTCTTCTCATCTGACTGTGGAACTGTTCCATTAAGCACAGTCTATGAAAGTTACATGTACGTAACTTTCTGCAGGTAGTGCTGTTTTATTTGTCTGCGGGGCCATGGTAGCTATTGCTACTCATGCTAACCATATTATGAACTAACCACGGCGGCTTGTTTCAAGTGGTTTTGTCAGTGCTTCAATAAGCATAAATCTCTGGACTGACTTTCCCGATACTGGGTGTTCAAGACATTAAATATAAACGCTTTTTTGAACTGGGTATGGTGTGAACCCTTGTTATACCATGCTGCAAAACAGAAATGTATATGTATTAATATATTACAAATTATTACATTAATGTTAAACATAGTCTGGACCATAGATTATCCAGTAAGGTACAGCAACAGACTAAACTATATGAGGTAATTGTTTTCTGTAAGTATCAGGTGTTTTATGTAGAGCCCATGCAGAAAAAAGCAGGGAAATTCTGCGATTAAACACAAATTAACTTTCCCACCCACTGATGGGTGTATGCAAGCTCCCCCAGTTGGAAAGAAACACTGGGGGATACACTCAGAGTAAACACTTGCTATCTATGGGCTGTCTCCACTGTAGTTTTGGCTCACTTTAGCGGATATTCATCAGAGTTTGGCAAGTCTCTTCACCTCCAGTCTTGTCAGTTACACCTCCCACGCTGTGAGCTCATGGTCAAGCCCACAAGGATGTGCCCAGTCACACCTGCCTATGATAGCTCCAAAAATCTTTCCCATGAAACCAGAGACTCTTATCCCACCCTCGTCCCATTTCACAGCCTTGATGCAGTTTCCATTTGAATTTTTTTGTTTGTTTTTTTGAGTTTGAACATTAAAGCATCATCACTGCCTTATCACTTCCTGTAGGCTTATGTTTCACCGAGGTGAATACTACATGTTATAAATCTCATATGTCACAGAGATCATTTAAAATCTGAATTCCTGTGGTATATATACACTGGCTGAAGAACAGGTATCCAGATGTTGTGTCTTATCACAGTAACCTATTTTTAGACAGCTCCTATATTTTAGAGTCCAAGTCATCACAGCATGTAGGCGCCTGTGCCTCCCTGTTTTTCCAGAAGGCTTTCATCTCTGTCACACACTCACTCTCTTTCCTTAACGTTCCTCTGTATGTACAAGCCTGCATGCTGGTGTGATTCAAAGAGTTAGTAAGTTAATTTTACTCAAGTACTGTGCTTAAGTACAGTTTTGAGGTACTTGTACTTCACAGTACTTGAGTATTTCCATTTTTTACCACTTTATACTTCTTCTTCACTGCATTTCAGGGAAAAATATTGTACATTTACGCCGCTACATGGACAGTAACTTTACAGATTAGGATTTAAAATAAAAAATAAAATACATATGATAAGCTTATAAAAAACAATGCATTGTTAAATATTAAACTAGTGGTTAACAAAAATCAGTATGTAGTTAGGGCCCCTTATCATGTTTTAGCTGTCTATAAGTTGTTAGCAGTTACATCAAAGAGACATTTCCACTCTCAACTTCTCAGATGGTTTCATTTAATGAAATTATCAAGGTAAAAATCATCCAATATTTCACAAAAAAAAGTCCAAAAAATTAATATACTTTTGTGCAGCAGAACTTTTTTCCTCTTTCCTGCCCCATTAATCATTTTACGACCCCTCCGATTTTTCCTCTGATCCTTTGGAGTGGGCCCAACCCTTAGGTTGGGAACCACTGTATTAAACTTCCTAACTTTAGTTAAAACTAGCTCCACCTTGACCAGCTACAACTGTAGAAGGCTGCTTAAACACTAATGTGATATAATAATATATCAGACACGGGCCATTTTTCTCAGAGTGCTTTAGTGTTTAACTGAAAATACTTAAGTAGGACTTGCAGGGTATTTTTCTTTTAGTATACTGGAACTTTTACTTAAGTAAAGGATCTGAGTACTTCTTCCACCATTGGATATAGAGTAAAACCTGTCCAAACAAATAAACTCATAATGAAATAAAGTTTTTAAAAAAAGTATCCACCATACAGACCATTTAAAGAAAATCATTTTTTAGAAGGGCACCTTGTTTGTATTATTTTTGGCTTTTCTTAATCTAACATCAACATATGGATTTAATGGATGAGATATGCAAATAAGTAATTCCCCCCTATTTTCCACACTAGTTATGTTTTTAGATTTAAAAATAACTTGCTTTTCCATTCATTATTTGGATTCTCTCATGCTTATTCAAGTCTACGTTTGGCATTTTAGTACTTGTAATACTGAGATTACAAATGTATTGTATATATTTAGTATTTTTAACTTAATAAATACTTATCAAGTTTAAAAACATGCTTAAAGTGGACATCCATACATTCCTTAAACTGCTTTCTTTGTCAGGTATAAAGAAACCCAGAGACATATCCTACCATCATGCCTCTCATTCTCCCAGACCAGGTTACACTTACATTCATTACTGAATGCGTCCCCTGGCGGCCGGACTCGGAATAGCAACATCACATAAACCAGTAGCCTAAATAGCCTGCTGCATGTCATAAATATGAGCTGGAATCAATACATGACTACAAGTTATGGAATATAATTTAATGTTTTATATGACTTTTAAATCCACTCATACACACACTTTGTATTACTATTACCAGTCTACTGAATTAATCGACCTAGTTATTTCGGATCATATTAAAAATAAATCTATATATCTTTTAGAAAATGAAAATGACATAAAATTAAGACTATCTGACGAATAATTAAACTTTTATTTGACCGGAAACGACCAAGTCTTGGCTCGGGTGCGCGTATGAAATATTTGTCCGGTGATGGAAATTCAGCTCAGGAATGCATTTTTCCCCCTCGGTGTGTGCGTCTCGGATATTGCTCTGACTGGCTGTGAGGTAAGAAAACAAGTCCGTCCCTCTCTCCTGCTGCCATCCCATTGGCTCGGACGGGAGCTCAGGGATGTCCTTAAACTGTTTAAATAGCACTTGGATCGACAGGATAAGTCAGTAGAATAAGTCTAAGCATCGGAATAAATCCCGGACAGGAGCTCAAAGAGACTTTGCAACCATCTACACGGGATACATAATCGGAGAAGCAAGGACTTTTTTCTACCTTTTTTATCAGTTTTTATCAGAGGGCATTTTCATTTTAAAGGTTTGTAGACTGTTTTTTATTATTTACCATTATTTATGAATGACACAATGTAGCCTAGATGTGTTCCGTAACGGCGTGTTTGTCTTCTTGGTTGCAGTAGGAATCACTTGAGATTTCGAGATGATGCTGTGTGGCATCTTTTTGCTGTTGATGCTTTGGAGTTGCGAAGGCGCAAGATTGGCAGGTAAGAATGGAAAATGTTTGCTAACTGTCTTTTTACCTGTAAAACCTTTTTTTTTTTTTTTACTTGTTCCATATTCAAAGTAGGTATTATTATAGGGACTTTAACTGTAACAGTGGCACTCAAGTTATAGTGAGCTCATCATGGATCACTGTAATATTTTAATAATACTCTATAAAAAGTTATATTCTTTTGCTGTTACACAGTATTTGTATAGTCCTAGTAAAAATATTATAGGGTATTTCTTTTGGAGTTTCTTTGTTTTTATGCATTTTCATGCACTCTGTCATTATGAGAGGAAAAAACTGAACAATGCTTTTCTTTCCTTTGACCGCAGAGAGTCGGGAAGATAACAGTGTGTATGACTTATTTGATCTCGCCCGGGTAAACAAGAGACACCACGGAGTGAGTTTGGTCAAAGGCGCAGATCCCTACAGCCCTGCATACAAGGTCCTGAACGCAGACCTGATCCCCCCAGTCCCTGACAGCTCCCTCAGGGACCTCGTCGACTCCATCCAGGCTGAGAGGGGTTTCCTCCTCCTGGTCAACCTGAAGCAGTTCAAGAAAACCAGGGGCAGCCTTTTGACCATCGAGAAGAATGACGGATCCGGACCCGTTTTCGAGATCATTTCCAACGGGAAGGCGAACACTCTGGACGTGGTCTACTCCACCATGAACCAGCAGCAGGTCGTGTCCATCGAGGATGCAGATTTGGCCACTGGACACTGGAAGAACATCACGCTGTTCGTTCAGGATGACCGAGTGCAGCTTTACGTTGGCTGTGAGGAGATCAATGTATCAGAGATGGATTTGCCAATCTATAAAGTGCTGACCCAGGAGGTGGCAGACATTGCCAGGCTCAGGATTGGAAAGGGAGCTGTGAGGGACAGATTCATGGTAAGCTCCATAGTGTTTTAGCTCAGATAGAAACACAATTACTGTCAGATGAAAAATAATATTGAGTGCACTATATTTTGTGTTCACAGATGTAAGAAAATGATGGTTTAATAGATTTAATTTGTTGTCCCTCAGGGAGTGCTTCAAAATGTGCGCTTTGTCTTTGGGACCACTCTTGATGCCATACTGAGAAATAAGGGATGCCAGAGTGGAGGTAAGTCTTAAAAATAGATCTTTTTCCTTTTAACTGAGTGGATCTTCTGCAAAATATGGAAGTGTGTATGAGGATACAAATTAACTACCACATTGTGCTCCAGTGAACAGAAATGAATGAGTCTTCTCTCCTCTTTTCCCCCTGCAGCTACCTTAACTGATGTCATGACCTTGGACAACCCAGTGAATGGCTCCAGCCCTGCCATTAGGACTGATTACACCGGCCACAAAGCCAAAGGTGAGACCTCTCCTCCCCAAAGAGACAAGTTTGTGTTTCTGTTCTGCTGGTCAGTTGTAAACTTAAAGAGAGGTGAAGTAATTTATTGGACTCTTCACTCCTGTATTCAGATCTGCAGTCTGTCTGCGGCTTCTCCTGTGAGGACATCGCCAGCATGTTTAAGGAGCTCAAGGGACTCGGCGTGGTTGTTAAAAAGCTGTCGAATGAGCTCCGCAAAGTGGTAAGCGCCAAGGGCCATCAGGGTCTGCTCTTTGTCATCATTCACTCCCTCTTTTCCTCTCTTCTCCGTCTTTCCCTCTGCTTTCAGTTAACGCATTACCGGTACGTAGCCACTTGTCGCTGTAATGGCAGTCCCTGGCCAAGTTCTTAATGAGACCCATGTGAATACACAAATATGTTTGGCTGTCGGTTGCATTCGCACTGCTTCGCTAGAGTCAAGCAATGTCTTAATCGCAGTGTCGGTCAGTGATTCATTTGTATTGGAACTTTGGCAAAGTGAAAGTTTTCCATCCTCCATCCTGAGCAACCCCCTTCTCTCTCTCTCTCTCTTTCCCCCAGTCTGAGGACAACACGCTGCTGAAAAATCAAATGAACATCCACAGTGGAATTTGCTTCCACAACGGCATTGTGTACAAGGACAAAGATGAGTGGACCGTGGACGGCTGCACTGAGTGCACCTGCCAGGTAAGTGTCATCACACCTGCTGGAATGCAGCCTTTAAACAAGCCAGGAGTCAGCTGAGGAAAGACATCTCTGTGTTTCCTGTATCCCTGCTGTAGTGAAGTGATAATAGTGTTTATGTTAGCACCTCCCTTTATAATCACATTGCTTCTGTCTGAAAGCCATCAACACTTCTTCTCAACTATCAACAAAGCAGCATGGTGCCTTTTCCCCCTCCAGCAACATCTAGCGAAGGTTGTTCATATCTTGTGTAATTAGTGGGAGAGTGTAAGTGAGGATTATGTTTACTATCAACACAGCAGGAGTGTCATGTCCCTGATAAAGATCACTCCATTGTAAAATAGAGCGATTAGGCTTGGAACAGTACCAGTCACCTCGCTCATTATTCTTGTACTAATTTCGACTGTTCCTCTGTCCAGAACTCTGCTACTGTGTGTCGCAAAATCTCCTGCCCTCTGATCCCGTGTGCTAACGCCACCGTGCCCGACGGAGAGTGCTGCCCTCGCTGTGGAACACGTAAGCTTCTCTTCTTTTTAAATCTGCTGCACCTTTCACAACTTTTCATCTGATTTTCTTTATTTCTTTCTTGATATCTTTTCCCCGAGGTAACGATCCCCATACTTTATGTCTTCCCCCCTACAGCGAGCGACTATGCAGAGGACGGTTGGTCCCCCTGGTCTGAATGGACCCATTGTTCTGTTACTTGTGGTCGGGGCATCCAGCAGCGTGGACGCTCCTGTGACCGCATCAACAGCAACTGTGAGGGCACCTCTGTCCAGACCCGTGACTGCTACCCCCAGGAATGTGACAAACGCTGTAAGTCACTCAGCATTCTTAACACAGCCATTGTGATGATAAATATTCTCAGTTTGAGAGAGTGATGAATTAATTGTGTATGTGTTGCTCACAGTCAAACAGGATGGTGGTTGGAGCCACTGGTCTCCCTGGTCTTCGTGCTCTGTGACCTGTGGTGAGGGGGTCATCACCCGGATACGCCTCTGCAACTCCCCCACACCCCAGATGGGTGGCAGGGACTGCCAGGGAGAAGGACGTCAAACCGAAATCTGCCAAAAGTCACCTTGTCCTAGTGAGTTGAATTTCAGTAGCAAGTATACACAGTATGTTAGAGTGTATTAATTCAGAGGAACATACTGAATGTTATTTTTATGATACTTTTTAGTCAATGGAGGTTGGGGACCTTGGTCACCATGGGATACCTGCACTGTAACCTGTGGTGGAGGAATCCAGACCCGCAAACGTCTCTGCTCTGACCCTGTCCCCAAACATGGAGGAAAGGATTGTGTTGGTGATGCTACTATTTCTCAAGTGTGCAACAAACAGGACTGCCCTATTGGTAAGAATTTAAGATTTAACAGATTTTAGAAATAAGTCATTATTCACAACAGGTTACCCTTTTAAAGTACCAATTATTTTTCTCTACAGATGGTTGTCTCTCCAACCCATGCTTCGCCGGCACAAAGTGCACCAGCTTCCCTGATGGCTCCTTCAGGTGTGGCAAGTGTCCAGTTGGCTACACTGGGAACGGCATCACCTGCAAAGACATTGATGAGTGTAAAGAGGTCCCTGATGCTTGCCATACACATAACGGAGTCCATCGCTGTGAGAACACTGAGCCAGGTTACAACTGTCTGCCCTGCCCCACACGTTTCTCCGGTCCTCAGCCCTTTGGAAGAGGAGTGGAACAGGCAACTACTAAAAAACAGGTTTGAGTTATTACTTACTCACTGTGCTTGTGGCTAGTAGGCTAGCTGCTTGCATTTTTTTTAATTATCTGTAATTTTCTTTAGGTTTGCAAACCACGTAACCCTTGCGAGGATGGTAGCCACAACTGCCATAAAAATGCAAACTGCATCTACTTGGGCGTCTTCTCCGACTCCATGTTCCGCTGCGAATGCAAGCCAGGCTATGCCGGGAATGGCCGTATTTGCGGAGAGGACAGTGACCTGGACGGATGGCCCAACACTGACCTGCTGTGTGTGGAGAACGCCACCTACCACTGCAAGAAGGTAGCCAGACCCCACATGAACAGAAATACAAAAGGCCATTATTACCCATCTGCACTCTATTATTGTGATGATTGCCTCCTTAACCACTCCTTTGTTCCTTTATAGGATAACTGCCCCAACCTTCCCAACTCTGGCCAGGAAGATCATGATAAAGATGGCCTGGGTGATGAATGTGACCATGATGATGACAATGATGGGATCCCCGATGATAGGGTGAGTCATCACAGCTGTTTTTTTTAGCCCCAAACTGTGCTTTCCTCAGAGACCAGACATAGCAATCAGCAGTAGCCATCCTTCCTTTGGGCAATAGGAATGTAAAGTCTCTATGTTTGTGTGCTTTCACCAGAAAGTCAAAGTGGAAAGCAAGTAGCATAGGAATACTGTAATATAATTTCAGCATAAAGCCAGAATTGAGGACAAGGTGGCTTGTTGCCCATAATTCTTAGTGTGGATTTGGAAAGTTGGGCAAGAAAAATGCTGTGGTAAGAATTACCAGCTCGCTTGCAGTGGAATATCACATTCCAGCTAAAGTTAGAGGGAAAAAAGCCTTGAACAGCAAAGTTTGTTCCTATAAATAACATTTTTTTTGAGTGATGACCCATTTTAGTAATTTAATTGTGCTTTTGATATTTCTCTAAATTTAGGACAACTGCCCAAGAGTGTACAACCCTGCCCAGTATGATGCAGACAGAGATGACATTGGTGACCGCTGTGACAACTGTGTGTTCGAGGCTAACACTGACCAAACCGACACTGACAACAATGGAGAGGGTGATGCCTGTGCTGTTGACATTGATGGTGATGGTAAGAGGATTTCTCCAAATTCCATCCAAGTTATCTTTAATGCCTTTCCTTAGCCTTAAAAAGCATTTGCACAGCCCTGAAGGCTAAGATAAGTGTGTTTCCACTCAACAGGCATTCTGAACGAAAACGACAATTGCCCATATGTTTACAACGTGGACCAGGGAGATACTGACAGGGACGGGGTGGGAGACCACTGTGACAACTGCCCTCTGGAGCATAACCCAGATCAGGTAACGTGAGATCTCATCTTTCCATTACAAGCCATCCTGGGTAACATTGCTTGACCTGTCATGTAACTATGTAGAAGCTCCTTGTGGACACAGTATCAAGGCCACAAATTGCACCTGCTTTAATGAAAGAGAGGAATGTGACAGCTTTGAGGAAAAAGAGTGCAATGCTCCCCCTTCTCCTCTCTATTCATCCACCTTTGGAACAAATATGAATGGGTAATTCTGCTGAGGTGCAAGGACACTGGACACTTGTTTGAAGGGACATTGCTTGCATACCTGAAAACAAGGGGCTACATTTAAATCACGTCCAGAGTAGCACTTTTTATACTGAGGCTGGTGAAAAACAGTGAAGGGAGTTATTTGAAGTGAGGACAAGAGTCTTATAGTGTGAGAGTCGGCCTTTGGGAAATCTCATCATAAAGGAATTCTGTTCTCCTACAGATCGACTCTGACTCAGATCTCATAGGAGACAAATGCGACAACAACCAGGACATTGACGAGGACGGTCACCAGAACAACTTGGACAACTGCCCCTACATACCCAACGCCAACCAGGCAGACCACGACAAGGATGGCAAGGGTGACGTCTGCGACCATGATGATGACAATGACGGCATTCCTGATGACAAAGACAACTGTAGGCTGGCCTTTAACCCTGATCAGGTGGACTCTGACGGTGAGTCAGTCTCTCAACGTTGTGTCATATGTGGTCTTTTGAAACATTGGCGCCATTTACAAATACAGAGAGTGCCTCAGTTAATCAGATATCATTTGGGTTTAGTTTTGTAGCTCTTTGTCCATAGTTTCCATGTTTGTGATTTCCATGTCCATATTTTCCTCTCAGGTGATGGCCGTGGTGATGTGTGCAAAGACGATTTTGATCAAGACAATGTTCTGGACATAAATGACGTGTGTCCGGAGAACTTTGCCATCAGTGAAACAGACTTTCGCAGATTCCAAATGGTTCCTCTGGACCCCAAGGGCACCTCCCAGATTGATCCCAACTGGGTGGTCCGGCATCAGGGCAAGGAGTTGGTGCAGACTGTCAACTGCGATCCTGGCATTGCTGTTGGTACGCAATATACAGAGAGACATCTCGCTGCAAGTACATGGCCGCAAAGTGGTAGCGAACTGATTCTAAACCATCTCTTATCTTAATTCAGGTTATGATGAGTTCAGCGCAGTGGACTTCAGCGGAACATTCTTCATCAACACGGACAGAGATGACGACTATGCTGGGTTTGTGTTTGGCTACCAGTCCAGTTCACGCTTCTACACAGTGATGTGGAAACAGATCACACAGACCTACTGGTCCCACACACCCACAAGAGCTCAAGGCTACTCTGGCCTGTCAATCAAAGTGGTCAACTCCACCACTGGGCCTGGTGAGCATCTGAGGAATGCCTTGTGGCACACCGGAGACACCCCAGGACAGGTGAGAGTGGATTCATTGACTCAGGGTTCAAGACATATTTGAACACAGTGTTTGACGCTTTTCTCATTTTAACCATTGCACTTCATCCTTTTCAGGTGCGCACTCTGTGGCACGACCCCAAGAACATTGGCTGGAAGGACTTCACTGCCTACAGATGGCATCTGACCCACAGACCCAAGACTGGACTTATTAGGTGAGTTAAAAACCTCAGTAGCATGTATTTTCATTCAATTACAAATCTGGATGATTTATATTAAAATGGCAATGAGCTCATGTGATTACATTTTCTTTTTTTAGAGTGGTCATGTATGAAGGCAAGAGAATCATGGCCGATTCTGGAAATATCTATGACAAGACATACGCTGGTGGGCGACTAGGCTTGTACGTCTTCTCTCAGGAGATGGTTTACTTCTCTGACCTCAAATACGAATGCAGAGGTAAGCACATGAGCGATGGTTTGATATTTTAAAAAGAACGGTTTCATCACCTTGGACCTTATTTGTAACGTGTTTTCTTTCTTCCAATTTCTTTCAGATACATAATTGGACCACAGAGCCTTCCAGACAGAATCCGTCTGTCAGTATGAATATATAATACGAGACCTGGACCAATATCTCTTTAACTTTTTCTTTAGAGAAATGCACATTGGAGGAATGACGAGCAAGTGAGCTAATGTGAGGTAAACTGACCTCAGGACTTAAAGCCAAATGAAAGTTCAATGATGATTCTGCACCACTGCACCAAACTCAGCTCAGAAGAAATTGGCCCTCTCACTTTATTGCTCTGATCTGAAGGGGAGGGGGGCACATTTTATTACTTTGCACACCTGAACTGTTGTCCGTATTCCTCTGTGGATGGGGGACCATGTTTTTAATTTTAAAAAAAGTATTTTTGAGCATTAATTTACATCTGCTGTGGACTGAAAGATACTTGTTTCAGTATGAAGAAAGCAGAGGGAGAACTTTCTTAGGCCGGGGTAAATATACCCCTTGAAGGAACTGTTAAGGGACCATGGACAGTATGGACTGACTGTTACTATCAGAGAGAGTGAATGTTGTTTGTGTGTTTGTGCATGTGTGCCACCCAACGAGTATAGTTATGAAGACAACCGCGCCAATTTTTTATTTTGATTTCTTTTAATGACCCCTCACCCCCCTTTCATGCAAGACCTGTATAAACGAGGTCTTGTATGTAGCCGAGGCTTAGGGCTGGTCCGAACATTCGTCTTCTCAGGAAAGAGCACTAGAAGAAACGAAGAGAGCACAAAATTCAGGACAGCACAGGGCCCCAAAGCAGGCACACTGAAAACTGCTTTGGAACAGTAATTATTAGCAAATATAATGTTAATATCTATAATTCTTACAGCGAGGGCCAGTCCATTTCCTGTCGTGAGTAAACCATTGTTAGTAGGCTGTTTGTATTTACTTATTCATCATAGAGGCTTTAATTCTCGCTCATCTCTGCATCTTGCCATCTTATAATGTCGTCAGCAACCTATTCAAATGAACTGAAATCAATATCCGCTAATGGCAAGATATAGCATTACACCTGACCACAACAGTAAAAAGGTAAAAGATAGGCATCACTTACAGTATCTCTAAATATTCTGCTTTTGCACAGTGTGCATGACTGGTGTGCCTGAGCTTGTGTGTACATTTCTGACAAGGGAGAATCAAAGGAAACCCTTTATGTACAAATATTACCTCATTAATTCTTTTTGTATTGAGGCCAGCGATACACAAGAATCACTTGTCTTAGCAACAGAGTATAAATTGGTTGGCTTCTTTTTTGTTTTTTTTAGCAAGACTTTAGTATCATATATATGCTGTATATAAGATATTTTTGTAGCGAAAGAAGCCCAAATGGGAACGTAAAGGATAAAAGAAATGTTGTCTTGACTGTGTTGTGCTATATGTATTTCCTGTGCATTTTCTTTTGGATAAATTATTATGTTTGTTTTATGTTGAGGTTATTTCATTTGTGTAGATATATGCTATTTAAATAATTTATCTAGAAGCGTAGCCTCATATGGAAGCGTTTCTGTCTGTATAAACTTATTTGCACACTGACATGAGGATGTCTTTGTTATTTTGGTTTTTGTATGTCTTTTTTAATTATTAGTGAAGCTTTTCTATAAACTTTGTACTATAGTTTCTACCCAAAGTGCTGTTTATACTTTATACTGAAAAATAAACACTTCAAGAAAAAAGTATCTTACTCGGTTGGTGTCTTTTTGGGCAAACAAACACTTAAATAGTCAGCTGAGTAGCTTAAGACCTGAACTTCTTTCTTTTAGTGATTTCTGGACTTTATATCTCCTGTGATTTAGGTCTTCTCCCTAGAAAAGCAAAGGCAGCCGAGCCATGCTGTGTCAAGCGACTGGAATCTATTAGTTGAGTCTAGTGAAGCCTTGGAGAAAGGGAGTATCCTTGAGAGTCAACAGCAGGAAAACTCAATATGAAGTATAACACACTTAAACTGCACATCCATACAGATCTGATTACACATTACACAGGCATCTCCTTACACCTACAAACAACAGTACTCCATGTGAGAGGTATACATAAGGAATTTTGCACTCTAGAGTGATAAATTCACTCTTTGGGGAAGTGAACTTAACTTCTGGCCGTGGTCTACTATTGCCAACAAGAATGTGCATTGAAATTCCATAGTTTTCATAAAAATGTCTCAATAAAACTTGTCAAAGTAGATGAAGTATCCATAGACTAGGTCTGCAGCTCGCTGACTGTTATGCTGTAAGGCCCTGCACCCGTATATCATAAGCAAACAGAATTCAGACTGCTAATTGAGATCTTTCACAGGGCCAGAAAGAGCCGTAATCTAAGCCACCAGTGAGGGAGGGTCGTGCCAGAAAACCCAGACAGTCTCAGTATGCTGCAGGTCTCTTTACATTTGGAAGTGACCTCATCTTACCACACTGAGCTCACTGTGTTTCCATTACCCCAAATTGAGCGGTATATCTATAATTGAGTGGAGTTTGTCAAATGGACAGAAATGCTACATATGCTGCATATGCATCTATGAAATTATAACAAATATATGGAATTAGTAAAAAAATAAAATAAAAGTTTAATCACGTGTGATCAGTCGAAATGTGCTCTCTTGTGTGCTGAGCTGTCTGTTAAGATTCCCAGACAGCGCTGCAGGTTTCACTGATAGCAGGGCTCTCGTTGGTGTTTGACCTTGGAGGCTCACCTGGCCGACGTGTTTTCAGTCCAGAGGAATGTGAGATAATTCCTGCCGTTTAGACGGGGTCAGAATGTGTGGGTGAGGCGAAGAGTGAGACGAACAGGCCTGTAGGTGTCCAGTGTCAGAGAAAGGCAGGACCTCTGGGCTGAGGTCAGCCAGGTGCAGACTAGCTACTCACACTGTGCAAGCAGGAGCAAATAGGAACCGTGTCAACAGCTCTACAAATCTCCCAAACAAACCAAAAGGCATAATTCTCAAAGCTGGCCATCTTTTGTCATTGGAATCCTGTTTTTGAAAATGAAAATGAAGCTGGAAAGTGGTCACACATGGTCCTATTTCAGAAGATCCTACTGATCTGACCCGCTCTGAAGCAGATCACCTATCACCACCAGGAATGAAATGATTGCTGGGAGCGGAACTGGATCTGACTATCACTCCTGTGGAGCACACATCATCTGTCCTCATTAACAGCCACGTTAGATGCTTGACCACACATTACTAACAGAGACATACTATATTTCATAGGAGAGGGCTTAAAGTTCACCTCACAGACCCGCTGATATCAGCTGAGTGTTTATGTGTGCAGTAGAACATTCTGCGGCCACCGTACCCGGTTATTACATTTAATGACAGCAATTTTCTGTTCTCATCTATGATACTTAAGTTAATACAAAGGGTGGCCCTGCTGCTCCGTTTCCTCATGCAGAGCCATAAATACAAATAAAAACAATGGGATACCATCCAGCTACATGTTGAAAACATGGAGATCAATTAGGATAAACAGTTCTCAAAGTTAGAACTACATTTTTTCCAATACTGAGACATTGTCAAACATTTTCATTATCAGTTTATGTTACTGTATATAAGACAGGTTAGTTATATCTACATAAATCTAAAAGCTTTACAGTGAATTCTGTCACTCAGGAGTTTTAAGATCAAAATGTCTGTTGTGATAATGAAATATTCTGGTAATTAAATATGTTTAGGTCCAGTCTTTTTTTTTTTTTACAGCCCGCTAGTTGCCTGATAGTGACATCCCAGCAATGATGCATGTTTTGATAGGCGTTCTGACAGCAGGGCTTCAGATGGATTGGGCCCATTGGAGTCTTTTTTAGGGTCTCATGGTGCTGTGTCATTCGTCTCAAGATCCTGGGTCCAGCTCTCGGTCAGCTCACATTCATCCAGCAGACTAAGTAACTGCTCCTCAGTAAGGTCTGGTGACTCATTCTGCAGGAAGACACAGGCATAATGTATGTATGATTTCAGACTGTAGGGTTAAAAGCATATAAAAACAAAAATATGTGCAGATGTGGGTGCACACAGAAACCCACCCTTTTACGACCAATCAGACATGTACGGTATACCTCTGGAAGTAACAAGGTCATATGTCCCTCTTATTACAGAAGTGACGTCGAGAGAAGAACATCCTCCCTAAAGTTGTTCCTATTACGAACATCCTTCACTGGGTTTAAAACTCAGTTCTTGACAAATCCAGACAATGTGTTGTACTAATGCATGACCTATGATAACAGTGGCAGTTCATAATAATATACTTCACTGCTGCGGCCGTCCCCTGTGCCTATTTGGAAGCTGTCCGGGAAAAAAAACTTCCATTTGGATAAAACTGTTGTTTTTCTTCTGATAAGTCAAACTCCTCACAGGCAGCCTTCCGGGAGTGGATGTGAGTTCAAGGGGAGAAGCCAGCCTTCTTAAACTAGGTTATGAGGAAAAGTTTGAAATAAATGCCAATATCTATTCATGGGAGTGATGTGTTATCTGGCAAGTGCAAATGTAATTTCTGATCTCAAATTATTTGGCTATGTAAACTTTGAATTCCTTTATCGTAATAAGGTGAGACATGACTAATTCACCTATGCACGAGTGCTCATAGACAGTTGCCATCTCTTGGTGTGAGAATGCTGTACTTTGTTTAATCAGCTGCAACTCAACAGTCAGTTTGTTCCAATAATATCAACTCATTACCTTTCATGACATGAGCATTATGCCAAAAACGTGTCCAGGAAAGCCAGACCTTAAATCTCTGGGTTGAATAGTAATCATTGTCATTATTTTCTCAGCATGTGCACTCATGTTTCTAGCTGTCATCCCACACTGAAAAGAATGTCCCTGGCCCTAAAGAAGGGATGTCCTGATCCAGTTATTCTGTTCCTGATCCTGATGCGAGTTATAAGGCTGTATTAATTTATTAATTTATTATTAATACCTTATAAAATTAATATAGCCAAAGTGTTCATTTGTACATTAAGCAGACATGGAGCTACATTATCATTCATTTGGAGTCGTGCTTGTATCCACCTGACGAATGTAAGTCCAATATTCACTGCACTAACACTGTTTTGGTCTCCTGAGGGAAATATCTGGCTCTTTAGCTGCTAAATCTCCACTATGTTCACTAGCTAATCGCTAACTTTGTGTGTTG
Source organism: Macquaria australasica (assembly GCA_005408345.1). Lineage (NCBI taxonomy): Eukaryota > Metazoa > Chordata > Actinopteri > Centrarchiformes > Percichthyidae > Macquaria > Macquaria australasica. Next base: position 46,442 of record SEMN01000579.1, on the reverse strand, counting down.
GCTGTTTGGTGCTGGGCAGTAGGATACCGGCTGCAGCTGCACTAAGCTAAGCCAGTTAGCTTAAAGATGGGAAGCAGGGAAAACAGCTAGCTAGCTTTATCCTGTTTTTCTACAGATTACATTACATTACATTACAGTATTCATTAGTGCAACTTTGAGATCCACAGGTACAATCCGGTATCAAATTAAATAATTGTTACTTTCTTATGTATTACAACAGCCAAATGCAAACTTGTTAATAACCTGTATTAAAACTTGGACTTGCACCAAGCTTATACCACAGTGTGACCCAGCTCAGGCCTGAAACAGAGAGAATATTATGCCCACGCAGTTGTTTTCACCTCTTCCCCACATCCCACTGAGTCACTCGAGACAAAATCACATTCCTGTGTCTCATCTATCCCCAGTAGCTGAAGCTAATACTCTTCATCGATCATCTGTATTCCTCCTCTGACCAGACCACCCTCTGAAACTCTCCAGCCCCTCGTCAGGACCCAGTTGCTGATATTCATCTCTACCAGACAATTCTGTCCGTGTTCAAAGTCCTCCAGAATATAATGACACCCCTTAGGTCATGGCAGGTTGCGCCATGTTACTCAATTACCCAAATGCTGCATATCATCTCCTACCAATGGACAGGAGACCACGGGCACCATGGTCACATTCCAGTGTTGATGCCCCATGCAGCACTGCATGCTTTTGTCCTTTGACATGCATGTAGACATGGCCCTTTGCCTGTGGACTTGACCTTCACCTAGAAATGGTGAAGGAAGATAAATAAAGCCCATGTGTATGGTATGTGTTTATTTTTGCATGTAATCATATGGATTAACTAGTGACACACTTGGTAGGGATTATGGATAGACTTAGTTCCCTTCCATGTTTATTCTGCAGCATGTTGTAATAGGTATAATTGGCACCCCACTCACAGAAAAAACAGATTTGCGTGGAATGGCAACTGTAACATACACTTGCACAAACATAAGTGAGCTATTACTGCAACTTGAGATGTATGGCACAAAAAAAAAATCACTGGTCAATTACAGGCATGTCAGTATTTGAGTGTTCATAAATGGGACAATAAAAAAGTGCCCCACTGGCTGGAGTATTAATGGCCAGAAATGCCTTTAACCAGCACCAGCCAGTTGGATGGGAACTACAAGTTAGACTTTCCTACAGAGAGGAGAGAAAAAGAAAGAGAGTGTTTCTACTGCTGTGACAAAATGCTGTGACTCTTTAAAAGTGGTTGACCTCAGGTGCCCTTAATACTAGGGAGGCCAAGGGTGTCCGTGGGTGATCGATATGTGTTTTCCTGTCAGACTGTCTGTCTACTCTCTACAGAGCCAGTTAAACAAAAGTGTTGAAGCCACTTCAGCTTCTTTACAGTCCAGGGCTTCAGCTTCCCAGCAGACACCACACTCATTTCAGTAAACAGCAGATTAAGAGCTGCAAATACAGGAAAGCTGTCCAAAGAAAATACATATGTTTGATTGCAGTGGTTCCAGAGAATACCCTTCTTCCATCGGGTTATCACTGAGACAGGAAAAATAGTGTTGAGCGTGGTTGGAAGTTTGTAAACACAGCATTACTATCAGGCTTATTCCACAAGGAAACACATGAATAGAGCAGGAGAAGATAAAACCTTTGTCAGAACTGGACAAGCTTCTGTTTTTAAGCTGCAATGAGGGGCTTTTGTGCAAGCATCCACTGAACACACTGCGAGAGAAGATGTAAATACATAAATTAATAGTTTTGTAATGACCATTTCTCCGTCAAAGGAAGTGTGCAGCTGTGCGGGCTGCTACGCTAGAGTCTGGTTTCGGAGTTATTCCCAGACATACATCCTATGACATAAACATGTGAAATACAAGCTGGAGGTGGAGAATCTATAGACTCACTTAACACTGACAAATCCTACTGGGGAAAGTTAGGGGCCTTTGACTGCTTTATGGAAAGACGGGCTTACTGAACACTACTAAGAAATAACAATGGAAAAATTAAATTAACAGAAAAAGAAACATACATATTCATTAGGATGACATGCATTGCAAACACTGTGTTCTGCTGCTCAGAGAGTTGCTGTTAACATTTAGATTGATTTGAGTCGGAACAACAACCCATCAACAAGGAAATGGCTTTGACGTGGCTGCTCATGAACCCAACACGTTATTAGATAATTATCTATTATTCCACCAATGAGCGAGCCAACAAATAATGAGAAAAACAGCTTTTGCCCCGGGCACATCGGTTCCCTTTCATTCTTACCAAAGTGCAAGATTTGCATCGTTCACGACTGACTCATCACTAAAGTCAGTGAGTTTTGGAAAAGACAAAGTTAGAGTCAAATAAATCCTCAAGCCTGATATGTCTGGAGGTTACTGTCAGAATACCAGCATTACTGCTCCAGACATCTCATACTGCTCCCTGTGCTCTTGCTCTCCCACCTGCTATCCAGACCCAGAGGGCTTATTGTATCTGTCTCAGTCTGGCCTGTAGCCACACAAAGCCATGTCCAGAGAAAGTAGGTGTAAGGGAAACCTCTGTCACTGTCCTGTGTAGCAACTCTTCACCGTCCATATTCACTGTCATTTGTCACTTCACTCCTCTTCCTTGTGGATTTGAATAGAACCAGTGGTGACGGTAAGTTCAGTGTGTTGTTTGGCCTGAACACCCAACCTTTGGTAAAAGATCAAGGTTCTTGGTCACTGTCCTGTATCAGTTTTCCACCTGGAGATGAATCTGACAAAGCCAGAACTGTTCAGCCCTCCAGCTATCTGCCCTGCAATGGGCCACCACCTCTGTACAGCTCACTGTTGGCTCCTGTACACACAGGGTGCGCGACCGGTTTACCACAAGCGTGGGCTGCTCAGCTTTCAAGGTCACTGACTTCAGTCACATACATCTGCTTTATCGGCCACAGACCCAGGGTCCAGTTCTCCACTAATATGCCATATGTCAGATAATGTGGATAATATTGATAATAATCTCCAGTGACTTTCTGAGTCACCTCATTAAAGTCAGTCTATAGAGATTCCTGGCTGAATTCCAATATCCCAATTTTACCCCATGATTTCACACATGGCACCCTGCACATGCAGTTTATGAAAATAGTGTTCATTTGGACACACTGCGTGTCTTTGTGCACGTGACTTACACTTTGCTCTGAGCCATTAAATGAAGCCTGACAGGAAACAAAGCTGTCCATTTTCAGATGATTTACAGCTTTAGTTCAGGTGATATAACACGACCGAAGGTACCGTCTAGCTTGCTAACCTAAGCCCAGCTTGCTTATGTTAGCAAATAGCTAACACTTGCTGAAAAAAAAAAGGGGGGGGGGGGGGCGTCTTGTACGTGTTTGTATGCTACACAGGGCTATGATGTAGCACACCACAGAAGTTGACAGCATGTCTCCTAGCACCATCTTCATAACAAAAACCATCTATGGCCATGAGTGGGAGCACCTCTTACTCTCTGCCACTCATTAGAAGCAGTGACACAGGAAAAGCAGAGACTATTGTGGAGAACCCCTTTTGTCAACTGTCTCTATTTTAAACTAACAGCCAGTAGCCATGCGTGGAATGAAGTAGCGGGTGAAGAAGGTGAGAGGAGTTGAGAGCTCCTCTTTTCTGGCATACCTCACTGTGGAAAAAGAGTTATGAAACTGCAGCGTTGGCACGACAGTGAGGCTCAACAAAGCCTGAACAGAGAACCTAACAGATAGACGGGTGGGTGCCCTCTTTGCAGCGAAAGGAGTGTAGGTGTGTGTTCACGTAATACCATGCTCTGCTCCTCTTACTCAGCAGCTAATGTAAAGACATAAAACTGGGGTGAATTAAATAGTGACACAGAGACAGCTGCTGTAGTCCACCGGAGATGAAAAACTGCTATTTTCAGAACAAATGTGGACATGCAGCGTTGTGATCTCTCAAAATCTGATTCTTAAAATCAAATTAAATCATTTTGTCAATTGTGGCCGGTCCAAAACACACGGGAGTGCTGAAACTGTATGATTAATGATGTTGGGCTGATTAGACCAAGACCGCCCTGCTGTAACTATCCTGTCTTACTGTAAATGTTGGGATTGTCCTTCCTTTTGCAGCCGACTGAGGTTCCAGGAAAACTAGCACCGGATCAGCTGTTCAGTATCACAGATTGAAAAGCTCTAAAAGTTGAAAATAACCCTGCTGAACTTGTGTAATCTCTTCTCTTCTGTGTTTTTTTTTTTTTTTTGTTTTACTGTAGTTGTACGTATCATTAACAGAGAACAATGACAGTGATACCAGTAATACCTTCGTTTGTAGAGGAAAGGCCAAGACCTTGCTGCACACGCAAATATTATTAACAGCAAAAAAAAAAAAAGAAACTGGAAAATCAAAGGTGAGAGCCTGAGGTGAGATTCTTTGGCAAAGACATGCATTTCACTGGAATAGGGGGTTGTTTGGATTGAGAGAAAGGAGAAGCAGAGATGACGCACACAATTACAGGTCTCAGATCTGAATCCAAAGCAAAACAGCTTTTGTTTGAATAAATCACTGCAAAAGGGTAAATCAGGTAGATCTCTAGACAAACACTTCTTAACATCACACAGGAATCAATCAAACTGAAGCAGAGCAGAGAATCTGTAGTCACTGCTTTTAAACATTTTCCAACTTTACAATAGGTGCTACACTCCAGCAGCCTTCCAGACTAAACAGAGCAGCCTACTTCCCATTTGGAGGGAAAACATCTAATATCCAATCCATCCTGGTAGTTTATTTTAGAGATATTGTTCTTCAGCAAAACTTTCAAATATATTCCTAAAACAAATTTATTAACAGCCTCTTACGTTAGCGTCCTTCTCTGGAATTCAGGATTCATTTTCTAACTCTTGTCGTCACCATCTGTAAGTACACTACTTCTTCAAAAGTTTTGACAGACAAAGAAACAAATAGCATTATCTGGGCCACAGTGTCACAGCTTACGTACATGTTTTTTGGACTAGTTTTTCAATTATTAGTGGTTTACTGTTCATGAACTGGAGCTTTTGATTGACACCACTTATATGTGTGTTAAGTATGGAGCTGGAGCCAGGAGGCCATTAGCCTAGCTTAGCTTAAAGACTGAAAGCAGGGAGACAAATCTAGCCTGCAGCTCTCTCAAAAGGTTCAACAATAAGCCTACCAGCACCTCTGAAGCTAACTTTAACACATTGTATCTCTCATAATCCATAGATAGATATAAAAAAATGCATCTTGTCGTTTTACATCGAGTTACAATAAATATTTCTTAGCGAACAACATGGACTGCTGTGGAGAGATTAAGGACCAGATGTTTCCCCTTGCTTCCAGTCTTAATGCTAAGATAAGCTAACCACCTCTTGGCTCTCGCTATTCACAAACATGAGTTAACATGCTCTTATCTCTTTCATATATCTTAAAGCACCACAGAACTATGCACAAAGCCTGCAGAGTTGCTACACACTTCAGGTGCAAAACGTCTGTGAGAAGACATTTGAGTTATGGGCGTTATACAAATCAACTTTATGAGCATACTGGAGCGGTGTGAAACTGTTTAAGAATGCCCTCCCAGACAAATTCCATACAAATAAATCTTTTCTAACCACAAAACAAGCCCGGTGGCACTAAGAATATACACAGCGAGCATGCTGTTTATATTGCAATCGCTCGCTGGGTTCAATCATTTAGTGACAGTATATAAAATGCAGTGACACACAGCTAAGTGTAAAGAGCGACACCAGTAGTTAAGAGACTGGTGGTTTTGATGTTTTGTGATCATAATGAGAGAACGGTTTCCTCAAACGGAGCTTGGCTTAATTAGCAAAAAAATTCCAATTGTATCTCCTTAATTAGGCCAGGAATAGGCTTAGGTTGCATGGCATGGTGCCTTGTTTGATGTAAGGGTGTGGCTGCCACTTAATTTTTTTATTACCTCACTGTTTGTGAGCAAGAGTGGCATCTTTTATGTTTAAATTAGGCATGTATACATCATGTTGTGGTTCATCAGTGTGAGAACCGATGTGTTGGTAAAGGTTAGGATGAATTTGTATCCCATCGACAGCAGCGCTGTGAAGAAGCAAGCAGGTAGTTTGTTGTGCAAGACAGGGAAAAGCTACCCATTCAAACAATGACAAAGTCAAACCACTAAATTTAATTCAAATGTTTTCCTTTCACACAAAATTTAAAGTCATAAATGTCAGAGGAAGCAGAAATCAGAGCTATCCACCTTTGTTCTTGGAACATTCTTGTGTTGTGCCTTTAGCTACAGGGTTTGGGGAAAGATTGACAGTTCTGTGGTTGTAACTCTGCAGAGGCTCCTAAAACTAGACTGAGCTCAATGGTTTCTAGGGAACACTGTGGAGTGTGGACATCGAATCTCAGCAAAGAATGCTAGAAAGCAATGAAACACAGTGGAAGACAAAGTGCTATCAGTGGAGTAAACGACCATCCTCGTCCTCAGATCAAACCCGTGTGCAAAGCAAAGCAGAGAAAGATATTTAACTCCTCACTGAAAACAAATGCAAATCAAAACGTACATTTTACACAAAACTGTAAACTGTAAAGTGAGTGTGTTAGTGATACAAAGCACAAGAAGGAAATTGGAGAAAAAGAGGAAAAAATATGGGCCTGCAGAGACACCAGTAATGCATGTGATTTCATCATCCCCTTGTGAGAATGACTGAGAATCAGCTGTGGGCTTGTAATAATTTGTCACACACGTGTCTACGGATTGAAGCACAGAGGAGTGTTAAAATGCACAACACAGACAGTGTGTTGATGCAAGGAATTTGAGCATGTGTTTTGTTGTGTGTGAACGAACTTAGCTGCTTTGAACTCACAGTCATCTCTTGGACCTGGCCCAGGATCTCCAGCTGCTGTTGGATCTCTTGGAGCCGCCTCTCCTGCCCTCTCCTCTCCTTTATATCCTGCAGGACCTTCTCTCCTGGCTGCGGGTCCCCATCGCACTTCCAGCCAACCTCTGAGCCATGGCCCTGATGCACAACAGACACGACTAGGTTCTCACGGGGAGCAAACAACTCATCTCACATGTGGACGAGCTTGGGTACTCTCCTAGAGCTGCACTCACAGCTTATGGCTGTCACTCGGAAACATTTAAATAGCCATATAAGAGTTTGTCACAATTCATTTGAGTGAAAGTTTTCCATTCCTCCAAGGCTCTTGAGTTACAGTATGCTTATATCTGTTAAAATGCCATTGTGGTATGTCCTTAAGATGACAGAACAGAGTAAAATCAGGTACTCATTACAAGACCCAAGAAAGCCCCATATCTCAGCTACAGTCCACATGGGGTCCAACATAAATCACACATTTATAGCATCCACGTGCACTGGGTTGACAACCGCAAGCTGCATCCAAAGCAAACTTTGAAAATGGGTCAGGAGGAAATTGGAGAGTCATGCCTGGAGGACCATCCACAGACAGCTGATAAGTGAGAAGCTTGTCTTTCTGATCACAGGATGGATCTTTTTCAGTTATAAGTCTGTCACATACTGCGCTGATACTGAAATGCTACGATACAATGAAGGACTAGCTTCTGCAGATGTAGTATGATGACCAGTAGGTGCTGAAAAGTATAGTATAATTGTGGCAAATCTCAAAGGATAGGTCAAACTGGTAATATCCATCCTCACCCCACCCACAATTTATTTCTTTACAAGGAAGGATGGAAAAAACATGGCAAAATGAACAATACTGTAGAGACTGACCAGTGAATGACCTGTGGTACGGTCGTATTGTGACCTCTAAATACACAGCTAAAAGCAGCAGCTAGGTTGAAAAAATAGTTGGGTCTGAGAGGATGTTGCCAACCGCAGGGCTGTTTTGGAGTCTCGGTCCAGCGCCATGTGGTTGAAATCTCCATCTCTCTTGGTTTGTCTGGATGCCAGGCAGGCGTATGTATGATCTAATAATGTAGAAATTGATGGATATTTCATAAAATGTCGACATCTCAATAGGGACTTGCATGCAGCGAAATGGTAGGTTACTGGAGACGGCTGGATCCAGCAAATTGTGAACTTAAACTCTGAGTTACTAAATCTATTATGACACATTTATGATAGGATGTAATCTTAGTTAAACCCAGGGTAGGAAGGGAGTTCAGTTAAGTTGAGCCAATATGTTGAGAAGAAAAATGAATGTTTCTGTCCTTGTTAATAAGCAAAACAGACATGCCTACTCGACTAATATCACGTATTGCATTTAGACAGATTTTGGGCAACTGAATTATGCCAGTGTGACTTAACTTTAAAATTTAAATATTGGCAAAAACAAGAATCTCCTAAGATTTGTCCAAAATGTGTGTGGCCTCACCTACCAGTGCCCTCTGTCTCCCTATAGGGAAATAATGACAGCTTCTATCTGAAGCCTGTTTTAAGTGGTCGTTACTAGAGCCCTTCAGTTAAGACTCCCTCATCCCGACTACAAAAGCCAGGACCACGATGGGATCAGACTCCTGTCATGCACCAGAGTGAGAAACACAACATTCCAACCAGGAAAAATAAAAATTAAAGTCTAGCTTTACCACCATCCTCACACCACTAAATGCATGTTTCTAAAAAAGCCCAAATCTCTGGGAGAAACAGTTTATTTAATTTGGAAACGACAGCTGCCCTACTTTTCAAGAACTATAGACTGCAAACATTAAAATTGTCTGCAGGGCTTAGCAGTGATAAAGCTATCACTGACCAAAGTTTGATGGAATTTGGCATGTATGTCACATATTTTCTTACTAAACCAATTCTCTGTGGCTAAATTAACACCCTATGAATTCTGGTGAGTGTAAGGGGAAAGCCCACACTCTCTTTGTATAAACCTTACTGATTTGACCCTAATTACAGCAAAGATAGATGGTCCACAAATGACACATCATCTTTCCAGGCTTTCACCTCCTCGTTACTGTATCTCTGTCTTGTATTAGCTTAGTCACAACAAAGGAAAATCAAGCAAAGCTGGGAGCTTTACATAGTTTGTTATACGCTACTAAATCAAGTGACACCTGGGTCTCACTCACACCCCTCTTAAAGTCCCACGATCCCCATTACTGAAACCAGTAATGAGATCTATTCCTAATGCAGACTGTTTACGGGGTCAAAATCATATCACTCCATTCTTACAGCATGTTTACACAGGAGGTGTTTCAGCTGTGCTCTGCTAACATGCTGCTCACGCGGTGCCTCCTGTGTAGACCCGGTACAAGTGAGTTTGACTGTTACAATTAAGTCTCAATGGAAAGCTTTTCAATATGTTTATTATAACATGGACCTGAACAGGTCACCCGTCAATTACAGGGCTAACACAAAGAGACAGACAACCATCCACGCTCACATTCACACCTACCTAACCTGCGTGTCTTTGGACTGTGGGAGGAAACCGGAGGAACCCACAGCATGCAAACTCCCCACAGAAAGGCCCCAGACGTCCGGCAGGTTCGAACCCCTTGAGTGCTAACATCTGCACCACCATGCCGCCCATAATATATTCCATCTGATAGTTGTTGAGATATTTCAGTCTGGAAGCAAACTGGTAGACTGACTGACATTGCCATCCCTACAGCCACACTGCTAGCATGGCTAAAGAAATGACACCAAAAGTAAACTGTATGATATCAGTGTCATGCGAGGTTCATCTGCCCACATTAGCTCTAATTAGCCCATAACTTATTATTTGCAGTACTTTGTCCACAATGTTTCTAAATATATAATTGATAAAACAGTAATACTAAATGAGTGCAACAAGTTCAGATCCATTTCCAAGGCATTGGCAAGGATAAACAGTAGATTAGTCTCTGCAGTAGTAATGATTGCCTTCTTGGAGAAGAATTAGTTTCTTGACCTTAATAGACTCCAGCGATTGTTCTAATACATTATTGAATTTTATGTATCTCCTAATGGAACGTGTGATAGCTTTAACTCCATATGAGGTAAGACTGAGTGACTTCCAAACAGAGCAGAGAAGAGAGACCGTGGTTCAGCTTATCTGAACATCAGCAAAATGCTGGTAATTGGCTCTCCTATGAGTAGCCCCTTGACATGCTGTCGCAGATCTCCAATAATCACATCACCTATCTGGGTCACAACAGCGCTGGGAGGCCACAAAGACCTACACTTTGTTTTCTTTAAGTATGAAAAACATGTGAAGAGAAAAGTATGTCAGCCTATTGATGAAATACCAAATGAATACCTTGGAATTTGATGTTGCATTAGTGTCAGGAGTTGATATAAAGTGCAGCATTGTAAATACAGAGTGTTACTCTGACTGCCAAGTGCAGCTTAAATGCAGAATGAATGTTAATCAAAACAGAGCAAAAGCTCATTGGTGCACAATATGACAACTCCTGAGAAGCTGTCCTTGTTTTACCTTGTGGTTCAGATTTTTCTTTCCCACAATATGAAAATATGCCAGTTGCCATGAGCAAAACCATCATTAGTTGATTATTTGTATCACTTTCAGATAACTTTAGTTGAGCATGCATTTCACATTTATTAAGTGGCTATTGATATCCTGTGATCAATTTTATTATTTCAAATAGAAGCAATACATTCCATCCTGAGGCTGTCATGGCGTTTGAGTGTTAAACAGCTGCAGCGGTTGATGGATGATCCGCTGTTGTCCAAAGTGACGAAATGGGAAAAATTTGGGGGATTATTTTATGTTTATAATTCAAAACAAATCTTAGATACTGAGTGTACTATATCTTGACGTTCCCATTAAAAAGAACATATAATTATATCACGTCAATCATATTGGTTTTGTTTGACAGTGAAGGGAGCCTTAGAGATTGGTAGCCTGGAGCTTCTTCTCTACTCCAATATGGGTTACATCTGTGGTGCGATTTGCCAAATATAACAGCTGGATCCTCTCATGCAGGCGCATTCTCAGTTACATATCCTGAACAACAAGAAAACAAGACAAATGACAAAGTCACCCTTATGTATTTGGTGTTCTCTTGTATCCTGCTGCAATATGTGTATCATATACAAGGCAAGAGGGTGTGCTTCGGGGTTCCTTCCTTAGATGTTTAGGAGGACTGCCTGAAGCCAGGCCACGAACCGCTGAGAGAGCTTGATGACCTTGTTCACACACTCAAGACAAGCTCAACAGGGACAACATGCTCTGAGGAAGCTAATCCAAGGAAGTGTCAACAGTAAAATCATAAACGCTACTGCATACACCAAACAAATTAATTCAAACAACGTGTGCTTTCAACCAAGTCTTCCACTGCTTTTTCGAACTAGCAAAAATCACAAAATGGAAAAGAGATGGAGAAGCTACATGTCATAAGAAGGGGAATAGAGATCTCTGGGCATTTGTTTGCAAACATGATGCAAAGAGTTACACAAACCAAACAAAGGAAAAATACTCAATGGGTTTTTCCTTGAAAAACACTTATGTGAGGTGGACGCTAGCCAACATTTCAAACAGCAGTTTGTTTGAGCATGCAGTAGTCACAGAACGGCTCATTGGCCTTGACTCTGGGGGCCTTTGTTATATTAAAACATGTCTGTTGGTCACATTAAGTCACTCAGTCATTAAAAACAGCATGTGTATTCTTACACACTGAGTTACCAGTTTATGTTAATCTAATGCAAACCAATACAATAGCCCTGCAATAATTCCTATCTTTTTAAACATTATAACTGAGGTCTTGATTCAAATCTACAATATACTGTAGTCATTTTGTAGTTAGTGGTAGTGTAGTCATGTATTGGAGTACATTAAAATCTACTCCATTTACATCAGTGAACAGAATGCAAGAAGCACTCTACTTTAAACTGATTCCGATTGACTGCAAAATATACTCCCCAGTGTTTGCGGACAATATGTCTTGTTAATGACCTTTGGCTACACATTGCAAAGGGACAGTGCTGTTATGATGAAAAGGAGCCAGCCATTCTGACTCACACAGAGATGACTGGTGTTGTTCAGAACAGCACGCTCCTCTCTTTCTCTTTCTGTGTATAGTAGGAGCTCTGGCTGTGCCACGTGGACCCAGGCTACCTGCCAAGGCCTGTCCACATGCCTTGCCACAAGCACTCCCTGTGAGAGCTCAGGAGCAAGCCGTTCGGAAGCTATGGCTGAGAGTCTCTTGACTCCTCTCTTTTTCTCGCATTTCTTTCTGTCTCTCCGATTGACATTTTGCCCAGCTATGACCATTGTCATCTGCCAAGTTCTGAGACAGAGGTGCTGTAACACTCATGTCTGCCATATACATTATATAGCTAGCTGCATGCTGACACTTGGGTAAGCAAGGTAATCCAAAAAAATGTTTTTGATCCTTCACCGCTTGCCTTGCACAAAGGCATATTCTAACTCTTAACACTGTAATTCCTCCCCTCCCTCCTCTGTTAAGTTAGACCACAAATCGATCTAATATTGCTCCATAAGAGACAATATGAGGGTTTGTATATCACTATCTTAAAAATGTCCCAGATATGAAATTTCCAAGTTGTCTTTTCCCCCTCCAGAAGTCATGTTTTTACATCAGTATTTTGGATCTATGGTAGATGACTTGGTGATTGCTGAACATTCCTGAAGTATTAGAAGATTCACTTGTGGGTCATCTGCACTTTATACTTGCTTTTTTTTCCAGAACTGAGGGTGGTCTGGAGCAATCACTGTTGCACAGATCAAAACCTCCTGGCGCATCCTAGAATCAAAAAAGCATGTTGAATGTGATACTGGGTTAAAATATCCACCTGTGTGTTCTCAGTATCTTAACATTATCCAAAGAGCAATCAAAGGTTGAAAAATATTTGATCTGCTTGAAGTTTTCCCTGTTCGTGTTGTGGAAGAAAATCTTGCATTTGTGATCCCTCCAAGCCACTGTAAATACTTCACAGTCTATGGCTTTTACTGTGGTTAAGAGAGACTCACAGGATCATCTCCACCCAGCAATATAAGGTAATTTTAGTGTGTGCCAAATAATGACACAGACAAAATAAATTTGAACAAAGAGCTTAAGAAGCAGACCATGTTAAATATTTATCAAAAGCATGGAGGGAAAAAAACATCCAAGCATCTTTTTTCACTTCTTGTCCCCCAGTGACACACGCTGTTTATTGTCAGGCGCAATATCTGACCTAGATTTCAGCTGATAAAAGTCTTGTGCAATGAGGTGGTACTTTTTCAATGATGAGAGATGAAATATAGCACTGTGAGCATTGTCAGTGCGGTGCTTAAAAAAATGGTTTGCCAGCTAACAGATAGCAGATGGCTGTGTCCGAAACCAGAACATGTCGTTTTTTACACTTCAGTTTTTGTACCAATTAAACCAATGAAATATAACATGGAAATGAGCTTAAAAGTGTGATCAAACAGAAGGCGTAGCGAATTTTGCCTCGCCACTTTCGCACAAACACTGCTGGATTGTTTGTGCAGTCCTTTTTGATTCACCCCAAACAATACTGGTCAGACGTTAGCTGTAAGCTGGCTAGAAATGGACGCACCGACTGTGTATGTGGGAGTCTGCCTGTGCATGTGTTTGTGTTCAGGTCAGCCTCTGACTGAACTCAGAACTCATCATTTCAACACAGAGTTAGAGGTGCTTTTAGGCATATTTTGTTACCTTCGAACAGAGCCAGGCTAGCTGTTCCCCCATGTTTACAGCCATGTATACTGCCATGCATTAAAATACAAAAAATAATGGGTTGTGATGAGAGACAGGAGATCAGTGAATATTTTAAGCATCGTTTATTGTTAGCAGATAATTTTGTGACTGAATAATCCTCTATGGAGGGTCATAATGAGTGGAACAGTTACATCTCAACCAATGGAAAAGAAAAATCTCTCTAAACCACTTAACACAACTGCTGCTGTGGATAACACCAGTGGGAGAGGCGTTTATAAGAAGACAATAAACTGGGTCTCATAGGAATTATAGGGCGGGGAAGGGTGTGGAGTCTATTCTTTTTAGCCAAGTTAACCTTCTGAAACAACACCAAGCATGCCACATGTTAAACCTGACATCTCAGTAAGCCACAAAGGCTGCAAAGATGATATTAAACTTTTTCGTATTAGCATACACTTCCAACGTTTTCATGCTAATACACTATAAAAAACACATCCATTCACTGTTAAGTTGGTTACCAGTGTGATAAGGGCTGACTACTGGACTCAAACTACAGCCACTGGTAAGGAACAAAACATAGTCACATCCTTTTCTGTTGTGAATTAGCATATTTTCAATATTTTGGTAGGAACTTGAACATTGTATTCCAGAGAGGACAATTTCTTCCATAGTGGAGAGGATAAGATGTCTTTTTGGTCTTCCTGCTGTCATCGCTTTTAAAAGGAAACATTTCTTTCTGTTAAAAATTACACTGCCTTTTTTAAAAAAAAATTTTTTAACTTTCTAGTTCTGGTTTTACTTTGAAGCCAAGGCACATGTACATGTATACTTTCTGTATCACATTTCTAAACATTATGAATATGTAAAGGTCAGCTGGTATCCTCACTTTCTATCAGGAATTCTAACACTTGATGATATAGAATGAGAACTAACCTACATTTTAGATGGATATAACATGACCAAAGCTTTTCCACAGCTGTTTAATTATATGACCGGACCAAATACGATGAATTTGCAAACTATCTGCTGACCACATTGTGTTGGTCAAAAGGGCGTTTTCTGCCCAAAACTCTGCTCTCTCACTTAACACGGGTGCTCAACAGCAACCACACAATGTGACTAAGTGACCTCATAGTCTGACATCAAAATATAGCCGCCCGATACACAACAAAAACACAGCTGGAGTTACTATGCAAACACAGAAGGAGTTGATGCCCTGCTGATTAGCGGAGGGATGCGATGCGATCAAACACAGTGGGACAGTGACTGAAGACCATACTGTATAATAGCATTCATTAATTTTCATTGTAACCACACTTTCAAAAACCCACATTTGAGAGAATAGCATGTGTAATTCTGATCTGTGAAACTCGCACAAACGCTTACACACCCATGTCACCAAACACCCCACACCAGCTTATTCTCATGACAGAATCCCTCTCTTCTGGCTTCAAACTGTGGGTGGTGCAGGCATTACCACGCAGTGGTACAGTAGGAGGGGTGCACTGTATATTAATCGTATGTGCCAACAGATGTTTTCAATGACAGAAAGGCTATTTCAGCTGAAGCCTGAGAAAAGGGAAGAAAATGAAGAATGCAAAAGGAGCAATGCTGTCATAAGCACAATATTAACAGCGTCCAAGGAAAACACTGTTCAAATAGTGTTTTTTCCATTCAATCCAGATCATTAAAGTAGGGTTTCGTAGCTACCTGACCTTTTTCCTATCATCAAAAACCATCAGATAGGAGCCAGAGGTAAAGGAAACAAGGCCTTTTCTCATCAAGACTTTCACCATGACTCACCGAGTGGCCCTATGATGAGTGATACCGTGCTTCCACAAATACTGATCCTGTGGTTTATGGCATTACGACATGTATTTTTCTATGCCTTATCATTCAGTCAGTGCAGTATAATGTGCACCTGTCACTGCATTGCCTTATAGACATGGAAAGAGAAAAAACTTTAAAGACAAATGGCTGATCCCAGTGCACTGATATGTGCTTTATCGCTAAACATGCAAGTCTAAAACCTAGAATCCACAGATGACCGCCTCCATCCAAGACATTTTCACCTGTATAAAAGTGTACAAAGTATGCTTTCATACATTTTTTGTACAAAAATGTATTGCTATAAGTAGTAGTAGATGATTGGCTGCAATATATGGGTTATAATGTAGGTCTTCCTTGCCAGTTTACAGTAGTCTTTACTGTATATGTAGTAAGCCTTTCTGCATGTGTTAATATCTCCAAATGAAAGGGAAAGCCTTGTTCCTTTTCTGGAGCTGGCACTGCTCTACCTCCACCAGCTCTGTAATTAGGATCTGATGGGGGGCTGACTCTCCTCTGTGGCATTATCCCAGCTGGTGCCAGGCCTCACAGACTGTATCCACCCTCACGGGCTAAAGCAAAGGACCCACTTAGCCCGAGAAGCTGCTCCTAAGGTGACTGAACAGGAATGCAAGGGCTGCTTTTTCCTCAGAATATCAATCACGACTTATTGGGAAAGCATGCTACCAAGTTGTGAGGTCACTGATTCAAGCCCTGACTGATCCTTTATGAGCGAGTGCTCACTGGGGAGAGGTGAATAACTCCCTCTTCCTTGTATAACGTGACAGATGATCGATCTGTAATAGCCAGAAAACAAGAGACAACAGCAAACCTGGAAGTCTAGGCCGTGATTTAACATCATGGGGATAAACAGTTTCAGTGGTGTTGAAACAGAGATATGATGATCTCGTTTGTGTACATTAGAGGCCACCCTGGAATGAGCAGGCAAACAAGCAGGTTCCTGCATCGCTGTCCAAATGGTTTCAGTTAAGAACTCGGACTGGTGCAAGCTACTGCCGAGAAGAAAGCTAACCGCAAAACAAAAGCATATTTACTTTTACGAGCACCTTTAGGATTTACGGGCACTGATGTGGAATGAATGACTGGCTCTGAAAGAGATTTATCATCAGTGCAGTCTATCTTTAACATATGCCACTACAGTGAGGGTAAGGAAACGGCTACTTTTCAAGCCATACAGGTGTGGTGTTCACCAACCTTTCACAGCATATTTTATACACTGCATGACAATACAGTGAATTAAATTTTTTTGTCATGTTAGCAGTCTGAAGGTGAATCATCTGCAAGCAGTTACTTGAGAGCCAAATCATTTGTGTCATTGTTTAATTCATATTTTACATCATTTGAAAAGGAATGCCTGCATTAGCCATTTCAGCACTAATGGAGAGCAGATGATGGATGGATGATGGGGAATTTTACTTTCCCAAATACTCTTTTAACCAGGCAAGATTATTAAAGGGTGGGAAGGGAGGGGAAGTAGGTTACATAAAGTAACACATCCAGCTGCCCAGTAATATCACAGTTTCATACTATTGGCCGAAAAACCACTCCACATCATGTGGGGAGAGCACAAGGGAGGATTGTCTTATTTTGAAAAAGAGTCCCACTTGAGGCAACAGTCACAATTATTGAGGAATCCCCCTAAGCACCAGTTCAGCCATTACCACTGCTTTAAATATTAGTTTATGAAATTTGGGGGTTTCAAGAAGCAATAAGTCATGTCCTTATCTAAACACTGCCCACAGTTCACCTATTGACAGTGTGCGCATCTGGTGGGCTCAATCAATTCTCAATGGAATTGATTGAAATAAATTTGTAGTGATCGAGTGATCCTTCTGCAGTGTGTCATGCCGCTAAAGCTGCAACTAAAGATTATTTACTTTTTCGAGTAATCTACCAATTATTTCTTCGACTAATTAATTAACTAATTAATCATGTTGTCTATGAAATGTCCAACACTGTGAAAGATTTCTCAGAACCTAAGGTGACATCTTCAAATTGCTTGTTTGTCCGACCAACAGTCCAGAACCAAAAAATATTCAGTTTACTATCATAGAAGACTAAGAAAACCAGCAAATATTTCACATTTGAGAAGTCGAAACCAGTAAAGTTTTTGCCATTTTTGTTTAAAAAATAACTTAAACGATTAATTGATCACATAAATAGCTGCCAATTCATTTTCTGATTAATCGAATAATCCTTTCAGTTCTACACGTTGCACACATTTTGATGATCACTGATCATACTTATTTCAAAGCTACATCCCACTCAAGACAGTTGGAATATCCATCTCCATCTAAACAGACACGTAGAGGGCACAACATAAATGACCTTAGTGCCTCAACTTCAAACGTTAAGCTTCGTTTTACTGCCATTTCCTTATAACATCAGATGAATGACAGAGTACATTTACAGTGGGAAAGTGAAATAATTAGGCCAGCAACATAAATATTCCGGACATTATGACATAGATCATATGCTATTTCAGCACTGGGATTCAAGTCCTGCAGTTTTTCCTTGTCCACATCCAGTAGTGATAGTAGAAAATGGCACCCTGGGTTCGCAAAACTGCGTTGTAAAGTTTTTATGACTTCAAAAACATCACTTTCCACTGACAGGCTACGCAAATGATGAGCATGCCATCTGGCCTTTAAAATGGAGTGAGATAAGGTCCTGAGATAACTCACTGAGCTCACGTCTAGAAGTGGGCCCAAACCCAGGACCAAGGCCTGGAATTTTTTTACAGTTATTTATATCTGTTGAGTTGGTTCTCCACTGTCTGATGTGGTAGTGATGTACAGATCATACTCTAAACTCAGACAATGTACAGTGTTTAAAGGGTGAGCATCACGAGTTTGTGCAAACTTAATTCAAAATGTATTAAATATGCAACTCAGGGAATGGACAGAATATTAGGAATCAGGAGTCTAAATTGACAAAAAAATAATTTGCACTTATGAAAATGATGGATACATAAACCAACTATAAACTAACTCAAGATGTTACAATAAAATATTATAAATGTAATTAATGTATCAAATGTACCATTGCTGATGTGGAAATAACAATCTTTACACAAAGTTTACTAGCAGCAAATAATGCACAAAAGGCTGTGTAGTATGGCCTTCATATGGAAACGTGGAAAAGTGGATGGAAAATTGAGGCAACCCTCAGTTCCAAATTACAGCAGCTTACATAATACTATTTTTTCCCACTTACGAATAAGGGTGCGACTCCCTGAGGGTCAATAACAAAAGATTTTACAAGATGTAGCCATCGGTGCCCTACTGAGCTGACCTTGTAATAAGACTTAATGACCTCATCTCAGAGCACTCCTGGATGCTGTCTGCAGGAGCTAATGGCGCTCTATATAAACCCATTGCTGTTATAATGTAGACAGTTAGTGCTGTTGCATACATACCTGGGACATGTTAAGGTTTGTATATGAGCTTTGCACTGAGAGAAATTCTTCGACAGGAAGGAGAAGGCGAATTTTGGAGTCAATGTCAATCAGCTGCTCCAGGTCAGAGGGCTCCGGGGTGTAACCCTGGTTTGTCAGGACTGACACAGCCCACATGTCCTCCTAGAAGAGAATCATCGATGAAGTAAGTCATGGCCCACAGGGTGTAAGCCTGCTTCATTTTGTGGCAACCTAAACAAGGGACTGATAAACATTATCTATCTATTGCTTATTTAGCAACTTTGTAACAGTGATGTCTGAAACAGGGAAGAGGTACAAGTCTGACTCTAGCACTTGGTATTCACTTCTGGATGGTGAACAGGGTGCTGATCACTCTCCTCCACACTGCGAGCCAACTATATAGTCAAATGCCAAAATGTTGACAATTCCCTCTTCCTGACAGTGACCGTCTATCCCAGTGAGATTTCCCTTACACCCTACGGGAAACAGTGGGTGGGTGGTGAGCTCATCACAGCCCAGTGGTGAGATAAGATCTTGCAGTAAGTCTTTCATGCCAAAGAAGATCACAACTCTGCAAAGAACACAGCTGTGACCTCTGAACGCTGTTAGTGGGGGAGCAGAAGAAAACTGGCAGAAGACAACAGCAAACATAGGGGTCTATCAACTGGGTGGAGCACCACACAAAGCCAAAATTTAACAAATGAGATCCACAAAGTCAAAAAAATGCAAATAAGCGTGTTACCCATCATATGTTGACCATTTCCTTTAATAAAGCATAGGATATTTTTTCACAGCTGAAACATCATTTCGACAAAAGCATGCCTCTGATAATACCCAAACTGTTCTTTTTTGAAAGCATCATCATACTGTTGTTCTTTAATTGATGTAAAGTCAGTAAAAGAGATTACATCCACTACTGCAGCTCCAAAATGATCTATGATTACTGACTGCTACTGATTTACTGCCTCTGGTTACCAGAACTACACCAGACTGTGGAGCTTATTAGGACAAGAGTCAGTAATAACAAAAAAAACAAAAAAAAAAAACGTAAGAGGCAAACAGTGAGCAGCAGCTCGTGGTTGATGTGTTCCGCGATTCTGCCGAGAATTGGGTGAAGTCCTCAGAACTAAAGACGCATCACTGCCAAAGTCCTGGTGACATAAATAATGTGCTCGCTCCGTTATGGCCATTCATAATAGCATGCCTCACAATAACAGGAAGTCTTCCTCCAGCCAATAGAAAAACACAGAGCATCTGCACTCCCCTCAGTTTGGTATCTGCCACCACAATTACTGCAGTATTGTTCTAAAAATCAAGGCAAACATCATAAATAGAGCAGCAAGACAAAAAAAACAAAACAACAACCCTGGCAAGCTGTCCCACGGATGTGGAGCTGTCGGGGTCAAGCTAAATGGAACCGTATGCGAAAGGTAAGTATGTTCCTTCTCGCTTCCCAACAGGCTTCATCCCATCTGACTTCAAACTGGCCTCACAGCTGCCAAAAGGGCTATTAAAGCAAATTAAAACTGAATATAAAAACAGTTGAGGTTCGGATGCTGTAGGTGGGTTCACACTGAAATAGTCTGCTGCTCCAGGTGGCACGCTCTCAGATGAATCATCAAAGAAAAACGAGGCCCCAGACTTTCGCTTTAAGCTCTATCAGCACACACTCACTACGAGAGCAACTGTGGCTTATAGTAGGCCTCTACGAAAGATCCTGGCCTCTGAACTTCGCAGAAACACCACAGAGGGAATTGTTATGAAAACGTGATTATAAAATGAATCTGCATAACATGCGGCATTCCATGTGTGAACTGCATATGGCACTTGACTTCTGGTTCATAATCTGAACTGCTTTGAGGAGACAGAATCTTCTGCCCAGAGGCCGTCTCAGCTGCCAAGCAGTCAGCAAAACATGGATATCTGACCAGTGCTACTTTACGGGTTGTTTTGAGGATACGTTGTGTGTTTAATAGCGTCACTCAAAAGGCCAAATGTTAGATAATGACAGAGTTTCCAACAAATCTCACAAAAGAAACATTTTATAAATAGAGACATTGTATTAAAAGGCTGTGATTACACACTGGAAACAATATTTGCTTTCTATAAATAGGTAACATACTATGTTTTGAAACATAAGATCAAAATGTTGGTAGCAGAAGCAGTGCATGGGATCATCTGCTGTAAGACTTCTGGACATGAGGGGGAAGTATTAAGAAACTTGAAAAAGAGAGACTCATCCTACAGCATATGTTGTCTGTTAGGGCTTCATGTCAGCCTACCTCGCTGTCTGCACCTCTGGCACTGTCCTCTTCCTCTTCGTCTATTTCTCGGAGGAGCTCGGCCAGACGCTCCTTCTCTGCCTGGGTCAAAAGCACTTGGTCCCCCTCACCACTTACCAGCTATTGCATTACACCACATTTGGGGGAAAAAAGAGACTTAAAATCATTATTTGCCCAACATTTCTACTCTTTTCATTAGTGCCCTAGTAGGCTTAAAATACGTCTTTCTCTTTAACTAGAGACAAATATTTTTCTCACTGGAAAAACAAACAGTCAAGTCATGCGATATACCCCAGCACTTCATTTGGCCCGACGTGAACTTTGACATACCTCAATGTTTCTCTTGACAAAGTCCTTCTGTTTTTTCTTGCCTTTGGAAGCTCCACAGTGGCTGCCTTCAAACTGCTCTTCCCCGATCTCCTCATGGCCTACTTCAAATGATTCTGTTGAGCTGTCTGGCCTCTCTTCACCTGTCAGGCAGGCCACACTTAGTAAGTCAAAGCTCTAATAATAATTACCATTAGCCAGATCGGATCAAAATCTAAAAAGAATTCTGTGGGAGCCATTTTCATCCATGAATTGTTATTCTATCATCTGATCCACATGATTAAAGAGTTCACAGCTGCCCAAATAATCTTGAGACAGGGGAGAAAAGAGCAACTACTCTAATGTTAATCCTGCAAGGTGGCATAGTGGGTGAGAAGACCACGCTTCAGCTAAATTGTAAGAGGTTCAAGCACCCATGACAACAAGCAGCCAACCTGCCTAAGTGTCTCTGAACAAAGCAACACAATGAATTTCTCACAGTTCCTGGGCTGCTGTTTTGGGGGAAAATTTTGATTTTTTTTCCTTAGGGGATCAATATCATAAAAAGCCACAAGATCTTGATCAGGAAATTGTTCATGAGTTGCATTGTGGGCAAACTGTTATGCATTCACTTCTGGAAAACTGCAGTAATATCTGAGTTAGTGCACTACTGCCTGCACCAGCCTACCATGAAGGGGAAAAACAGCTAGAAGTTCCTTGAGCTCATGGCGCCATCAAGTGCACAATCTAGGCAGTACAACTGAGAACATAGATTTTAAGAAACATGTAAATACTGTATGTGTGCTGCATTTTCTGTCATGTTTGATTTTGACAAACTCACTTTGCTCCAAGTATTGGCTGTCTCTGTTGAGCTCGCAGTCAGGAACCTGAGTTTCAAACACAGGCACAAAGTCGTCCTCCTCTTCTGTCCCTTTAAGATAAGAAACATATTTAAGATGTCTAGCAGTGACTGTGCATGCTAAACACTGTTGCTGATCTGTATACTGTTGTATATGCTTACCACTGGGTGCTTCCAGAGCCAAAAACAACCTTGTGTTCAAAGCTTCATGGGCACATTCAGAGTGACCTTCAGGCTTATTCTGCTGCAGAGCAATACACAGTATAGCATCACGTCATATGTTGTAGTCAAAAACAGTACTGGTCTCGTGAACTGGTAATGTAAGTAGAGTGAATGCAAAGTCTGTGTCTACCAGGAGCTCTTGCCAGAGTTTTGCTTGAAGTTCTTTCCTTTGACGCTTGACTTCTTTTTCTTTGCATGTATTTGCCAGCAGTATTTCATCAAGTCGTCTCATTTCCTCAATGGCTCTCTGTAGTTTGGAATCTTCCTTCTCTTCATCAGCAACACCAACCTGACACTGATCTAAAAGATGCACAAATATTAGGCTATATACAGTGGGGGAAAGCTTAATTAAAACAGGACCATCCTAAAAGTGAGAGTACTACTCCATTGTACAGAACACTTACCTTTGTCAGGACCTCTGGCTGAGGAGTTGATTATAGTTTCTTCAGGGCTGCTCTGGATCTACATGGAATTGTCTTTCAGTTATTGGAAATTGTAGGCAATTTCAAAAATCGTTAATGTTTTAATGTCAGTGTATCGTCTTTACTTAATTACCTGCACATCACCAGCATCGTTGGTCAAAACAACAAGGGCAAATGGAGTTGTAGGACAAATCCTGTCACTGTGAGGCAATGACACGCTCGACACACGGCTACCTGTTTGCTCACTCGATGCAGGTCGGGAAATGTCATCCAAACTACCTCTGATAATTTCCATAGTGTGATTCTCTTAAGATGTATTTCGAGAAGAAAAACGAGAACTAAGTATCTGCGATAATTAAATAGCTTAAATAGCTGACAAAGTGAACCCCTTGTCAACAGAAACTTTCCAGAATTTCTTCGCCCATTTTTTTGGTAACTATGGACGCAAACACTCCCGGATGTTGTATCTATGGAAATGTGCGTTTGTTACTATGGCCACCGGACGAAATCGAGGCAGCTCAGCTGATGCAGCTAGCTAGCGTAGCGGGTATCGAGCTAGCCGTTAGGGAGCTAGCTAGTGGTTAGCTGTAGTAGCACCGCTCGGCTCGTTAAATCGTATTTCTGTTGTTTCCGCGGCAACGTTAAATGTCTCCGGTGTAGCTGAGATATTGGTGATAAATGTCTGCAGTGTGAGAAGGCGAGGGTGGGGGTTTTGAGGCCGTGTTTTTGTGGTAAGTAACGTCAAGCAACAAAGCCATTTTTATGTGTAGCTAGCGTAACAAGCTAGAAAGGCTAATATTGATCATCTCAGGTGACTTAGCCGACCTAACAATGAAAGTCAGCTATGATGTGCTCTGTTGGATATTCATTTTCTATAGGCGGTAGCACAGTTGCTAGCTGCTTATCGCCAGCGTTATGTAGTCGGTGTGTCAGTGTGGTATCTTTTGTTTCGGCCTTGTTCTCGGTAACGTTACCGCACATACAGTAGCCACCATAGCTAAGCACTGAAATGGGTGTGTAACTAGCCGCTGAGACGGAACCATTCAGAACCAGAGTGATATTTTATGTGTGAGGGATGTAATTAGCTAAAGTCTTTGTTTCGCTAACATTCATAATTAACGTCATTAAAAGTAGGAATTGGCGTTGGTTTCTAATCACAGCCAGCTTGCCGAATGCTTGGACCATTATTGCTAGTTTTTTATTTGTTCTCTCTCTCTCTCAGGCTTGTCATTGTACCACTGTCCCACAGTCACACACCCATTTCGCTGGCCGCTGTCCAAGCTCTGCAGAGTACCTGCGCCACGCAGGTGTCAGCGTATGGCCAACGCCATGGAGGATTGCTTTTTCATCATGATATATTATTTATACCTTTTGTAATTACACAATTTTCTGATCATACCAGGTTGAAGTTGACTCTGCAGGAGAAGATGTGCAATGGAATGAAAGAGTCAATATCAAAAGCCTTTTGGGCCCACACCTCAGCCACTAAACGCTCCTTCTTGATGCTGCTGGTACTGACTGTAGTGTCCACTGGGCAAGGGTCAGGTAAGAGGCAGAATCTATGGTTATGCAATACAAAGCTTTGTATTAACCTTTCTTTTCTCTGTTGAAGAAACATTATTAAATCAGCTTTGGCATCACATAGACCAAATGGGTGAATGTCAGGAGGAGAGGATGTGTTACTGATTGATTTCAACATATGCCTGTTTAGCAGATTTATCATCAGTAATACTAGAGCCCTATAACTACCTGACATGAAAATGTTGCCTAAATATCACATGCTGTCACTGTCATTAATGTGTTATTATGTTTTTAGAATAGTTCTATATATATTATATTATATCATTTGTATATAATAAACTACATTTAAAGCTAGATGAGTTGTTGAATATATTAAAATCTTTTGGACAGTCTTGTTTTTGAATCAGTGGGGCTATTATACAGCCATGTTCAAAAAAGGGAAAAAACAGATGTTATTCTGGCAAAAAAAAAATCACAGTAAAGTAGTCAAAACAAAACGTTCTTGTCACTAATGTGTAATGGATATGCTCCATGATGCGGCTAATCCACACTGAATATAGTTTGTTTGTTGGTTGCTCTTTACACCCATTAGCACTTTGATCCATGATAATGTATCTGGAAAACTAATGCTGTATAATTTGTCATGGATATTTCTGGTCTCTTGAAGATGAATCCTTCTGATTGTGGTGACCCACTGACCTTAGCTCTTGCACCACTCTTACACCAAATTTTCCATTTCCACACGATATTGCGATATTAGTATAATGGGAGGACTCCCATGACATTTTGGGCATATTCATTCTCTCCAGATTCAAAACTTTTTTTTTTTAATTAGTTAATTTGTTTATATTACTAGCTCAGCAGTTAGGCTGTAAGAATACTGTTATTGGTACTGTAATTTTGTTTTATTTGGTGCGATGAACGAGCATAAAAATTGTGGATATGAAACACGATTTACCGCAAGAATTTTCTATGTAATGGCCTATTTGGAGTGCAGATTACAAGTTAGGCTTGCGAGTACAATTCAAATAATTTTCTCTTATGTAATATGGTTAAACTAAAGCAGAATTGTATATTTGTTGGGGGAAAGCCACACAATTCTTGGTCGAGCAGACTCAGTGGAATTGTCCTATGCATTTCAAGTTGTTTTTTGAGTTGTTGTCATACGTTTGAGTGATACTGGCCAAAAACTGGTGTAAAATGTGGCCAAACAGCCACATACAATTGTTCATATTATTTTGTCCCCATATGTGGATATGGGGAGAATGAGCACACCAACATGAACACCCTACAATATAATGTGATGTAATACAACACCACAAATTACAGGCTCAAAAATGGTTATTGTGTTCAATTAATACCTGTCTGGCTTAACAAAAAAAGAACATTATAAGCATTGTGATTGTAGTGTTTGTTGTTGAGCCATTGAATTGGAGTACAGTATATAGTACAAGTGTTTATGTTATTATGTCCACCCCCTGTGTGTGGTTCCACTGCCTTTCTATTACGAATGGTTACCATAGGTCATTCTGTGTCTCTATTACTGCTGGCTTCACTGTGTAACATCTGTCAAACCAGGCTGAAAGTATTTGTTGTGTTAATTCCACTGAAACCTGAGCAGTTTCACACAATCTCTTCTTTTTTTGGTCTTCTCTTCCCAGGATGTGTGAGGCCATACATGGTCCAGAACAGCTGGGTAAACCTCACAGAAACCAACAGGGGCTCGTTCCCCATGGGCACAGTACTGCAGTACAGCTGTGACCCTGGTTACCTGCCAGACGGACCCAGCATCCTCACCTGCACCACACTGGGACGCTGGTCCTCTGAACCTCCTCACTGTATACGCAGTGGTGGTAAGCTATTCTTCCCACCACTGTCTTTTCTGATCTGTAAAGTAATGAGGAGTCACTGTGTTGTGAGCAGCCTAGCCTAATTAGCCTAATTTAAAATCCTTCTCTCATAAGTAAAAAAAAAACATCTTTACTTTCAGTTATTTTCACATTTTTATTTTGTGACACTTTGGTCTCTATTATGATTTTTAGTCAATTTTAAAAAAAGAATAAACTTAAAAACAAAACAAAAACACAATGCACTTTTAAAGTTCGGCTGTTACTTTACATGTGTTTTTTTTCCCCATCAGCATGTCTGCCCCTCTCCAAACCCCAGAATGGGGGCTACACCTGCCATCCGTCCCCCTGTCGAATGTTTTCCCATGGCACTGTGATTGAGTTCTTCTGTGATGACGGCTTCGTTCTCAGTGGAGACTATAACTACCTGACCTGTCAGGATGGACAGTGGGACGGCCCCATGCAGATCAGTTGTGTGAGCCAAGGTTGGTCAGTCCTCAAACTCAGCTGTATCAGTAGGTTCATGCATTGGTCTTAAACACCCACCTGTCAGCAAAATAATGCCAGAAAAAAATCAATCCATCAAAGAGATGGTCTTAATACTATCAACAGTTATGAAAGTTATTGTGTTCATTTAAACCTTCAAAACAAATTTTTATTTTACTCTTTTCCTAGTTACTTTAATTGTTATGAAATGTTTAGTTCTATTTTTATCTCTTTTTATCTGTGTTAAACTCTGTTCTACCTTCACCTATAAACCGCTTTGTAACACTCTTTTAAAATCTTTGTTAATTATTAAAGACTAAGTACAGCTATTAACTGTATTTCTGTATGTTGTCCCTTTTTTAAGGTTGTATAAGACCCTCTACGGTGCAACATGGCTCAACTAATCTGACAGACACCAACAGGAGCTTGTTCCCTGTGGGCACAGTGCTGCAGTACAGCTGTGACCCGGGTTACCTGCCAGATGGACCCAGCATCCTCACCTGCACCACACTGGGACACTGGTCTTCTGAACCTCCTCACTGTATACGCAGTGACGGTAAAGACAAACCTCTCTCTACCTCTAGGCAACATAAACCCTCGTTACACCTGGTATCAACATGTACTGTAACCTGAATGAATAGATAGTATCTATATAGATTTTCCATTATTTTTTTATTTTGATTTAGTCATCAGTATTTATTTCAGTTTCATGTTCAAACTACAGCTGCGATTTTAACACCTACAGTTTGTTTACATTAATAACATTGATTTGAGCAAAAATAATTTCCACCAGAGGTCAGAGACACATTTTGTGTCTTAAATCAACATCCAGCAACTGTGATAACAAAAATAGACATATTATGACAGACACGCTGCCCAGATTGTAGCATACTCAGAATATCCATGGATGAACACAAAGCAAGTTTCTATTACAAACAGATACACCGAGATGAGACATAGTGACACCTTGGTGAAACAATATACAGCACTGGAGGTGATATTTGTTTTCCTCTCTTTCCATGGACAGTATGCCAGCCTCCATATCAGCCAGAAAACGGCGGCTACACCTGCCACCCCTCCACATGTGGAAGACTTTCTCATGGCACTGTGATTGAATATTTCTGTGATGAAGGCTATATTCTGAAGGGAGACTATAAGTTCCGTACCTGTCAGTATGGGAAATGGGACAACCTAATGCCCATCAGCTGCGTCATGGAGCAAGGTAAAGGTAGATTAGCTGACACATTTGAACTATTAGATAATTACAAAGTTCTGTACAGATAACCGCGTCAACTGTTTATCTGTCTCACAGACTGCAACAATTTTTATGTTGAGGCGTTTTCTTTTTTATTTTAGGGATTCATTCATTTTTTGTTCTTTTTTTTAACTCTGTTCTACCTTTTGCCTTTGTAAAGCACTGTGTTTGTATTAAACAAAGCCTGTATTTGTTATTACAAATTAATTACAGCTATTAACTGTATTTCTGTATGTTGTCCCTCTCTTAAGGTTGTATAAGACCCTCTACGGTGCAGCATGGCTCAACTAATCTGACAGAAACCAACAGGAGCTCGTTCCCTGTGGGCACAGTGCTGGAGTACCGCTGTGACTCGGGTTACCTGCCAGACGGACCCAGTATCCTCACCTGCTCTGCACTGGGACACTGGTCTTCTGAACCTCCTCACTGTATACGCAGTGACGGTAAAGACAAACCTCCTCATTGTACTGTCTGCATTTCTGTCTCTGCCTCTAGTCGACATAAACCCTCTTTATACCTGGTATCAACATGTAACCTGAATGAATAGATATGATCTGCATTACGTGTATTATAGTTTGAGAATTTTCAGAATTTTTTGTTTTGATTTAGTTGTCGATATTTATTTCAATTTCATATTGTATGTATTTTCTTTTTGTTTCCACAAGAGGTCAGAGACACATTCTGTGTCTTAAATCAACATCCAGCAACTGTGATAACAAAAATAGACATATTATGACAGACACGCTGCCCAGATTGTAGCATACTCAGAATATCCATGGATGGAGACAAAGCAAGTTTCTATTACAGATAAACCAAGAGAAAGTGAGATACCGTAGAAGAGACATGTTAATCCCAGATGCAATAAAGGACATCGTGATAGGCAAGGCAAGTTTATTTATATAGCACCTTTCAACCACAAGGCAACTATGCTCAGTCATGGACAAGTTTTTCTAAATCCTGCTGGGACATAAATCTATATAAATGATATATTGTCAAGGATGATAGTAGGCTGATTTTGTAATTGTCTTAATGTGGCTATTAAAATTCAGGTCTGAGTCCCACGACTACACCCAGATTTCTGGCTTGGTTTGTGGTCTTTAACGTTAAAGATTGAAGCTTAGAACCACCTTTTAATTGTTTTTTGTTTGTTTGTTTGTTTTGGGTTTTTTTTTTTGCTTTAAAAACAATTATTTCTGATTCTCTCTTTATTTAACTGGGGAAGATTTTGGCACATCCAATCATTTAGAGGTTCAGTGCGCTTACTCAGTGCTTGTATGGGACCATAGTCACCTGATGATATCGTTATATAAATTGTCCATATAATTATGGTAAGATATTTTGTTGTTTTTCCGTAACTTGAGCTAGTTGGGAACATGTAGACCTTGAACAGAAGAGGCCCGAGAATGAAGCCTTCGGGAACTCCACATGTCCCTCTCCATCAGCAGTTTAGCACTCATAGCTTAGTTAAACAAAATATTCCACTGCAGTTGATGTATTTATGGTGTTCCTCTCTTTCCATGGACAGTATGCCAGCCTCCATATCAGCCAGAGAACGGGGGCTACACCTGCCACCCCTCCACATGTGGAAGACTTTCTCATGGCACTGTGATTGAATATTTCTGTGATGAAGGCTATATTCTGAAGGGAGACTATAAGTACCTTACCTGTCAGTATGGGGAATGGGACAGCCAAGTGAAGCTCAGCTGCCTCATGGAGCAAGGTAAAACATAAGATGACACATTTAGACTACTGGATAAATAATTACAGTAAGTTCTTGACACATAGCTGTGTCAACTGTTTGTCTGCCTCACAGACCGCGATCCAACTTTACCATTGGGGATGCCCGCCTTGTCCATAGTGGCATCCACAGCCAGTTCAGTGGCCCTAATCCTGCTCCTGGTGGTGCTTTTTGTACTTCTGCAGCCAAAAATTAAGTCCCTCCATCGGTGAGTCTTCCCTCAAAATGCTCCTTTTCATTACCAATAAGTAAATTGAGGAAACTAGTCGTAGAAGTAACAAGTCGACAGATTTTAACTTTCCTCTTGTCCTCCACACCCAGACGGGATCAGGGTGTGTCCGGCCAGCCTGTGTCAATCATGGTGGAAGGAGTCCAGGTGACTCTGCCCTCTTATGAGGAGGCTGTGAGTAGAAATGGAGCCTCAGCCCTCAGCTCTGAGTCTCGAGTCCAGATAGTGCTGTCTGAGGGTCAGCATGCCACAGCGCCAGAGGCTGGCCCCTCTAGGCCTTCTTCCCTCAAACAGCAGCAGTCAGAGATGGCTGTGGTCCACCCTGTACCACCGTCCTCATCTGCCTCGTCACCCTCACCCTCATCCTCTACCTGGGTTCTGGAGCATGCAGGTGCTGCAGCTCCTTCATCCTCACAAAGAAGGCCGTCTGCAGGCAGCGACCAACACAGCCTGTCTCTGGACTCTGAGATGGACTACTCTGATGGTAAAGCCCCCTTCAGACACACTCTTTACTTATTTAAAACCCTCACTTTGTACTGATGCAAATGTCTGTCTGCTGTCTACAGATATGCCATTGCTGAAGGAGGCCTGAAAAATGCTGCAGCCTTTGGACTTACCAGAGACAACCAGCGTTGTTACTGAGCTGTACTGGTGAGCGGGATGCCTGTTTGTCAGCACAGCTGTCAGCACAGACAAGGCCAACCGAAGAGGCTCTGAGTGAAGCTGTGGGTCACTCAGAATAGTTCCTCTGACCATCCCAAAGGAGAACAGAGAAGGGATTCACATGTACATACATTCTTACATTTTTTATAGGAATTCCTACACTATGTATGTACGTCTAATGTCTGAAGCTCAGTTTGAAAATGTAGAACAAAAAGAGAAAGGAACAGGCACCTCCTGAAGGAGTGTCTTAGAGGCTGTTGAAAAAAAAATGACTGATGTATTTCAGTTGAATGGGAAAAGCTGCAAACTCATTTTGGGAGCTAATAATCTCATCAGTGTCTTGTTTACTGTTACTTTTTTTTAACCACATATCACTCCATATAAGACACACATTGGCAAAGATGCATGAAGGTCAGGTAATCTAGATTGTCATGCACACTTACAACATTGTCTTCAAAGATTTTTGTGATTATAGGTCATTATTTAAAGTGTTATTCATATGCCTCATGCCATTCCACATGTCATTGTACAGTTTAAGGCTGCTTGTCCACCCAAGAGTTCACTCTGCTGCGTTTTTCATTGGATTGAGGGAAAACCTTTTAAGAGACTTGTTGTTTCAGGCCTGCATTCAACACGTTTCATCCTTGCAAAGATGTATCCTCTTCATACTCATACCCTTGCCCCCAATGGCCTTAGCTTTCCACTTCTATGCACAGGTATCTATAATATGTAAAATAAGGAATTTTAAAAATGAATGTCAGTTAAATGCCTCCACTGCTTAGTGATATTATGTGTGGCTTTGTCAGACACATCACTTGTACACCGGAAAATATTATTCCCTTAATTTATGCAGGCTGCTTGGAAATTCCAGTTTTAAAGTCTTAACAGGAAGCTAAAATGTGTGTTTAATTTATTTGTGTCCACGCTGTTGATCAGCCATGGCTTCTTTTGATGCTTCCACAGCTCTTGGAAACTTAAAAAATTTAAAAATTTAAAAAAAAAATAGATCTT
Source organism: Macquaria australasica (assembly GCA_005408345.1). Classification (NCBI taxonomy): domain Eukaryota; kingdom Metazoa; phylum Chordata; class Actinopteri; order Centrarchiformes; family Percichthyidae; genus Macquaria; species Macquaria australasica. The sequence goes on along the minus strand of SEMN01000579.1, from coordinate 14,751 downwards.
TTCACTTTGCCGCTTCAGTTTTAATTCTGCTGCAGGCACGTTATATATGTGACACTGTAAACGTGGTTGGGAAGATCCAACACAAAAATGAGTAAGTGTACAGATTAGTGTAATGTCGGTGTTCACTTTGTTTGACTGTCCATTGAATTTACTTTTGGACTAAGGAATGGATTTTTCTGTTTGTGAAGATGATATTTTAATATATGTAAAAAGTTTTAAGTTTACTCTGTATATACCATGCCGTCACTTTGATTAAATATTATTTGAGGTGTTCAAATTGCCTGTATCCGTCTTTTGCATTGGACTGCTTTTCACGTCTGAGATTGACCTTTCTCTTCGGTGTGACATATTTTTATTAAAGTAAAACAGCACAATTCTCCACACTCAAAAGAGCAAATGACACGTCAGTAATTGTGATTTTAAAAACTTAGTTATTCATACTCATCAAAATCTGCTAAAATGGCTTCAGTTATAAAGTCTTAACACCAGATATTTTGAATACAAAAATATAAATGGAAAATGTCATTACTATTAATCACTGACTTCCTACTTCAACATGCACTGCCCATAGTAAACATTGTATAGGCTTGGTCAAGTAAATGATAAAGTATTAGTTGTTGCATATTCTCTAACAATCTTTCTGTCAGTATCACAGACCTGAGTAAAAAATATGCATGTAATAGTGAAACAGTGAGGGTGCTGAATACTGAGGATGCAGTTCTCCTTCCCTTCGCTCTCCAGCACTGGGTTGTCATCTGTGATGCTGTCATGGTTGTTTCTCCTCCTCTTGTTTAATGACAGCATTGTAGTATATTCTTGTATCTGTGTAAGAGAAGGGTGATATTATACACTTGAATTCAAAAGACCAATGGCTACAAATGTGCGGACAGAGTGCATGTGCTTGTCTGACCCCTCCACCCCTCCTCCCAGCCTCACTCTACAAAAACTCGGGCAGCTGTGACATTTACCCTCAGCTGGCGGCTTGAATCTTTGGTAACATCTGAAGCACAGGCACAGGAGAAGGGCCTCAGCACACTGGAATGTGATGTATATCATAGGGAAGAGAAACATGGGTCCAATCACCTGCGGGGGAAAGGCCACCTTTAGGATGGCAACGCACAGCTGGATGTTTTGACACCCCGTTTCCATGGAGATGGTCCTGCTGCATCTAAAAAGAGGCGAGAGGCTTGTCATTAGTTTTGATATTTACAGTATTTGAATTTGATACTCAAATGCACCGATTTTATTGGAAGAAATAACTTGAAATCAACCTGTCAACCAGGTAAAGAAATCATTCAAATCTGGGTTAAAATCTTGCTACGGGACAGTTGTGGAGGACGTTTTCAGATCATTTACTCAGTAAAAGTAGCGATACTACAATGTAAAAATACATTGCTTTGAAAATGTCATGTAAAGGTACATATACCTTTTATACACATTTATTTTTGTGTAGCTGCATCCATAACAGTGCATCACATTTTAGTAACTCATAGTATAGTATAGTATAATATAGTATAGTATAGTGTAGAGTAGAAGTATAAAGTAGTATGAAATGGAAATAGTCAAGTAAACACCACTGGTTCCCAACCTGAGGGTCGAGTCCCCTAGGAGGTCTAGAAATACTAGATACTTTCACCTCTTCAGGCCGCCAAAAACCAAGAAAGCAAATTCATTCTTTGGTTGAACTGTTCACATCTCATGTCTGCACTACGACCATAACCTGGGAAGATGGGTTACTCGTACCATTGCTTCATTTTGAGGAGACACAAGCCAAAAGATGGAAACCAGTGATGTGCACAATTCTCTCTAAAAAGAAAATGGGGGAGCTACTCACAGCTGCAAAAAAATTAAATAATTGTGGATGGTTTGTGAGACAGTCTTGGGTAAGAGAAAAAAAAAGTATTTCATCTCTGGAAAAATATTTTGTTTTCTCTTTGCTTTGTTTCATTGGCAGCTATTACTGATACTAAAACCATAATACTGCACAATATACTATGAAAAATAGTGTATAGTACATTGGCCCACTGTATACATTTGAAATGTAATAATTGGGACGCCACTATAGATCGGCTTGTTTACCAACTCAAAAATAGATATATATTCACTTACTGTGGACTGAGTCTGCATAAGACAGACATGGTATATCCTAGTATATAGCCAATCAGTGGCATCAGTGCAGCCGTGGCCAGAATATCAGGTGTAAGGACCATCCATATCACGTCTTTGACGGCAATACCAGACAGGGTGAACAGTATGACGCTGATGATCATCAGGATGGTGAGACCAACCTGTCGCGAAAGTGAAAGCATGTTAAGTCAATTTATCTCCCCTGAACATTACGTGAATCTCAGCATCAAAGCATGAAACTTCTCTCTTCTTCCCTATTTCCAAATGTGGCAAACATTGTCTGGAAGCATCAAGGTCTGCTCTTAGTTAGCATCAAAGGACTATGGCTTCCTGTTGCACATACCTTCCTGTTTACTTGGACCACAAATTACACCCACGCCATGTGATGGATGGATGTGGTAAACACAACTTTGTGTCCCATAGGCCTTTTTTTGACATGTCATGGTAGCAAAGGCACAGGTGAAAACAGTCAAATGAATGATGACTAAATTCCATTGAGCTGCTGTGTGAGGCACATTTTAGGAGTCTCACTTTTTTGACGACTGGAGTGTAGTTTGGTTTGTATTGATTAATGAGAATGCCAACGGCACAAGGCACCAGGGTGAACACAAGAGCAGTGATGATGCCGACGTACGGTACAGCGTTTTCCAGACCGGGGAAGCCTTGGCAGTAGATATAGAGCAATAAAGGCATCATACCCAGGGCCGTGATACTGGAGCAAGTGGTCATTACAATGCTGGGAGGGTATGAGAGAGAGAAGAAACATTAAACATGCCAGAAATGTAAATGTCTGAAATGGCACATGCAAAACAAGGCTCGTTTTGTTGGAACTTTTCTGTTTATCGACAGTCTGTGGTATGACGACCAATTGTGCTGACACAGCTAAAGTAGTAAATTATTGTAGGCATTTGTAATCTTCCAACAAGGCAGGAATCAATACATCAAGGGGGTTTTTACCTGAGGTTCATGTCACCCTTTATGGCCAGGGAAAAAATGTTTGACAAGTTTCCTCCTGGACAGCAGCCGCAGATGAGCACAGTCACAGCCTTGAAGGGATGCATCTTGAGGAGTTTGGCTAGAGAGAAAGCAGTCAGGGGCATGATGCCGAACTGGGCCAGCAGTGCAATGCCTACTCCTTTTGGCTTGAGGAGATGGTGCTTAATTTTGGAAATCTCCATCGTACAGCCAAGGGATATCATGGTGAGGAAGAGCACGACGATGGTGGTGATATTGATGGTTTTGTTCATGGCGGGGGAGACATTCAGGATACCCATGCTTCCATTGCCGGAGACATTTCCCTCATTATAGATGCTAGCTATCCCCTTGTAGACTTCTGTCACATTCATTGTGACACTCATCCAACGCTGTGTGTTTGCTGTGCTGTGGCTTTCACCTGTCGGACAAAGCAAACTCAATACATTAACAGCAAAGGAATTAGAGTTTGAGGTTCTTCATTAGATTTTTATACACATATGCAGCCATTTACATTCCATTTCCACTCACAGTTATGTTTGTGTCAGTATTAGGTTAGGTTTGCGTACTTTTTTAGTTTGTTTTATTTTATTTTTTAGGGTTTTTCATGCAAAGCATCTCATATATAGTTGCAGCCATCTTCGACTCAAACCTATTAATTAAACCTAAACCTAAATTAAATTATACCTCGTTCAAAAGCCTTGTTCTTAGCCTTTCACACCCAACCTGGAAAACACTACAGCCAATTCTATTTGTTATAGTGTACCGAGCTCCTGGACCGTATTCTGAATTTTTATCTGAATTCTCAGAGTTCTTATCAGGTTTAGTCCTTAAAACAGATAAAATAATTATTGTAGGTGATTTTAATATTCATGTGGATGTAGAAAATGATAGCCTTAGTGCTGCGTTTATCTCATTGCTGGATTCGGTTGGCTTCTGTCAGAGTGTACATGAACCCACTCACTGTTTTGACCACACCCTCGACCTTGTTCTTGTTTATGGCATTGAAATTGAACATCTAATAGTCTTTCCACAGAATTCTTTTATCAGACCATTTTCTATTAACTTTTGAATTCCTAAGGCTGACTACACGCCATCGGGCAAACATTCTTACACTAGATGTCTATCTGATAGTGCTGTAGCTAAATTTAAGGAAGTGATTCCATCGGCATTTAATTCAGTTCCATGTCTCAATGTAACAGATGACTCCTATGCTAACTTTAGTCCCTCCCAAATTGATCATCTTGTTGATAGTGCTGCAGGCTCACTACTAATAACACTCGACTCTATCGCCCCTCTAAAAAAGAAGATAATAAAACAGAGGAGGTTAGCTCCATGGTATAACCCGCAAACCCGCAAATTAAAACAAACATCGCGAAAACTTGAAAGGAAATGGCGTTCCACCAATCTGGAAGAATCACGTTTAGCCTGGCAAGATAGTCTTAAAATTTATAGGAAGGCCCTCCATAATGCCAGAGCAGCTTACTACTCATCATTAATAGAGGAAAATAAGAACAACCCCAGGTTTCTGTTCAGCACCGTAGCCAGGCTGACAGAGAGTCACAGCTCTGTTGAGCCATGTATTCCTATAGACCTCAGTAGTAATGACTTTATGAGCTTCTTTAATGATAAAATTCTAACTATTAGAGACAAAATTCAGCACCTCCTGCCCTCAGTTGGTACCGACTTATCTTCAAACACAGGAACCTTAGAAACAACTGTAAAACCTGTACATTTAGACTGCTTTTCTCCCATCAACCTAATCAAACAACTAACTTCCATGATTTCCCTATCTAAGCCATCAACGCAGTCTTTGTGACCTCGGCCCAACTAGGCTGCTTTAAAGAAATTTTACCCCTTAGTTAGCACTTATGTACCATAGATATGATCAATTGTCCTTATTTAAAGTGGGCTATGTGCCACAGTCCTTTAAAGTAGCTGTAATTAAGCCTCTTCTTAAAAAGCCCACTCTTGATCCAGGGATTTTATCAAATTATAGACCTATATCTAACCCTCCTTTTCTCTCTAAGGTCCTTGAGAAAGCAGTCGCCAATCAGTTGTGTGACTTTCTACACAACAACAAGCTGTTTGAGGATTTTCAGTCAGGATTTAGAGTACATCATAGCACAGAGACAGCACTGGTGAAAGTTACAATGACCTTCTAATTGCAGCCGACAAAGGACTTGTCTCTGTACTTGTCTTACTAGATCTTAGTGCTGCATTCGATACCATTGACCATCACATTCTATTACAGAGACTAGAACATTTAATTGGCATTAAAGGCACCGCACTAAGCTGGTTTAAATCCTATTTATCGATCGCTATCAGTTTGTACACGTTAACGATGAATCCTCTATGCACCCCAAAGTTAGTCACGGAGTTCCACAAGGTTCTGTGCTTGGACCAATTCTATTCACCTTATATATGCTTCCTTTAGGCAATATTATTAGGAAGTACTCCATAAATTTTCATTATTATGCAGATGCCCAATTATATTTATCGATCAAGCCAGATGAAACCAATCAATTAGCTAAACTTCAAGCATGCCTTAAGGACATAAAAACCTGGATGACCTGCAATTTTCTGATGTTAAACTCAGACAAAACCGAAGTTATTGTACTTGGCCCCGAACACCTTCGAAACACATTATCTAAAGATATAGTTTCTCTAGATGGCATTGCCCTGGCCTCCAGCGAAACCGTAAGGAATCTTGGAGTTATCTTTGATCAGGATATGTCCTTTAACTCCCACATAAAACAAACTTCAAGAACTGCCTTTTTTCATTTACGTAACATTGCAAAAATCAGACACATCCTATCTCAAAAAGATGCAGAAAAACTAGTCCATGCATTTGTTACGCCTAGGCTGGACTATTGCAACTCTCTATTATCAGGCTGCCCCAATAAATCCCTTAAGACTCTCCAGCTGATTCAGAATGCTGCGGCACGTTTACTGACAAGAACCAGAAAAAGAGAACATATTTCTCCAATATTAGCTTCTCTACACTGGCTCCCTGTAAAATCCAGAATAGAATTTAAAATCCTTCTCACCTTCAAAGCCCTAAATGGTCAGGCACCATCATATCTTAAAGAGCTCATAGCACCCTGTCACCCCACTAGAGCACTGCGCTCCCAGAATGCAGGGTTCCTTGTGGTTCCTAGAGTCTCTAAAAGTAGAATGGGAGCCAGAGCCTTCAGCTATCAAGCTCCTCTCCTGTGGAACCAGATCCCAGTTTGTGTACGGGAGGCGGACAACCTCCTCACATTTAAGAGTAGGCTTAAGACTTTCCTCTTTGATAAAGCTTATAGTAGGGCTGACTCAGGTGACCCTGAGACCCCTTAGTTATGCTGCTATAGGCCTAGACTGCCGGGGACTTCCTATGATGCACTGAGCTCCTTTCTCCTCCTCTTCCTCTCCATCTGTACGCCCTCATATCCCATCAATGCTTGTTATTAATTCAACTTCTTCCCGTAGTTGTGTGCTTTCTCCCCTCTCTCCCTCCCTTCTGTTGCTTTCTGCAGGTGTTTCTGCCTCTGGAGCTGTGGAGGTCTGGGTCTGTGGTTGCTGCCGCCTGCTGCCCCCGTGCTCCTGCTCTGCACCCGCTGATGCTATTGCTGTTGTTGCTGTTATTAGTATTGCTATTATAATGTTGCTCTTAGTGTTGTTTCTGTTGGTGTTAACATCAATGCCATTACCATATCTATGCTGTATTGAGCTGCTGTATGTTCTCTTTCCTCCTGCTCTCTCTCCCGCTCCCCCCCTCCCCCTTCAACCCAACCGGTCGAGGCAGATGACTGCCCACCTTGAGCCTGGTTCTGCTCAAGGTTTCTACCTGTTAAAAGGGAGTTTTTCCTTGCCACTGTCGCATAGTGCTTGCTCATGGTGGGAACTGTTGGGTCTCTGTAAATATAAAGAGTGGGTCTAGACCTGCTCTATTCGAAAAAGTGCCCTGAGATAACTTTGTTATGATATGGCGCTATATAAATAAAACTGAATTGAATTGAATTGAAAGCATGGTTAAAGACTGGGATGATTATTAACATTAACACGCAACACGCTACCATGCAAGGTGCTGGCCTCCATCAGGAGCAACTTGGTGTCCAGTGTCTTGCCCAAGGACACTGCGACAAGTGGACAGGAGGAGCCGGGTATCGAACCTGGGATTAATGGACAACCCACTCTACCTCCTGAGCCACAGCCACCCGGGGTGTTTGACTCTGATTCGGGCGTGTTTGACTCTGGACAGGTGTGTTTTAATTGCGCAGCGCCAGCAGCAAGGATATTACTTCAGCATCTTCTCTCGTTGTAGTTTGGCGCCAGAAAGCTTGCAGATGATTCATGATTTCTCTTGCCTCTCGGCCAGCATCAGAGGGTTTTTGTATATGGTGCTTTGCAAGCAGTGGTTGGTGTAGGCTACATTGTCTCGGTGCCGGCTGATTTACAAATCTGTTGCAACATGGAGTCAAGGAAGGGAATGGACTACATAGTCTGTTCAACAGTCCCGGCTTCATTTCTTGACTTTTCCAGCTCTTCAGTTCCTCTCTCATGCATTTCAGCATGTCTCCTTTCTTTTTTATCTTCCTCCTCTATCCATCTCTTTCAACCACTCATCCACGCTTAGCCCTCCCAGTAAATCGGAAATTCACAACTAAATCTGACATTTTGAAACAATTTGTTTGGCGTAGTAGTACTGATTAATAAAAATGCAGTCTCACTGTGTTTATATTTTACAATGGCTTCGAACACAGCTCAGCTAATCATAATCAAGGACTGGAAGTATCTGTTTTATAAGAAAAATCATGGGATCACCAAAGTCAGCAGGATTCATTCTCTAGGGACCTTGAATAAAAGTACCAAATGTAATGGCAATACATGTAGTAGATGTTGATATATTTAACTGGTTACGTTATAACTTTGACAATCCATCCAATAGCTGTTGAGATATTTCACTAAAAGACAAAAAGGTTAACCTCATGGTGGAGCTAGAGGAAAAGCCAGGGGATCACCTGGGGACCTCGAACATCTGTACCCAATGTCATGGCAAGCCATCCAGTAGCTGTTGAGATATTTCAGTCTGGATCAATGTAAATTATAACTCGTTCGAAAGCCTTGTTCTTAGCCTTTCACACCCAACCTGGAAAACACTACAGCCAATTCTATTTGTTATAGTGTACCGAGCTCCTGGACCGTATTCTGAATTTTTATCTGAATTCTCAGAGTTCTTATCAGGTTTAGTCCTTAAAACGGATAAAATAATTATTGTAGGTGATTTTAATATTCATGTGGATGTAGAAAATGATAGCCTTAGTGCTGCTTTTATCTCATTACTAGATTCGATTGGCTTCTGTCAGAGTGTACATAAACCCACTCACTGTTTTAACCACACCCTCGACCTTGTTCTTGTTTATGGCATAGAAATTGAAATTGAAATTCTTTCCACAGAATTATTTTTTATCAGACCATTTTTTATTAACTTTTGAATTCCTATTGCTGGACTGCACGCCATTGGGCAAACATTCCTACACTAGATGTCTATCTGATAGTGCTGTAGCTAAATTTAAGGAAGTGATTCCATCGGCATTTAATTCAGTTCCATGTCTCAATGTAACAGATGACTCCTATGCTAACTTTAGTTCCTCCCAAATTGATCATCTTGTTGATAGTGCTGCAGGCTCACTATGAATGATACTCGACTCTATTGCCCCTCTAAAAAAGAAGATAATAAAACAGAGGAGGTTAGCTCCATGGTATAACCCGCAAACCCGCAAATTAAAACAAACATCGCTAAAACTTGAAAGGAATTGGCGTTCCACCAATCTGGAAGAATCACGTTTAGCCTGGCAAGATAGTCTTAAAATTTATAGGAAGGCCCTCCGTAATGCCAGAGCAGCCTACTACTCATCATTAATAGAGGAAAATAAGAACAACCCCAGGTTTCTGTTCAGCACTGTAGCCAGGCTGACAGAGAGTCACAGCTCTGTTGAGCCATGTATTCCTATAGACCTCAGTAGTAATGACTTTATGAGCTTCTTTAATGATACAATTCTAACTATTAGAGACAAAATTCAGCACCTCCTGCCCTCAGTTGGTACTGACTTATCTTCAAACACAGGAACCTTAGAAATAACTGTAAAACCTGATGTACATTTAGACTGCTTTTCTCCCATCAACCTTAATCAATTAACTTCCATGATTTCCTCATCTAAGCCATCAACGTGTCTCTTAGACCCCGTCCCAACTAGGCTGCTTAAAGTAATGTTACCCTTAGTTAGCACTTATGTACTAGATATGATCAATCTGTCCTTATTTAAAGGCTATGTGCCACAGTCCTTTAAAGTAGCTGTAATTAAGCCTCTTCTTAAAAAGCCCACTCTTGATCCAGGGATTTTGTCAAATTATAGACCTATATCTAACCCTCCTTTTCTCTCTAAGATCCTTGAGAAAGCAGTCGCCAATCAGTTGTGTGACTTTCTACACAACAACAAGCTGTTTGAGGATTTTCAGTCAGGATTTAGAGTGCATCACAGCACAGAGACAGCACTGGTGAAAGTTACAAATGACCTTCTAATTGCATCAGACAAAGGACTTGTCTCTGTACTTGTCTTACTAGATCTTAGTGCTGCATTCGATACCATTGACCATCACATTCTATTACAGAGACTAGAACATTTTATTGGCATTAAAGGTACTGCACTAAGCTGGTTTAAATCCTATTTATCAGATTGATATCAGTTTGTACACGTTAATGATGAATCCTCTATGCACGCCAAAGTTAGTCACGGAGTTCCACAAGGTTCTGTGCTTGGACCAATTCTATTTACCTTATATATGCTTCCTTTAGGCAATATTATTAGGAAGCACTCCATAAATTTTCATTGTTATGCAGATGATACCCAATTATATTTATCGATCAAGCCAGATGAAACCAATCAATTAGCTAAACTTCAAGCATGCCTTAAGGACATAAAACCTGGATGACCTGCAATTTTCTGATGTTAAACTCAGACAAAACCGAAGTTATTGTACTTGGCCCCGAACACCTTCGAAACACATTATCTAAAGATATAGTTTCTCTAGATGGCATTGCCCTGGCCTCCAGCGAAACCGTAAGGAATCTTGGAGTTATCTTTGATCAGGATATGTCCTTTAACTCCCACATAAAACAAACTTCAAGAACTGCCTTTTTTCATTTACGTAACATTGCAAAAATCAGGCACATCCTATCTCAAAAAGATGCAGAAAAACTAGTCCATGCATTTGTTACGTCTAGGCTGGACTATTGCAACTCTCTATTATCAGGCTGCCCCAATAAATCCCTTAAGACTCTCCAGCTGATTCAGAATGCTGCGGCACGTTTACTGACAAGAACCAGAAAAAGAGAACATATTTCTCCAATTTTAGCTTCTCTACACTGGCTCCCTGTAAAATCCAGAATAGAATTTAAAATCCTTCTCCTCACCTTCAAAGCCCTAAATGGTCAGGCACCATCATATTCTTAAAGAGCTCATAGTACCCTATTACCCCACTAGAGCACTGCGCTCCCAGAATGCAGGGTTCCTTGTGGTTCCTAGAGTCTCTAAAAGTAGAATGGGAGCCAGAGCCTTCAGCTATCAAGCTCCTCTCCTGTGGAACCAGATCCCAGTTTGTGTACGGGAGGCGGACAACCTCCTCACATTTAAGAGTAGGCTTAAGACTTTCCTCTTTGATAAAGCTTATAGTAGGGCTGACTCAGGTGCCCCTGAGCCCCCCCTTAGTTATGCTGCTATAGGCCTAGACTGCCGGGGGACTTCCTATGATGCACTGAGCTCCTTTCTCCTCCTCTTCCTCTCCATCTGTACGCCCTCATATCCCATCAATGCTTGTTATTAATTCAACTTCTTCCCGTAGTTGTGTGCTCTCTCTCTCTCTCTCTCTCCCTCCCCTTCTGTTGCTTTCTGCAGGTATTTCTGCCTCTGGAGCTGTGGAGTCTGGGTCTGTGGTTGCTGCCGCCTGCTGCCCCCGTGCTCCTGCTCTGCACCCGCTGATGCTATTGCTGTTGTTGCTGTTGTTATTAGTATTACTATTATAATGTTGCTCTTAGTGTTGTTTCCGTTGATGTTAACATCAATGCCATTACCATATCTATGCTGTATTGAGCTGCTGTATGTTCTCTTTCCTCCTGCTCTCTCTCTCCCGCTCCCCCCCTTCCCCTTCAACCCAACCAATCGAGGCAGATGACCGCCCACCTTGAGCCTGGTTCTGCTCGAGGTTTCTACCTGTTAAAAGGGAGTTTTTCCTTGCCACTGTCGCATAGTGCTTGCTCATGGTGGGAACTGTTGGGTCTCTGTAAATATAAAGAGTCGGTCTAGACTTGCTCTATTCGAAAAAGTGCCCTGAGACACCTTTGTTATGATATGGCGCTATATAAATAAAACTGAATTGAATCAATGTGGTGGACCATTTGACCAACACTGCCTTTCAAATAAGAAGGTTCATCCTCAGGAAAACATGTATGTACTCAGTAAACTAAAGTCCACTTTTCTGGCTGCAGTTAAATGCTGTTTCTGGCCTCAGTGCTACTGAAGCAGATCCTATGAACACCTCAGGCTCTGATATGAACACTCTTGGTGCTGCCTCTCAATCCTCCTCAGAATCTAATAGCTTTTGGCCTCTCATCTCAGAACAATTAGGCCGACATTAGCTTTTATATGAATCACTTAACAAAGTCACCACTGACAGGATGGATATAAGTGCACATGAGATAAATGAGGACTATTTCATTAGCATACCATGTACAGTACATGCGAAGAAACAGGAACTGCAATGCTAATAATAATAAAATAATATTTTTGATATAGAAATACAAACAATAGCTAGAATAACAAAGCTTTATTTACACAATGTTTTGACTTTGTTGCTATCCATCTACCTTAGTTTTGACCTAATTGTTATCCTGTCCCCATCACTCTGCCAGCAATGGTCACCGGCCAGCTCTGTTCATTGTCTTTCTCTAATTAGAGCTCAGTGAAAGCGCTGACAGCGGAGGAAAATGTCTCTCTGTGCTCCCGCGGGACAAAAATGACCGTTACGCAACAAGAGAATGTGTTTTCCTGCTTTAAAAGCTGCTCAGATGGGTTTTGGCTAGAGGACATGTGGGGGGATGAATAGTTCAAATGGTTCTACACTGCGCATTAAAGCTTTAGAAGCAGGAGTGTGTGTGTGTGTGTGTGTGTGTGTGTGTGGTGAGCAGGATGTGTTTTGCCTTTGAAGTTGCAGGATGCTGTAGATGAGACCGTGAAAGGAGACGGGTCAATAAAGAAGCTTCCTGTCAGAAAACTCAGACATTACTGAACACTGCTCTGCTCCAATGCAAGACCTTCAAACTCATTTGACTGTTTTTAGCTTGCAGCGTGTTAAACAACCTTTCTAATGGGACATTTTGATCATATTGCACACATTATCCTAAATGTCAAGGCAGTTTAGTCTCTCATTATGGTCTAAATGGTCTCCCACCCTGCCAGGACTGAACTCTAAATCCTTGTGATTTTGTAATAACAAGCACTTTGCCGACTTGGAACTATCAGGAAATATCTTGGCATCAAAAAGAGATTTTCAATATTTGACACAATTGCATCAATTTCAGCCTTTAAAAACCCGTAATGATCATATTTGTCTCCCTTGATTTCTTCAAAATCTCCTCCTTTGCGTGATTCTAACATTGTGTTTCATCTCTTCCACCCCACTATTTCCCATCCATCCACCTCTCCCTCTTCTTCCTGTCTTATTGATCTCTGCTGACCACACAGATGCCTCTGCCATTAGCAAGCAGCAACAGGCCAACAAGCATCATTTAATTGTCAGTGAGTGTATGGCCTGAAGTGGAGACAACAGTTAAGAGGAAACAGAGCTGGGGGAAGCCTGTACTTCTTGTGTCATCTTAAGGGTGTGCTTTGGGTAGTGGTGGGTTTTTATATTCTCTCATTTTAATATGCACTTTGTGTTTGTGTTTTATTATTATTATCATCATCATTATTAGTATTTATTATTGTTGTATTGATGTTGATGTAAAGCACTTTGTAACCTGTGTTAAAAAAGGTGCTATATAAATAAAGTTTTACTTACTTACTAAAGTTTTACTATATACAACAAGTACATCTGAATCTACTGGTCTGCCTGTATGTATTAGTGGGCAGTTGTTACTGTTTCTCTGCTGTTAGAATGGCAGGTTTTAGTGCCTAGTATTGGTCAAATTGAGATCTAAATACAGTATATTGTATGTAAAATGTAAAAAAAAAATTATTTTTTCTATATGAGAATGGTCAAATTATCTTTTCGAAAAACCACCTTCATTACAATAGACTAATTCCAGTTGTAGGCGGAAGAAAAAAAGCTGCCATTACCGCGGTGACTTGTAAACCCACACAATTACACTGTAATGAAAAAGATTTTACATTTAAACATCGTTTGCACAGCTTTTGCCTAGAAATATGACCAGGATACTATTAATCCTATTAAATGTTTAAAACATTGTCATCAAAATGGCACTAAAATAAAGGTTACACGTAAAAACGTAAAACGAAATTTAGTTTGAAAAGATGACACCTTTTCACATGGAAGTCACTAAAACTACATACTGTATATTGAGCTGTGCTGTTGTAAGTTGCTCCAACAATAAACTTAAATAAAATTTAAAAAAAGGGAAAGCAAAATCCACAAGACTCTGACTAAAGACCAAGCAGCCTGTCTACATATATGGAAGATTTAAAATGCCTAAATAAAAACAAATTAAAGAAAAAAGTGAATACAATACACATTGTGATACATTGTGATATGTATTTCCTTTTATGTATGCATTTACTGTCCTAATTAAATAAAAACCTACATTAAAAGGACAGTTATTCAGCTTTTTGTCTTTAATAACTGAATTAATTGTTTTTCATTGTGATTTGAATTTTCCATGCCAAAATCAAATCGAATCACAACACAGAAAACAAAGTGAAGAGGTTTAATACATTTCACTGCAGCATAGACCTGCCAATACTTAAAACAAAACAGTGTCATTAGTTTTCATGAGGAGGTGCAGGGAGCTTTTTCTTTTTTCAGATGGAGACACATCATTCATGCCAAAATGAAAAACAATCAACTGTCCAATCACAGCCTGGGGGCGGAACAATGGGCAGAACTTAGTGTCACTGACTCAAGCTGATGGAAGCCACAATTTGTATTTATTTAGCCCTTTTCTTCCATATAGACTGTGAGCAATAAAAAAACTTGGCCCAGCCGCTATCAGCCTGCAGGTCTTTTGGTAGCTCTGTACTCTGTGAATGTTTCTTGGTGGATTTCCACTTTTACAATTTCATGTTTGAGATATGTCTAATAAATTATGCATTTCATCTGATTACAATACACGTAATCCTTGTTTGAAAGTTTGTTTCTTTCACATCTAGACTGTTGAGTTCAGACATAAGTGGTATGTTACTGTTATTTTTCCCAGAGCCTGTGTCAGAACCACTTTCTCACTAGTGTTTCACACATTCATATACACAACTTTCATCTGCTGGAGGGGGAGATTGCCAACTGTGATCAACCAAAACATCTCTGCTTTCAATGACAGTGAAAGTTTGAGTCTGCCACCACAGTAATGGCAGTGTAACTAGAGTGTGCAATACATAA